>CM052542.1:120062203-120101389 GCA_028533065.1 Trachops cirrhosus
CAGGGGGAGGGCAAGAATAGTAGGGGAAATGTAGAAGCTAAAGAACTTATGACACATGGACATGAACTAAAGGAGGGGAATGTGGGTGGGAGAGGGAGTTCAGGGTGGAGGGGAATGAAGGGGGGAATAATGGGACAATTGTAATAGCATAATCAATAAAATACATTAAAAAAAAGAAGAATTAGGTTAAATTACCAGCCATCATTACCTAAAGAATAAATCATAAATAAGGATACAAACTTATAACAATAAGAAGATAAATAATACAAAAATAAATGAATAATACAGGAATAAATTCTTTTGCATACTCACAACTGTAATCCTTTTGCCCACTGCTATATCTGCTGTTTTTATTGTGATTGTCATTTTAAAAAAATAAACTTTCAGTCTTCCAAGAAAGCTTCTACTGTACATGCAGTTATTGTGAGGCACTAGAATCCAGGATGGGTAAGGCCATCGCACTTTCTAGGAAGACAGCAACTCCCTAGGGGCTGGTACATGCAAACCACCATAACCAGTGCAGTGAGCTGCAGTACATTACAGACAACTGAGAACTGAATTCTACCAGAGGAAGTCAGGATGGATCACAGAGGAGGTAACATTGGGTTTCAAAGGATAAGTAGAAATGTGACAGCTTTGCCTGTTTAAGTGCTTAAAAGAACCTGAAAAGAATGATTCATTCAAAGGGTATCATCTAGGATGTAATAGGCTAAGTGATCGTTCATAATAGTCACCCTCTCTCATTAGATGTTTACTTGCTAGGCACAAGTATTAGCTCATTTAATTCTCACACTACCATAAGAAGTAGGTGCTATTGTCATCACACCATTTTACAGACATGCTGAGGCACAGGGAATTAATGTAACTTGTCCAAGTTCTCGAGGCAAGTGGCAGATCTGAGTCAAACCCCATCAGTCTAAATCCAGACCCATCTCTCAACCACCGTGTCCTGACAGCACTCTTGTTATTTCTCTGTCCAGCTAATGCTGAGATCCAGGGGAGAAACTTGTCAGTCATAAGCTGATCAGTGGATAGATAATAAACTAATAATAAACAAGAATAAAACTGCTGGTAGTAAAAGCTAATAAAACATAGATTTAAAAACTGCACTTTCAGCTAATCTGGTTGCTAGAGAATAACCTCCTAGTGGTGATTTGTGAAGGTTCCACTTACAATGAGCAGATTGTTTTGATGTGAATAATTTAACGACTGCTGTTGTAAAGATGTTCTAGCAACCGCAGGGTCTTCAGGCGCAAAGGGGAAGTGTGAGACTGCCCATTCCGCTGTTCACCCAGCACTTCACTTTTGCAGAAAGGAGCCAGGACCAAAGAAAAAGAGTAGTCATTGATCATTACATGTGGATATTTTCATTTCAGCACAGTCAGTTTCCATTGTAATACAGATCTTTTCACACATGCCTTTCTAAGAGAAAACATTAATAAATCCATGTAGTTGAGGATTTGGGGACTGGAGTCCCAGGTTAGTAGAATCTAGGCTCCAACATAGAGAGTGCCAGGTAGCCTGGGCAGCTGCTCCCTATCCTGATTGTGCACAACACGGCCTGGCACATACTTGACCCTCAATAAAGGGTCATTATTGTACTTTACATAAGTGACCTATTAAGCAAAAATGGACAGATTTCAATTATATCTCATTTTTGTAACATGTGTCTCACGGCAACTCTGTCAATATTATCCTGACCATTAGATATTGATGGAAACAAGAAGTAGGATTAGCACATTCTTGTCAAAAAAAGAAAATATTTTTTGAAATGTGACTCGTGTTTAAGAATATAAATTTGAATCCAATGAAAAGCGTTTTTCTTTTGATTGAAAGAGAGACTTTACAATTTTGTCTTGACCAAGAATCCACGCCTAATACATAAAACGAAAGAGTAGAAGTTGAGAGAAATTGAGAAAGGGGTGATGTCTTAGAAATAATTAGTAGGAATAATTTTATATAATAGAGGGGTGTGGGTTTTTTGGTGTGTTTATTTTGCACTGTTTTGTTTTTGCCTGGGCACCAAACTATTTGGTCAATGCACTAGTCTCAGGGGTCAGAGTTGATTGGAGCTACCCTGTTTTTCATAAAAACATGTTTGTAAAGGTTTTAATCAAGAACCTATAAGCTGCCCTGACTGGTGTGGCTCAGTTGGTTGAATGTTGTCCCACAAAGCAAAGGTTGCTGGTTCGATTTCAGGTCAGGGCACATGCCTGGGTTGTGGGCTGGGTCCCTGGTTGGGGCATGTGTGAGAGGCAACTGACTGATGTCTCTCTCACACATCAATGTCAATGATGTTTCTCTCACTCTAGTTCTCCCTCCTTTTCCCTCTGTCTAAAAATAAATAAATAAAATCTTAAAAAAAAAAGAGCCTACAGGCTGATATCAGGCTGAAGAACAGAGAATTCAATGAAGTTCAATTCCAGAGACCAAGGGTTATGCCTGCTCTCTATGTGACTCCCTGTAAGCAGGGGTACCACTGTTCAACCATTCCACAAACAGTGAACAGGTCAGTTTGAGTTAGATCATATGGAATCTTGATGGAAACAAAAGAAAAAATAAAGAGGAGTTTTAAAAACTTGGTAAGAGAATATTCATTCTGTTTCTAGTACAACATTCTATAAAATAATAAATTGATTCTCAGTGTCTTCTGGAAATGAGAGCGGGGGTGAAAGCTAAGTTGAGGCATACAAATGGGAGAGGGAAGTATTTGCAGTCATATGCAATTTCAACATTAAATATGTTTGGACTGAAACAACTTATGATGTGGTCTTATAGAAATTGGAGGTGACATTATTTTACCTATGGTTTTTGAATACTGCATTCAAGATAAGACCATGGTACCTATGTTCTACTATATGTATGTACATATAGTAGTACATATGTTCTACTATAATCACATAAGTGTCCTAACCCATTGAAATTTATTTAGCCGTATTTTTTGGACTATAAGACACACTTTTCTCCGCCCCAAATTTGGGAGGAATAATGGTTGTTAATGCTGCTGTTGAGTTATGTTTACATTGACATTGGTGAAATATTATGTTATTTATGTTATTAAATATTTTACCACATTTTTTGCTTCAAATTTTTTTTTCCATTTTCCTCCTCTAAAACCTAGGTGTGTCTTATGGTCCAAAAACATGGTATATTTTTTGTACATGTTTCATCCAATAACAGTTTTTCCCTAAAAAATTGCTGTTGTTAAATAGTTTTCCCCCCACAGAATGCCCCAGCAATTGCAAATAAAAAACACTCGATTACTGAGCTTCTAGCTAATGTAAATCAAAGTACCATGATACTCGTAATGGTAACACACGGCGGAATTTGAGTGTAATCTTGTGATGACACCAATTTGTGTCCCTCCGATGATTTAGATCCGCAAACATCTAATACCAAGGGGAAGAATCAAACAGGAATCACGCACATTCCTGGTTCTCATGAGCATTTTGAATGAGATAAGAACATGTTCTTTCAGAAAAGAATGAATTTATTACAAAAGACCAGGCTATAATCAGTTGTTAAATGGTTATTTTGACAGAAATAAAATCAGTATACAGTACTTCTTAATTTATGGGGAGGAAGAGGACTAGTAGTTACAGGACCACTGCTTTTCATTTTCTAAAGTTATATAAGCAACATTCTTTTAAATGAAAATGTGAGTAATGGAAAAAGCAAAAGAAAAAAATTGTTCAAACTTGACTGTTATGACCCCCTTTTACATTTGTAGGTATTTCTGTTTTCTTTTTTAAATATTTCAATTGTGAAGTCTAACATACATACAGAAAAGCACATGGAACTTCTATTTACAATTCAACAAGTAGTCAAGAAGTGATTGTCAGTGTAACCACACCCAGGATGAGAAAATTAACCTTGCCAGAAGCTCCTCTTCTCTGCCTCCCTTCCTTTTATTCTCACTGAAGTCACCACTCTCCCGAATTCATGGTAGCTGGTGCCTCGCTTTTCTTGATATATTTACCACTACACTGTTGCCACCTGGACATCCGCCACTAAACCCTGCGCTTTTTAAATTAAACTTTTAATCATCATTCACATACAATAGTGTGTTTCAGGTGTGATTCAACTTTTACATACCTTACGAAGCGATCGTCACAATAAATCTAATAACCGTTCAGTTACCGTGCATAGTTTTTACAACAGTATGACTGTATGCCCTATGCATTATGTCCCTATGACATATTTTATAACTGGAAGTTTGTACTTTTTTTCCCCATTAATTTTCACTTGAGGATATGTTTATTGATTTGAGAGAGAGAGGGAGAGAAAGAGAGAGAGAGCAACTGCTTTCTGTACACGCCCTAACTAGGGATCAGCCCACAACCTCCTTTTGGTGCACCCTCCAACCAACTGAGCAAGCTGGCCAGGGCGGAAGTTTGTGCTTTTTAATCCCCTTCCCCTTTTCTACCCATCTCCCCACACTCCTCATCAGTTTGTTCTATGTATCTACTAGTTTGTTTCTTAAACTATGGGCTTTTAACTCTGTTTCTCTACTTTACATGAATATACTTACACTGTGTGTTTTCTTTTACATGTTGCTTTAAAAATTTTAATATTATGCTTTAAAAATCAGCTGTTTTTTTGTGGAGCTGTAGCTTATTTTTCATTGGCTTAATTATTTTCATTATTGTAAAAAATCCATCATATGAATATATCTATTATCTATCTATGTATCTATCTATCATCTCTCTACTAATGAGCATTTGGTTAAAGGTAATGCAGATGGCGTTTGGATGTGCGTCCTAGGTGTGGAAATTCATGCATTGCCTCAGGGTATATGCCTAAGATTGTAATGGGTGGTCACGGTATTGGTTTTATTCATCTTTAAATGTTTTAACAATTTTCTAAATAGTGCTTCTATTATTTCACTGTTATAATAATCATCATTTTACTGGACAAGAAATCTTTCTTTTGTGACTGAACTTTATAGCCTGGTCTCTTGTAATAAATTCACTCCTATGTTTTCTGATTTGTTCATGAAAGCGATAAAAATCTTAAAACTTTTGAATTTATAACAGACATACAATTTTATGAGTTGTAGTCTCTTCTGTAGACAGAGAAGTTTTATTTGTTGTCATGGTGGATATTGAAGCAAATATATTAAAAATAATTTTTAGGGAAATTTTTATTGAGTTATATTTAACATGCAACATTGTGTAAGTTTAAGGTATATGACATTGATTTGATACATTTATATTATATGACTGCCACACAAACATTCCCTAACACCTCTATCTGATCACATAATTCTCATTTATTCTAGAGTTGTGAACAACTAAAATCTAGTTTCTTAGCAAGTTTAATGTTTATAATAGTTTTTTGCTATAATCACTACTATATATTAGATCTCCAGGATTTATTTATTTACTAGTTATAAGTATGTACATTAAACATTTCTCCCATCCCCCCACCCCTAAGAATAGTTGTTTTAAAAATTGTCATGAATGTTTGCCCTGTTAGGAAAATCCTAGAATTCAGTTTAATTCTTCTGTTAAAGGTACAGTTTTTAGCTATATGGATTTGTGATGAAATGAAATTAAAGTGTCATATTTTCCAAAGTCCTCTTCAGTATCTCCTTCCTGACTTCTCTGAGAAGTAATTTTAGAGTTTCTCTATGTAGACTCCCTGCCCTTCAACTGTATACACCATCATTCAACTCACTATCCAATAAAACCTTTTAATGTGCTTTGACCCAGGAACACAAGTTGCTAAGAGACCACCTGTGCTGAATGTACTTTGTTCTAGTCAGAGCAGACAGAGAGAAAACCGCAGAGCAGAGTCATCTGCCACAGCCTGGGAGTAAGTCAGGTAAGAAATGGGTTTCTATTCTTCAATCCTTACCAATTGTCTGGTCTTCCCCTCACCTCCTATTTGAGCCTCTCTCTTACTATCGTTGAAGAAAATTGAAGGTACCCCTCGGAGCACAAAAGAAACACAATTTGGAGGCTGAGGTTATAGGAGAGAGAGAAAGTCATTTTGTAAACCCATGTATTATGCCTACCCCATGTTTCTGTAATACAGGCAAAAGGAATTGTTGAATGTAAGGGATGTTCTAGTTTTTTCTTGCTGGTGATTGCTGTATAATTTGGAGCACAAGTCCTTCCTTTAGGAATGGGGCAGGTTATTACAAAAATTAATCAAGATTGCTCCAAGTGGGAGAAAATTACACTTGCATAGATCATATATATCTCCCCCTCTCCCTGTCTTCTCTCTTACAATTCAACCTGCCTTTTTGGGTTTTGAGTGAAAACAGTACTACCCCAGACTTGCCCCTTTTTAAAAGTACTGATGTCCTTTATAAGTTGAATGTATATAAGGGACTTGGATGTAAGTAAGCACTTGAAATTGCTTATTTGACCTTGCATTCCTGAAAAAGTTCAGAATGGTTCTAAACTTTCTACCTGACTGACATTTGGTAAAATGTTCTGACAGTATGCTAAACCACAACGTAGTACTTTTATAAATTCCATTACTTTTTAAAATTCCAGCTATTTTAAAGCTGTTTCATTAACACTGCAATGTGGAAGAAATTGAATGATACCTTATTAAAGGACCAGAATATGAAAGAGGATCTTGAGGAAAAATCAAGAAAATGTAAAAAACCTTTTGTTGTTTAATTTTTTAAAACTTCAAAAAAATTATCCTGCCTTTTTCTATGTTTTCAAATTTTCATTTCCTGATAATACTGTATGGGTTGGAAGAATGATAATTTCACTGATTCCACTGTAAAGTAATGTAAATGACTTAATATCTAAGACTTCATAAATACTGATAATACAGAAAGAGAAGGGTTATTGATAGTTCCTTGAACTGTTTCTTTTCTTTTAAAAAATTATTTTCAATTATAGTTGATGTACAATATTATATTAGTTTTGGTGTACAGCAGTGATTAGACATTGATATACCTTACAAACTGGTTGAACTGTTTCTTCTAGAAAGAAGGCAAGTTTAGCATATAGAAAAATCTATGACTATGACATAAAGTGGTCAAAATGAGTAGATGAAAACTATTTTAATTCATTAAGAAATAAAACATTTTAGTTTATTGATTGGTAACAAATATGTCGAGTGTTGCCTTAAAGATGTTTCCTCACCACTATTTCTTCACAGTGCAAATATTAGATTGAGTTAAACAGTCAGAACTGGGTGTTAATCTGAGGATACTTCTCTCTTTTTTCCCTCTAGGAAGCAGGAGCATTCCGGATATGACGTGTAAAAACTGGATATTAATTTCTACTACTACACCCACAAGTCTGGAGGATGAAATTGTGGGAAGACTTCTAAAAATTTTATTTGTTATCTTTGTTGACTTATTGTCTATTATATACGTTGTTGTAACCTCTTAGGAAGCTGACTTCCCTTATTTTGCAAGTAAATTTCATATTAAATGCCCATGGATAAAAATCTGTAGTTTAATGTGTTGAGTGATTTTAATTTGCTGACATCTCCAATTATTCTAGAAACCAACAGAACATTACAGTAAAAACAATATTGTATATTATTTAGTACTTTATGGTTTAAAAAACATTTCCATAAATTGAAGTAGAATTCCCCCCCAAATCTACACTATGAAGTCATAAAATTTTCTGATTTTTTAAAAAGATTTTACTTATTTATTTTAGAGAGATGGGAAGGGAGGGAGGAAAAAAGACAGAGAAATATCAGTATGTGAGAGATACACCAATTCATCGCCTCTTGCATGCTCCAGAATGGGAACCAGGTCTGCAACCCAGGCACGTTGCCCGGACCAGGAATTAATCCTCTTATGTGTTGGTTCACAGGCCAGCGCTCAATCCACTGAGCCCCACCAGCCAGGGCAAATTTTCTGATTCTTAACATGATTGTTATTTGGTAAATTGACTAAAATTTGTAGGTGTAGTGTGAATGAAGTTGATTTTTTTAAGGATCCATACCTAAGTGAAATTTTATGTGGTTCTGTTTTTAACCCACACGGGTTAACACACAATGATAATCTTTTCATACAATATACCAGTAATTTATACTTATTTTCTTATAAACACATTCATCTGTGTGTAGGTAGCAGTATGTCATTAATGTAAGGCTCACCGTGATCCTAGGAGATAGGTGTTTGTTACCCTTATTTTATAGATAAAGGAACTGAATCCTGGAAGAACTAGGATAGCCTGAGACCATAACTAGGAAGTGGCATAACCAGGTCTCGGGCCTTCTCAACTCACAATATCATGTTGTCTCCAAAGGCAAATAATAAGAAGTGTGTTTAAAAACCAACCTACAGAGCTCAACTTTTTTTCACCATAATGTTTTATTCAAGACCCTCTGGCTCTATTTTAGTACATTAGCCCCCCTTTTCCTGTGGGAGGTATGTCCCAAGACCGAGTGTGTGCCTGAAACCACAGATAGTGCCGAACTCGACATATACTGTATTTTGTAATACATACAAACATACTTGTGACAAAGCGTAACTTAGAAATTAGGCAGAGTAAGTGATGAACACAATAACTAATAATAACATAGAAAGATTATAATAATATACTGTAATAAAAGTTATGCAAATGTGGTCTCTCTCTCTCAAAATAGCTTATTGTACTGCACCCACCTTTTCACTTCAAGGAAGCATTTTAAGTGAAAGCTTCTCTTTGGCATATTTGTATCACCAGCATCGTTGCCCTTGTATTTTGGAGCCATTATTAAGTAAAATGAGGGTGACTTGAACACAAGCACTGTGATGCCCCCGCAGTCAATCTCAGAACCGAGAAGGCTGCTAGTGACTAACGGGCAGGGAGTGCACCCAGCGTGGATGTGCTGGGCAAAGGGATGATTTACGTCCCAGGCAGGGCCACCTGAGAGTTCCTCATGCTCTCTGGAGCAGTGTGCAATCTAAACCTGACCGATTCTTCTTCATTTCTGGGACTGTCAATTTGGTATTTTTGGACCACGGCAAGTAGACCCCTTGTAATTTAAACAGTGGAAAGGGAAACCATGGATAAGGGGAGACTGCAGTATTGCTCCTATTTATTTTCTTATTCCACATTTTAAAATATTTATTAATAAGATTGTTTACCCTTTTCTCATATCCATTTTTAAAAATTATTTATTTATTTATTTTTAGAGAGAGGGGAAGGAAGGGAGAAAGAGAGGGAGAGAAACATTGATTTTTGAGAGAAACATCAGTTGGTTGCCTCTTTCTCATGCCCAGTTGGGGACGGAACCCACAACCCAGGCACGTGCCCTGACAGGGAATTGAACCTGTGACCTTTCGTTTTGCAGAACAACACTCAACCAACTGAGCCATGCTGGTCAGGGCCTCATATTCAATTTGACAATGCATTCTCTTCCCCTGTTTTCTTGATTCCTCATTTTCTGACAGTGTTAAAATATAACAATTGAACTTCTGCTTTTTAAGCTTTTAAATAAACATTCTCTCTGTCCTTTAGACTTTTTGACTTTCTACATGGGATACACATGCTTCACAAAACTCTGGTCTCTTGCATGTGATGACCATCTCAGATTTTGCCCAATCATGAAAACAAGTTTCATAAGAGACCCAACGGAGTGTGAAAAGAACCTGGGACCTTTGAGACTTACTACTTAACTGACTCATACTTAACCTTTCAGTGGTTTTGCATATTTAACTATAAGCCAAATAGAATCAAACTGTTTGAGCATTTGCTGTAACAGAAAATCCTATTTTTTCTGCACTATGTTTTCAGACCCTTCCTTTTCAATATACGGGTCATCTCCTGCTCATGTGATGTGTTTCTCCGCAATTCTCTGTATTTGGGATTTGTGGGAGCCTGTTATCAGGTTACTGAGAAGGAAGTAAAGTCACTCCCATCTTCAGGCAATTGCTTCTTTTTCCTGTGTGCTTCCAGGCAGTAGGCAACGTGGTTAGAAGTATCAACTCTGAAGACACACTGCCTGGGCCCAAATCTGTCTTCACCTCTTACAGTTTAATAATACTATGTTTTCCCTTCCTTACCTACAAATAAGGGTTTATGTTATAGGTGTGGAGAGAGGATAAAATGAGATGGTTTGTGTAAAGTGCTTAGCAGAGTTCTTGGCACTTGGAAAACTCGCAGCCCGTGATGGTTTGATGTTATCGGCATCATCAGGTGGAGGCAGAGGCAATGTGGCTGTCTTCCAGCTGAGTGTCAGGGAGCCTCAGTCACTCTGCTTGCTCTACACTTCCCCCGTTCCCTTAGAATGACCTCACATTACCCCATCCAATTGGCCCCAGACGTGGCTCTATTGCACTGGACCCTGGCATCGTTCTGTGAGAGGTGCCTAAACTAGATGACCACACAAAACCTCTTTTGGTTTTGCTATTTTGAAACCTGTCGATGACAACTAGATATCATCATCTGACTTGCGACAACAAAGGTTACTTGCTAAACATCCTTTTTTCAATAAATAACAAGAGTCTTAACATTCAAGTATTGTGGCTTTGTCATTGAAAATGGGTCACTTTTCTATGGTACATTTTACAGTGGACTACTACTACTCAGCTGTAAAAAAGAAAGAAATCTTATACTTTGTGACAGCATGGATGGACCTAGAGAGCATTTATGCTAAGTGAAATAAGCCAGTCAGGAAAAGGCTAGTATCATGTGGTTTCTCTCATATGTGGAACCTAATGAACAAAATAAACAAAATGGAAACAGACTGACAGCTGTCAGAGGGAGGGAGGTTGTGGGGCTGGGGAAAAAAGGTGAAGGGATTAAGAAAAAGCGAAAGCCCTGGCTCAGTTGGTTGGAGCACCTTCCCATAAACCAGAGGGTCATGGGTTTGATTCCCGGTCAGAGCACATGCCAAGGTTGTGGGTTTGGTTTTTGGTTGGGGCACCTGTGAGAGGCAGCTGTTTGATGTTTCTCTCCCTCTCTCAGTTTCCCCTCTCTATAGAATCAATAAACATGTCCTTGTTTAAAAAAGGTTAAAAAATAAAAATAAAGCAAGAAAGAAGATAGGTGGCTTTTCCTTCATACTTCTTAAATATATGTGTTCCTTTCCTTTTTGCCAGGCTTGGTGCTGGGCAGTCAGGTCAAAGTCGTGAACAACATAGCCTCTGCTGCTGTAGAGTTCATAGTCTAGTTGGGGGAAATGAATGAATACCCAAATGATTCAACTGCATTTGAGGAAGTTGTTGCAGGGACATTCCTGGGGTGTTATGAGGGTATGGAGAAGAATATCCTATGAGTAGCAGCATTTCCTGTGAACGTATTAGACAGGCAGAATCCTAGCTCCCCCAGACATACTGAATTCAGAAACTGCACTGTAATCAGATCCCCAGTGATTCCTATGCGTGCTGCAGTCTGAGCAGCACTGTTGTGGACGGCAGCCCACTGGACTAAGTGTTCCTACAGTCTGGCTACTGAACAGCTATGTGACCTCGGGGCAAGTTGCTTATTTAACTTCTCTGGGTCTCATACTCCTCCTGCGTTAAAACAAAATAGAACCAAGAAAAAAAGTACAACGGCATCAATACTACTTGCTTTGTGTATCACCTTGAAATACTGTGAATGTTAAAAGAACTGGACTGAAACTTACATGAAAATGTATAACAGGAAGGAAGTGCATAAATCTAAGCCAACGTTATAAATGTGAAGAAGACAGAAGCAGCTCTGTGAGGTAAGGGACCCGTGACTACCTTCAGTAGAATTGGAAAAGGATTGTTTTCACAAATGGCGACAACATTCATGGCACGTCTGTCTTACACGCAACCTGGGTTAGGTGACATGTTTTTCGCTGGGTGGTTTTCTATGGAGTTGTGTAGAACATAATGTCCACGTGCACTGTTATCATCCATGATGAAACTGAACTAATGGTGTTTCTTAACTTCCCACTAGTAGAAATGTATTATCTAGCCATGCCTGAATTCAGGTATCTACATGCTGTTAATTTCATAGTTTCTTGGTGTCAACTTATGTGACCTTGCAGCCTTCCTAGTTCTGTGGTCCCTTGAGGAGATTATTCTGAATTTGAGAAGAGAAGTCAGAAAATGCCTGCTAGAATCTTTGTTATTTATAGATGGCAATATCTCATTGGAGTGCACCATGCTAAGTGTTTTGCATACATTACGTAATTTAATCTATACTAATAAGTCTATGAATTATTTCCATTTTACAGATGAGGAGGTGCAGGCTCAGAGGAATTAAGTAAAATGCTCAAGTTCAGACAGGACATCCCAGTTAGGAAGTGACCAAGACCTTCAACTCAAAAGCATCTGCCACTAGAGCCCTGCTCCTACCCATTCAGTTTTTCTACCTGACCGTATCAAGCCTGAGAAGTTCATTACCACTGGCCCCTCATTTGAAAGGCAATAAATTTACACTACAACGAAGCATCTTAATCCTACACTCAGGCATTCAATGAATAAAATAAAACGTAACTCTGGGGCATGATTGAGAAAAACTGCTTCGGTAGAAACTGGGGTCAAGGTTTGAGAGAAGGTCTTAAATGTGTGGTGTTAATGTGATCTGCAGGCCAGGTTGTTGTTCTGGGTTGCTCTCTATAACTGTTATTTGCTGACCTTACTGGGAGCAGTCCTACTAACTGAGCAAGCTGAGGGCAAGTTGCCATGTAGGTCATTCTGGGATCAGCAATGAGCCCAGATTTATTTATAAACCCACAGCAGAGGCCCCTGAGCTCACACTGCCATATGACTTGGGATCATGGTGAGGGAAGATCAGTGCAAGAGCACAGGAAGTCCTCGGTGGCCAACTGGGTGTCTAGTCTGAGCCATGCGCCCTCCCTGCCAGGAGCTGGCTACGGACTATTCTTTGGAGGGTCAGTGTCCCAGACTCCTATACAAGGTGTGATCTCCAGGTACAGAGACTGACCTTTCAGATGTTATTTATGAACTTGATTATGACTTGTACCATGGAGATCATTTGCTCAATAAATATTTATCATGCACTGACTGCCTATCTGGTAATGTGGTAGGCACAGGGAAACACTGCAGTCCCTTGCCCTCATGGAGCTTGCTTTCTCCATGGGTAACGCAAACAAAAAACTGATAAACTCATAAGTCTTTCAGAAAGCGCTAGTGCCTTGGCATAAGTAAAACACAGAGATGAGAGGAGGCGGTCTATGGGGAAGAATGTTTTAGCTAGGCGGATCTAAGAAAAGTTTCCTGAGAAGATAGCATTGGAACAGAAGCTTGACTGATGAGGATCCAGTGAGAGAAGAGTGAGGACTTCAGATGCTGGGGATAGCAGGTACAAAGGCCCTGAGGTAGGTAGAGCTCAGCAAAACATTAGGAAGTTCAGTGTGACTGCAACTTAGTAAACACGAGAGTTAATTTTTCAGGATTGATAAAAGTCAGCCTCTATATAACTTCTCTGACATTTGTCCCACAACCTGGGTGACTAGGGAGACTTGACCATAGCAGCACATGGAAAGAACGTGAGGACCTTTGGTGCTCTGTGTCCTTTGTGCCAACACACATCACAGTGTACATTAAACAATGAACCCTCTCCCTGGGGGTGGCAGTTTTTCCACGGTTGTTCCAGGCTGAGCACGTTGGGCCCCTTCGTCACAATGGCAGGCAGCTCTATTACTCTACAAGTTAAATTAAAAATCTGTGTCTTTAGGTAAAAACCATAAGCAAAGCAAAAATGTTATCTGCTATAGCTTTTATAACAGCTTTATTGAGATATTTGTATACCATACAATCCATCTTTTTAGTGTGTGAAATTCAATTATTTTTAGTCTGTTGCTCAGACAATCAATTTTAGAACACTTCATCATCCCAGAAAGAAACCCCATATTCATGAGGGCCCATGAGCAGTTACTCCCCACTCTCCCCCAACCTACCCCCCTTTAAAACCCTCACCTCTGCCACGCCTAGGCAACTCCTAATCTACTTTCTGTCTCTATAGATTTGCCTGTGCTGGGCATTTCAGATAAATAGACTCGTACAATATATAGTCAAACCTCAGTTCTCACATGTCTTAGTTCTCAAACAAATTGGTACTCGACCAAGTTGTTCACAGAAAAAATGTCTCGGTTGTCTAACAAAACTTTGGTTCTCCACTCTCTACCCAACAGCCCTTGGACACCTGTATGATCAACCACGTGTCTCTCAGGTGACAAACAAAGGACATTCAGTTTTTGAACAAATCGCTTCTCGAATAGTTTTCCACCGTGAATTAAGTGCGAGAACCGAGGCTCCACTGTATAGCCTTTTGTCTTTGGCTTGTTTATGGCCAAATGATATTCTGTTGTATGGATATACCACATTGTATTATCCATTCACCAGTTGGCAGACATTTGGATTCTTTCCACTTTTAACAATTCTGAATTATGCTGATATGAGCACTCGGGTACGTGCTTTTTTGTGTGATGGCACATATTTTTAGTTATCCTGTGTATTTACCTGTGAATGGAATTATTGGGTCACATGGTAACTCTACCTTTAACCTTTTGAGGAACTGCAAATTATGTTACAAACTGGCTGTCCCACATCTACAGTTTTTGAAGGGTTCTCTCTTGATCTCTAGAGAAAGAGAACATTTTTGTGAGCTTGATAATCCTCAGGATTTCAAATGTCAGTAGGTAAGTTAAGAAATGAAGGTTAAAGATAAAATTATTAATTTGATTTGAATTTTAAAGCCTTCATCTATTGTCTTTAAGTCTCCATCATATCTAGCAATCACAACCAATTATTTGGGTTCCTTATGACTCCATTTTATGTCAAAAAGTTAATTACATAAGAAATTCCTCACATTTCCTTCAAGTACCTTCAGGCAGATAAAAAAACATCCACGTTAACATGGGATACTTTTTCACTGATGGAGATTAGATTTATTCAAGTAGTATTCATTCATTGGATACCTACTCTAAGCCAGGCATATGTGAGGCACTGGGTATTTCCTTGTTGTTTTCTATCGTACAAGGTTCACTTTATCAGTTGTGTGGATAGAGGAGCACTGTATAGTACAAAAGATTCTCATAGTTCCTTTCCATAAGCAGACCCTTTGCAGACTGAGTTTTTGGCACTTGTTATTCATTAGCTGCATACTTCTCCTTATAAAATATACTATTTGGGCCATAGTTAGTGAGTAAAATTTATTGCAGATTATAGTTTTCAGCATGACAGAACTTCCATTGGGTGTTTCTTTTTCCAGCCCACAGCAAAGTTTATTTCTTGATTTATTTTGTGGTATATTGTATCACTATTGGCTAAAGAACCTGTTGAAAAATAATCTTGACCAGCCAAAGAAAAGTTGAACTAATAGCCTGTCCAAGAATTACATCTAAGTCAGAATCCAACCCTTCAGTTCACTAAGATCATTGTTGACAGAAGATGGACCCAAGTTGACACTGAGGAATTAAACTCAGGTCTTCTTGGTTGAAAGGCGAATTGTCAGGCTTGGTTGGTTGCTGGACTTTGTTGACTTCCTAGACTGGTTATCATACCTGCCTGCCACTACAGAAACTCTTCTTGAATGAATTTCAAAAACTCAGATGCAGGTTTTGACAAGACATCCTGAAAGGAAGTTATGTATGACAACCATTCACAATCACTGTAAATTTGTCAATAGACACAACTTTTCTCTTCTAACTATGTACAGGAGAGGGAGGATGGGAGTCCTAAGTAGGGTTCTTTGGTCTACTCGTGAAAGCAAGCGCACATAGAGCACTGTGTGTTAGGCTGTTTGACCTGGTTTAATTCACTGAATCCTCACAACCACCATATGAGATCGGTATTATCGTCTCCCATTTTTATAGATGAGGAACTAGACACAGAGATGACAAGGAACCTCATCAAGTTTATAAAGCTAATTCATAAATTTGGCTTCAGGGCTGTGTGCTCTAACCCTCCTTTTCCTTTGCCTCTTTTTGTTTTTTAAATCCTTATCTGAGGATGTTTATTGATTTTATAGAGAGGAAGGGAGATAGAGAGGTAGACAGATGGATGGATAGATAGATAGATAGATAGATAGATAGATAGATAGATAAACATTATGCGAGAGAGAAACATGGATCAGTTTGCCTCTCATATGTGCCCTGACCGAGAATCAAACCTGCAACCTTTTGCTATATGGGATGACACTCCAACTAGCTGAGTCACCCGGCCAGGACTCCCTTTGCCTCTTATCATTCAACCTTTGGAATTTCTGTTTCTTCATCTGAAAATTAGAAGTTAAATGCTACATTGAGGGTGAGGTTGTTCAATACATGCTAATCTCCAATGCCTGTCTGTTCTGGTTCTAAGACTGATTCAAATTCAGCAGTCTCAAAAGAAGCATTCATGACCACGTGAGGCTAAAGGAAATTATCAAGGCACAAACTATCCTGGGAATGTTCAAACACCCAGAAGCGGCCTCTTTGAACTTCCAGGTATTTCTAGACAACCAAGTTCAATGGAAGAAAATGAACATAATTATCATTGTACATGATGTTGAGAGTTAAATGAGCTTTCATTTGGTGGCTGCCACAATGCAAGTATTTGTACTGTGGGTCATACCACTCTAGATTTAGAAATATAATGATTTTTCTCTAAGCACAGAGTGATGGGTCTAGTTTTGGATAATAGAGCTATTGGCATGGCTCTCTCTGAGCCAGCTATACAACTGGTGTTTGACTGATGTTTGCTTGTTGCTGCAAAAGTACATGGTCGCTTCCTTCTAAGATCTACTTAACAACAATCAACCAAGGTTCTTCATGCTTAGGTCAGGCCTATTTCCAGTGAAGCTTCAGCATTTTTTTTTATTTTTTTGTTTTAGTTTATTCAGCATAGTTTCTATCCTTTATTCCCAATCCAGCCAGGCACCACTACTTACAATGCTGGTAATGAATAGGTTTCCCACTTTTTCTTCCTGTTGCATATGTTCACCCATGTATGATTGTATCCAAATCACAAATCAGAAAACTTGAGGTTGACAAAATAATTTGGTACCCTTTCTACCTGCAAAACTATCTTAGAGACAACATTTTAGATTTGGAGTGTTTTAAATATTTTTATGTTTTATTGGAACAGTGAGATACAATATTTGAAATTAGGGCTATCCTAGAGGATCCTGCAGTGTGAGACACACTTCCCTAATTTCCAGGAATTCTTTATAAGCTCTTATGGGAGAGCTGGAAGTCATTCTAAAACTTCCTTTTTACTAACTCCACACCCATGGATTTCATGGCACTTCTTAAGCTCTCAAATTGGTCCCCTACCTTTTAATAATTTGTAGGTTTTACAGTTTTACAATTTTTTGCCTTGGCTATTAAATCACCCTTCTGACTGCTCTCCCTCCCAGTCCATTCTCCAGTGTGGATTGTAAGAGTGAGCATTTTGAAACACAAATCCAACCGTGTCACCCCACTGTTAGAATCCTTCAGTGACTCCTTTTGGCTTCCTGGCTAAAGCCCATGTGGAGACAAGCACTCTCATGGTCTAACCCATTGCGGAGGACATTTATTGTGTTTTGTCCAATCTGCATCCCAGTTTGCTTTTGGAGAATTGCCTCTTCCCCAGCGAGTGCTCTCCAAGTGTCCCTGCCTTTCCCCAACTGAGAGATGGTTATATTGCCCCAGTCAGGCCAGTCACACTCTTTCTTCTGGGATTTTGAATCTTGAATAAAATTCATTTATCCTGTTATTTGATTCTACCCACGCCAATTTCAGTCTGTGTTCAAATTCTTATGGAACAGGCTTGACTTTACATTTTCCCCTCAAGGGTACATTTTTTTCTTTATAACTTTTAGTTTCACGCGTTAGCAACCACTTTCTAAAACATACCCAACAAAACATGGCTGCAGCATGTTGAGTAGATCTAATTTGATTAGTGATCATATACAAAAACATTTACTTGCTGAACCATGGGACCAAGTATTTGGACTGTCCACAAATTTTGGACTTTACAGACTCTGCACATAGAGTACAGGTCACGCATTTTCTCCATCACATAAGGCAAGTGAAGAATTTAATGATATGTTGCTGCAAAAATAAACCACTGCCAGTTTGAACACGCATTCGTTCATTTGCTCATTCGGTCATTCACTGTGCTCTAGGGAATGGTGACGGACAGGACGGACCTGGCACCTTCTCTCAGGAGTTTATAGTTTCTCTGTGCAAACATACATGAACACATTACGGGTGTCGTGAGTCCTGCACAAGGAAACATACTGGGTGCTCTGGAAACTGGTATACATGAAGATGTAGGTTGTTTTGGTCTGTGGCCTTGAAACTGTGTAATACAAGTTAGAAAGATGTGAACTGGAAAGTTTATGCACGTGTATGCACACATACAGGACATGCATATTCTATCAATTCTACATTTCTGATTTCCACTTCCATGAGAAGAAAGAGTGGTAGTTCAGAGCATGGTTCTCTATAGTGTGGATGCCTAAATTTGAACTTCAGCCTATTCCTCATTAACTGTGTGATTGGGGGCAAATTATTTAACTTCTCTCTAGTTCATTTTCATCATCAGCAAAACACCAATAAGAACAGCACCCAATTCTTAGGTTTATTGTGAGCCTTACATGAGTTAATATGTGTGAAAGGTCCGTCCTCAGTGTTAGCTCTAACCAGTCTGGAATCACTTTTCTAAGGTAGAGTGGGAAGGGCGCAGCTGGCCCGGGGCCTGAATCCTGCTCTGTCACTTAATGATTGACTCAGCAAGTAGTTCAATGTCTCTGCACTCCCATTTCCTCACGTGTAAAATGGAGCAATACTAAACCACATAAAGTTGCTTCGAGGGGTAAATGAAATTGCATAGTTCTTGGCGATTACCAGGTGCTCAAGAAATAGTGTTTATCCCTCTCCCCCTTCTCTTAAAATTAAAATCATCTGAGCCAAATATTACAATGAAAGTAAAAGTAAGAAAAGATGGAACAATATTCTGCAGAACTTCAAGTAAAAATATGATATGGCATGTAATAACAACAAAGGTTATTTTTAATATCTGAAAATTTGTCTTTTCAACAAAAGCTCTACAAAAGCCAGAGGGAAAGATTTAGCCACTTCTATTATTTTCTGATCTCTTATCTGTTAGAGTGTGAATGAATTAAATGGAATTAACAGAAAGATTTTAGATTGCTAATCTAACTACTATAAAAACTCTAAATTCTATTTTCCTTGCTTATTTTTATTTCAAAGTGCAGTGCATATACAGCTATGCTGTCACTCATAAACAGGGGAAGGAAAATGTGTATGAAGAAAAGAAACATACCCTGGTATAGTAAGTCAGGAAGGAAAGTCTGGTCAGCCAGGCAGGTGCTGGACCAGCAACTCAGGTGCTGTGCAAATGTCCCGCCCCCTCCTGACCGATTCATGCCTTCATCTGCCCTCTGTTTCTGCTGGGATGAGGACAACAGAACAATTTCAGGCTTAGCGTTCCATCCAGTTCGCTAAAAGATTGAGGCAACAAGTTGTCCAAGAAGGGGAGACCTTCGTCTATTTCACAAATCATAAACTTCTTAATAAATGCTTCATAATTACATAAGGTAAAGAAGGAACTCCTTTGTTTTCTCTTTAAATGTTTTCCCTCAGGTTAATTTCTTCCCAAGGGAGGTTCGTGTAAATCAGGGTCATTTAAATGACCTGCCTTTCCCTCTCACTTCATCCTGTTGAAAGTACATCGAGTTCTGGGCTCAAGAGAGACACAAAGGGCAGGGGCTACACAGAGCTGAAAAGCCCTCATCACCTTGTAAGCAGATCTTACATCCTCATGTCACTGGGGAGGGGGGGTGGTAAAAACTCTGGGGGGTAGGGGGATGGTTTCAATCCTGTCTCTGCCAGCCTGCTCCCACCCCCACTCCACCCTGGGGGGTGATCAGGAGGACATCCCTAGCGTGTCTGGTTCAAATTCCATTCATAGGTAAAGCATCGGGGATTGGATTTCTGAGTACTCTTGCATGTCTAAATGCTCTGCTGAGGTGTGACTGAACAATGAACCTTCACAAGGGGTTGGGGGCGATATTCACATTCCAGCCTGACAGCAATTCCCTAAACCAATGGCCCCAGAGCCAGCTTCCATGCACCATAAGTTCTCCTGCCCACTTCATGTGTTACATTGAATCTGGACTCCCAGACATTTGAGTTTTTGACCCCTGAGATCCAGTCTTACACTAAAGTTGGTTCATGCTGTGTACGGATAAACTCCTTTTCAGTTCTTAGTTGATAGTCATGGACTGGCCTGAGCAGACGTGGAGGGATGGTCATATATTCTCTTTAAAAGAAATCTGGGAACATTTGATGGGGATGAGCACAGACACATAGCAATTGCAGAAGTCAATTGGTGAACACAAATATTTTCAAGCAGGGTTTCCTCATCCACCACCACCCCAATATAACTTCATATATGTTGATTGCTCTGGTGGTTAGGGATAATTTGGATTAAAAAAAAACTTCCTAAAATATTTTTTATTGAAACACATAAAGAAAAGGAAAAATGACCAATGCACGGGTCAATGCATTATTACAGTGGACACACTTGATCGAGTAACCACACCACTTGAGTAGCCATTATGTTCAAAACTGGGATGTGATGAGAAGCCCCTATGGTACGCCTTCTCCTAAGAAATAAAGTTTTGGTGTTGACAGCATCCCTTTTCCATTTTTCTTTCCAGAAACTATTCCTGGAACCACCTCCCTCTTATTATTACTGTTATTTAATCTTTCCCCCTAATCTTTCTCCTTCCTAGGACAAAACAAAATAGTATCAGCCAACACTGGCCATTTTCTTCCCCATAATCTGAAAGTCAGCAAATTGCATGGAAAGGAATGGTGTGGGACAAAGTGACAGACTGCTGTTTTCATATCCGCAGGAAAATTTGACGTGTGGCTGGGGGCCACAGGTTTTTTGTTTGTTTGTCTGTTTTTTGAATTCTCATCTCACAGGCAAGAAGAGAAAACGGAGGCTCAGGAAGGTCAGACAGCCTAATCTGGACTTCAGAAACCAACCCTTTGCAAGCTGTAGGATCTTTGTCCAAATCAAAATCAGAGCGTTCAGTGTATAAAGGAATTCTCTTCCCGGTGATGGATGGTCCCAGCCCCCTTTGAAAAGCTAACAGAAGGTATGGTGTCCCTTCCCAGAAAGCCCTACACACACAGGAAACAAAAGGTACATATTTCGTTGGAGGTTTCCCACACCAGGTGAGCCCCTGTCCTCAGTCTGCTTCAGGGACTCTCTGTGGGGATACAGCACGCCTCCACCACGGCGCCCATGCCCGATACCTTTCAGTCAAAGGTGTGAGAGCATTGTCAGTGCCGTCCACCTGCAGGACAGACAGAACGTCCTCAGATGCAACCTCTCTCTCTCAGCACTCTGTGTGCACTGCGGGGGCGCCCTCCTTTCCGCGGAGCTGTCACAAAGGACAGCACTTGGCATCCTCATTCCTCACTGCCCAGGGGCACCAACTCCAAAGAGTTCTGGTGCCCGTTTCTCTGGGATCACTGCCAGCGAGGGTATACAGCTCTGGCCAGAAAGACGCTCAGCGGCCCCAGGAGCCTGGGAGACCCGGGCGACTCCCATTCATCTCTAGACCCTGCCTCCCCGCAAATGGGCACGGGTCCTTGGAGGGACGGCGCGGGCACGCGGTGTGCAGCAGGGGCGCAGCGACGCCAGGGCACGCTCGTGTACGCACGGAGAGGGCGCCTGGCCGGTGTTGCCAAGCTCTGCCGCCTTGGTGGCTCCCGGCCCGGGCCAGGGCCCTGGCGGTGCCCTTCCTCCGCCTGGCCGGCTTGGCCCGGCACGGCTCCGGGCCGCGGGAGCTGGAGCAGCGCCCCTACAGCCCGCTTTTCCGCCTCCATCTCCTCCACCTCCTCCTTCTTTCCCCCAGCAACCCGCGCATTCATAACCGGTTCAGACTGGCCAGGGTGCCCAGCAAAGAAGAGAGGAGTGTGTGGAGGTGGGGTGGGGTGGGGAGGGGGGAACACAGGGAATAACTTCCCGGGGAGGAGGAGAAAGAGAAGGTGGAGCCCGGAGGAGGGGGCTGGCTCCCTCCCTCCATGTGGCCGCCGCCGCGGAGGAGCTCGGCGGGGACAGAGGGTGGTGGCTACCGCGGCAGCGCGTAGCGGGACCGATTGCTCAATACTCCCTCAGGGGCCGGGGCCGGGGCTGGGGCCGGGTCCCCGGATAAATAGCCGCCCGGCAGGCCCGGAGCTACGGGGGACAGCGGCGGCCAAGGTCTCCACTGCACTACCTGTCCGGCCCACCCGGACAACGTGTCCTGTGCTGCGCCCCGGAGTCCGGTGCACAGGTAAAGAGCTGGAGCGCGCGAGGAGGGTCCCAAGGGTCGGCAGCTGCCCGTGCTGTCTAGCCTCCCCGAGGCTAGAAGTAATTCCTCTGACTCTGAGTAGGAGGGGGAGGCGGCAGCGACGCTGTCACTCGCGGCCAAAGAGCTTGGAACCGGTTTCTTGTTTGGGATGTGTGCCGGGGGCCTGAGAGTGTACTCGGTGCGCTCGCGCCCACCCCTTGACAGCCCTCTCTTTTTGGTGGGGTGCGTTTCCGCGGCGGGCAAGTTTCCCCAGCAATCTGAGGACGGCATTTTAAACGGAGTTGGAAGAGAGAGAGAGAGAAATGGGGTCCTGGAGGAGGACGGTGTCCTCGGATTGGGTTCACAGTGGAGATCTGTCCCGGGACTCCCGAGGTAGTATCTGGGGCTGCTGGTGGTGCTGCAGAGGGGGTGGGGGCGGGTATTACTCAGGTGGGCCCCTATTTCCCCGAGGGCATCGAGGCCTCCAAGTGCCTTGGTTGGGAGTTGGTGCTCACAGGTGCCCCAAGGAGGGTCGGTGTTGGGACGCCCGGGATTCTCAGGGGCTGTGAGGAAAGCAGTGCTAGGGGCGGGCGCATATTGCACCGCCGCGCCAAGTTCAGCACCACCAGGTCGGCCCTGGCGAGAGCAGGAGCCCAGCTTCCGTGATGCCAGGGAAGACACTGGCACCTGGGCCTGCCGGACAGAGTGGGAACCTGGGAGGACTTGGTGCTGATCCGGTCCATCTGTGGCTCGCCCTTGGTAACAACCTACTCTGGCTTCCACAGCGCTCAGGGCTTTGGAAACAACTGAGAATCATTTAAAAGTTGGTCATCAAAAAACAAATCAACACTTCTTGGGATGCCAGGTCTAACCCAGCACAGGTCGATCCATCTCAGAAACTTAGGCAAGATTCACACTAATATATTATTTACATAGTAAGTTATTTAATATAACATTGTTGACCACTTTCCTGTGTCACAGTTAGTTTGGCTGTGTTTTATTTTTTAAATCTTGAATTAACTTGGACAGTAGCTCCAATTGTAGGTAGATATACACCCCCCCCACCCCAGAATAGTCAGATGTTCCACCGAATTCTGTTAATTTGGTGTATGTCTTAACATTTTCTTAGATTTGTGTTGGCTTCAGCTGTGAGAAATTGTTCTGGATGGTTCAGGCAGAGGACTGAGGAAGCTAGACAGGATTCTAAAGTGAAACCACCAATTATTCATTATACGGTTGCATCTCCTTTTAAATAGCACGTGAATGCAAGTAACAGGGTTAAGTACCCATGTCGTTGCCAAAATATCTGTTTTTTTAAGGCCCCAAGAGGTAAAAATTACATAACAAAATAGTTTAACCTACAATTTTGTGACAACTCAGACTTATAGCACCACTGACTGCCTAAGAACATCTTTCTCTCTTTCTTCTGTGAGTAGGGAGGTGTCGTAACAAGGACCCTTCATATCAATAAGATGAACATAGGGAAGGACAAAAAATATGGGGAAGTACAAAAGATCAGGACCCTAGGAAATCTCTTCTGCTTCTGACTCCTGACTACGACTTTGGAAAGAGGGGGCCGATGGTGTGCACTGCTTGGTGTCTGGAACCGTATCTCAGCAGACCGTGGCGCTTTGGGAGTGGATCTGATCATGAACCCGGAGCTACAGTACGGCAATTAGACAGACGTGGTCAGATTTGCGAGAATTATTTCCTAACTCCTCAGTCTTTTAAAGCCCCCAGCTTTTGTAGTCTTTTTTTTTAAGTGAGATATTTCTTGAACTTAATTCACAGAATGCAGTTGGGTATAGAACAACAGTGGGAAAGTGCAAAAGAAAATGTCTTGCTTATACAAACTATAGCTTTACAAGAATCTCCTGGTCACTTTAATTAAAAATTAGAAGAATGTATACCTTTTGATCTAGTTGGCCTTCTCTTTGGGAGGTTCTTTGTAAGCATCAAAGTATTCCCTGTAGATTATGAGACTGAACTATAACTTAAAACTAAATTCCTGGGAAAAGTATGTGGTCCCTGCCTTCAAGAAGTTTAGCCGGCGGGGAAAGAAAGGCATGTTTACAGATATCTTCAATACCCGACAGTGTGATTGGCGTCATATGGCAGAGATATCAATAGTATGATCTTAAATAGCAGAGTAAAGGAGAAGACGTTCACTTAAGGTTAAGAACTGAGAAAAGTTTTGTGCTGGGTGTCGCATTTGAGCTGGGACTTGAGGAAGGAAAGGATTTTCTCAGTGGAATAGCCTGCTGGAACAAGGGTACAGAGGTATGGTGGTCTGATGTGTTCACAGGTAGAAGAGCAGGTTGGAATGGCTGGAGCCTGGAATTTAAGGTAGATAGGCTGAGAAGTAGGATGGGGCTAGATTATGGAGAACATGACAAGCCATGCTAAGAAATTAAAATGTCATTGAACATTGTTATTATAGTTAAACCAATAATGTTAGCCTTCTTAACTGTAGTTCATACCTTGGAGTTTAATTTTGTGAGCTTCCCTCTAAAAGAAGTAAATGAATAAAATGTCAGTGATATTTGGTTTCTGTAAATGTTACTGAAGTGTGTTCCAAATACCCTTCCGTTTTTTGGAAGTGCTCAGGCCAAATCTGATTTGTAGAACCAATAGTGTGGTTTTATCAGTTTTCCAGAAAAAATAACTTATTATTTAAATCTAATTTTTATTTAAATCTAGCCCCTCCCCCCAAATAAAGATCTGCAATTTTATGGTATAATAACTCTTAGTTTGATGAAAACTTTGGATAGGCAAATACCTCTACTTTCCCAGGCCAATATGCAGAGTAAAGCTGCCTTCTATTTTTTGTTTCAATATTCATGTTTGTATATTAAACATGATATGTCAAGTGAGCCAACACATCTTATTTTATGTATGGAGGTATAACTTTTATCTTAGACTGAGAATTATAATAAGGTTACTCAGGTCAGTAAATGATGGGACCAGGATTTGAATGCAAGAAGTCAGTCTTGAGAGCCTGTCCTTTGGACACTGGCTACCACATAAGAAGGGTCAGGACAACTATTGTTAACAGAAGTAAAAAATTGGGCCTGCTACCTCTAGGAGGAGTGTTTCTCTATCTTTTCCTTTGCATCCACATTCCTGTCATCCTGACTATTTTATTTTATTTTTTTAATTGAGATATAATTGACATATAACACTGTATTACTTTCAGTTATACAACATGATGATATATGTATATATTGCAAAATGCCTACCACAATAAGTTTAGTTAATATGCACCACTGCATGCAGTTACAATTTTTAATGAGAACTTTTAAGATCTGTTTTTAGCAACTTTCACATATATGATACAGTATGTTAACTATAGTCATCATGCTGTACTTTACACAACATTCTGATTATTTTTACTTTCCATAATTTCATATCAAAATGTGCTAACACATCTTCGAACTACTATATGGTGTTGTATGTTTATGACCCACTGAAAAGAAACTCTTAAGCGCTGAGCAAAGATGGGATGTGGGATAAGAAAAACACTAACGAATGTGGCAGCGTTAAATCCAAAACCAGACCTGCCAGATTCTCTGGAAGAGTATGAATTTTACATATTCTTCTCATTATTCAATAAACCCCCAAATTGCACTAGATCTTTTTGTATTTTGCATCCCATATATGTTGTCATGTGTCCTGATTTTTATTCTGAAACTGATATAGCAAATATATTAGTTTGTACATGACATAGTTAAGTGTGTGTTCTCACACTGATTGGATTCCACATTATCATGCACAAACTATGAAAGTCATATTACGCAAAAGACCACACTGATTTAGAGTGCATTATCATAGATTTCTTCACCAGAACACTACTACGATTTGGGCCAGGCTTTGCGGGGTATGGGTTGTGCAGAGCGGCAGAGCCTGGCAGTATAGGGAGTGCTGATAAGAGTTTGGGATATAGGGAGGCTTTTGTTATACCAGTCAACCAGTATCTAAATGGCCCTCATTTTGCCTATCCTTCACTCTGCAATTTCTAGATGTTTTCATCTATTTTCAGACTCTGAGTGATTTACAAATTCTGCCATTTTCTCTTCTGAACCAGAGAGCAGGACGTGGGAATAGGTGACTGTTTGCTGGATTGGTTAGGAAGGGATCTTGTTACGGTCTCCCCTGGCATGACGTCTCTAAACCTCAGTTTCCTCACACAGATAAGGAAATTGAGGGGTCGATAATATCCGGGGCAGCAAGTTCACAAGTTTACCCAGTGGGGACAGGCATCATAAACCAGCAAAGCAGACTGGGGTGGGAGGATGTCAGGAGAGCACAGGGGAGACTCTAAATGCAAGTCTATCTTGGTCCTGTGTCAGAGAACCGTCAGGGAGTGGATGGAGCTGGAGAGAACAGGCCGATTCAGTGAGGGCCAGGGTTACTCAGTTCTAGATGATTTTACCCAAGACCAAGGGCCCCATGTCGCCAGATCTTCTCATTTTTCAAGAGAATCTGGAAATTTATATTTTTTATGTAAAATCTCCCAGTTTTAAAACACTGGAAATTCATTCAAAATTGCGAACAATTAAATTAAAATAAAACGAAAATTGGGCGAGCCAAACAAAACACCTCTAGAGGTCTAGAAATCAGACTTTGCCTGAGTACTGCCAATTTTCTAGATGATTTCCAAGTTTCCTTTTGGTTTCAGACTTTCATGATCTTACACTTGATCCATTTTATCTCTAACCCACTTACTTCTTCCCCTTTACTAAGACATATTTCAGTGTTCACCAGATCTACCTTATCATAACTTTAGAGGAGCTTTTTGTCATGTGCTGGACAATGGATGATAGATCTGTAAGGCCTTTAAGATCAAAGGATGTCTTTGATGGCTATGCTGTTGACATAATTCAGAGCCCCCTGCAGTTAATTGCTTGTATTAATTACCCCTTTTAGGGACAATTAGTATGGTTTGATTCCAGGACCCAGAGTTGTTTCTCTGAACATTTTCCTTCCTGCTCTCCCTTCTCACCCCAATGTGAGACAATAACTGAGTTGGGGAATTCATCCTGGTTTCCACTTGGACAAGGTGTATTTTTAGGCTTGACTCATGGTGCTAAGACAAAGTAATCTTCATCATCTTAACCCTGGCAAGATTTCACTACCTAGTCTGTCTCTCTTCTTAAACATAGAGCTATCTCAGGATGTCCTTGGATTGCAACTAGGTGAATAAGATAAGGATTGGTTTTTATGAGTCATGTTAGTACAGCAGTTTAGTTTTTGAAAGCATATTTATATGGTTCCAAAAATAATAATGAAAACAAAAGTAATGAATTTTCATATGATTCCAATCTCAGATTATTTTTAATAATTCTAGCTCCTAAGGGAACTATGCAGTCAAATTCTTTAATAATTTTTTAACTGGAAGTTTTGGATTTGACTGGCTAAGATACGTTCTTTTCTTTCCATCAATGAGCTATTTTACAGACAGGTGGGCCTGACTCTATCTGAAAAGCTCAGGGCAGACATTAACAATAGGAAAGAAGCACTGAGTTAATAAAGCAAGAGTGATGTTCAGAGAAACCACACACCTAACGGGGACTGATGGATGGTGAGAGGACAAACAGAAGCTCCCGAATAACCATTCTGAGCCACAGTTTGTTTGTGTCCTGGCTCCAGTGATGAATCAACCCTTCCTTGGACTTCAGAGAGTGTGTTAACTATCACTGGATATTTAACATTTAAAACCATTTAGGAAAGAATCAGGTAATTATTTGACCAAATCATCTGACATACTATCTAGTATTTTATTGGTAAAAAAGTGAGATTCAAAACATCACCCATGTATTTTGCTAGTCCTTCAGATACACTGACGGATGCAGGCTATAAGTTCCAAGGAGTCAGGGATGTCGATCAATTTAACTAAAAACTGCAAGGCAAACAAAAGCTTTATTTGGGGGTCTTTCTTGGAGTTGCAATTCTGTAAACACAGATTTGGGTAGAAACCCAGCTGTGTTCTGAGGTGGAAAGAAAGGGACAGAGTTTCTAAAGGCAAAAAAAAGGGGGGCTTTCCCAAGGGATTACACAAGTGGCTTTGAAAGAGCTGTGATTGGTGCTGGCAAGCTGACTTATAGTATGTTATCTATGACTAATTCCTTGTGTCTATGGCTAGATGAATATATATATAAATATATATTTATATTTATAAATATAAATATAAATGATGGAGAGTTCAGTGATACAGAGCCAATTCCAGGAACTGTATTGGGATATAGCCATTTGGTTTTTCCCAGTTCAAAAGTTCAGTTTCACATGGAAGGAGTATATTAGCTCATCTTCCTGAGGGCTTCCCAGATCCATTTTATTTTTTTAAATTGTATTTTAGTCAATTACCATTTATCCCCCTTATACCTCTCTCCCACCTGCAGTTACCACAGTGTTGTCCATGTCCATTAGTCCTTTTTCTTTTTTGTTCAATCCCTCCACCCCCTAACACTGCCCCCCACCGAGTTCTCAGCCTACTCTCTATCTATGAGTTTGTCTCTATTTTGCTTGTTAGTTCAGTTTGTTCATTAGATTCCATGTGTGAGTGAAATCATGTGGTATTTGTCTTTCTCTGGCTGGCTTATTTCATTAGCATAATGTTCTCTAGGTCTATCCATACTGTTGCAAATGGTAAAATTTTCTCCTTTTTTACAGCCGAGTAGTATTCCATTGTGTAAATATCCCATAGTTGTTTTATCCACTCATCTACTAATGGACATTTGTGGTGCTTCCAAATCTTGGTGATTGGAAATAACACTGCAGTTAACACAGGGGTGCTTATAGTCTTTTGAATTGGTGTTTCAAGTTTCTTCGGATGAATTCCCAGAAGTGACATTGCTGGGTCATAAGGCAGTTCCATTTTAAATTTTTTGAGGTATCTCCATACTGCTTTCCACATTGGCTGCACCAGTCTGCATTCCCACCAACTTTGCAGATCATCACCACTTGACTTACTGATGATGTCCATTCTGACCAGTGTGAGGTGATATCTTATTGTGGTTTTAATTTGCATTTCTCTGATGATTAGTGACATTGAACATATTTTCACATGTCTGTTGGCCATCTGTATGTCCTCTTTGGAGAAGTGTCTATTCAGTGTGTATTTTGATGTTGACTTTTATAAGTTCTTTATAAATTTTGGATATTAATCCCTTATCAGATGTATCAGCAAATATGTTCTCCCATTTTGTGGGTTGTCTTTTTACTTTGTTGATGGTTGCCTTTTCTGTGCAAAAAATTTTTAGTTTGATTTAGTCCCATTTGTTTAGGTTTTGTTTTGTTTCCCTGGCCTGAGGAGATATATCAGAAAAAATACTGCTATGAGCAATGTCCGAGATTTTACGGCCTATGTTTTCTTCCAGGATTTTTATGGTTTTGGATCTAACATTTAAGTCTTTAAGTCATTTTGAATTTATTCTTGTGTGTGGCTTAAGAAGGTGGTCTAGTTTCATTTTTCTGCACGTATCTGTCCAATTTTCCTAATGCCATTTATTGAATAAACTATCTTTAGCCCATTGTATGTGCTTGCTTCCTCTATCAAATATTGACTGTAAGGGCGTGGGTTTATTTCTCCACTCTCTATTCTGTTCCATTGATTTATGTGTCTGTTTTTATGCCAGCACCATTCCGTTTCAATGAATGTGGCCTTATAGTAAGTACAATTTGATATTAGGTAGCGTGATGGCTCCAACTTTGTTCTTCTTTCTCAAGACCACTGTTGCTATTCTAGGGCTTTTGTGGTTCCATAAACATTTTTGATATATTTGTTTTAGTTCTGTGAAATATGTCATTAGTACCTTGATAGGAATTGCATTGACTCTATAGATTGCTTTGGGTAGTATGGACTTTTTAATACGGTATGAATATGGTACATGCTTCCACTTATTTGTATCTTCTTCAATTTCTTTCTTTAGTGTCTTATAGTTTTCCAAGTATAGTTCTTTTACATCCTTCATTAGGTTTATTCCTAGGTATTTTTTTCTGAAGCAATTGTGAATGGGATTGTTTTCTTAATTTTTCTTTCTGGTAGTTTGTTATTGGCATATAAAAATGCAACTGATTTCTAGATATTAATTTTGTATCCTGCTACTTTACTGAATTCATTTATCAGTTCTGGTAGTTACTTGGTGCAATCTTTAGAGTTCTCTATGTACAGTATTATGTCATATACAAATAAAGAGAGTTTACTTCTTCATTTCCAGTTTGGATGCTTTTTATTTCTTCTTTTTGTCTGAGTGCTGTGGCTAGGACTTCCAGTACTATGTTAAATAAGATGGATGAAAGCAGACATCCTTTTCTTTTTCCCAGTCTTAAGGGGAACACGTGCAGTTTTTGCCTGTTGACTATGATGATGGCAGGGGTTTATTATATATAGTTTATGTGTTTATAATGTTTAGGTATGTTCCCTCTATTCCCACTTTCCTGAGAGTTTTTATAAATGGGTGCTGGACTTTATAAAGTGCATCTGTTGATATGATCATGTGGTTTTATCCTTCATTTTTTTATGCGGTGTATCACATTTATTGACTTGTGAATGTTTGTACCAACCTTGCATTGCCAGAATAAATCCCATTTTATCATGCTGTATGATCTTTTTGATGTATGGCTTTATTTGGTTTGCTAATATTTTCTTGAAGATTTTAGTATCTATGTTCATCAGGGAGATTGGCCTGTAATTTTCTTTTTTTGTGATGTCTTTATGTAGTTTTGGAAATAGGGTTATGCTGGCCTTTACAATGAGCCTGGGAGGTTTCCCTCTTCTGGAATTTTTTGAAACAATTTGAGAAGGAGCAGTGTTAGTTCTTCTCAGAATCTTTGATAAAATTCACCTGTGAAGCCGTCTGGTCCAGGGCTTTTGTTTGTTGGGAGTTTTTTAAATTCCTGTTTCAATTTCATTAGGTGTAATTTGTCTATTCAGATTCTATGATTCTTCCTGATTTAGTTTTGGAACAATTGTATATTTCTAGGAATTTATCCATTTCACCCAGGCTGTCCAGTTTGTTGGCGTATAGTTGTTCATAATATTTTCTTATAATCATTTCTATTTCTTTGGTGTCAGTGGTTTTATCTCCTCTTTCATTTCCAATTTTATTTATTTGAGTCCTCTCCATTTTTTTCTTGAAGAGTCTGGTTAAGGGTTTGTCAATCTTTATCTTTTCAAACAACCAGCTCTTGGATTCATTGATCTTGTATATCATTTTTTTTAGATTCTATTTTATTTTTCGCTGATCTTTATTATTTCCTTTCTTTTACTCACTTTGGGCTTTGTTTGTTGTTATTTTTCAAGTTCCCTTAAGTTTAAAGTCAGATTGTTTAGTTGAACTTTTTCTTGTTTCTTGAGATTGACCTGTAATGCTATGAATTTCCCCCTTAAGACTGCTATTCCAACCTCCTACAGATTTTGGGTTTTACATTTGTTTCAAGTTATTTTTTATTTCTTCCTACATCTCATTGTTGACCCATTCATTGTTTAATAACGTGTTATTTAGCTTCCATGTCTTTGTGTGTTTTTTAGTTTACTTATTGTGATTGATTTTTAGTTTCATAGCATTGTGGTCAGAGAATATGCTTGATACGATTTCAATCGTGTTAAATTTATTGAGACTTATTTTGTGTCCTAACCTGTGGTCTATCCTAGAAAGTTTTCCATGTGCACTTGAAAAGTATGTATGTTCTGGCCCTCACCGGTGTAGCTCAGTGTGTCGGATATCATCCACAGACCCAAAGATCACCAGTTTGATTCCTGGTCAGGGCACATACCTGGGTTGTAACCCTAGGACGGTGGGGACATTCAAGAGACAACCAATCCATGTTTCTCTAGCACATCTATGTTTCTCTCCCTCTTCAAAAATACTGAACCTAAAAAACAAAAACAAACAAAAAAACCTAAGCAAACAAGTAGAACAGGAACAGAATCATCGAAATGGAGATCACATGGAGGGTTATCAGTGGGGAGGTGGAGGAGGGAGAATGCGGGAAAATGGTAAAGGGAATAAGAAGTATAATTGGTAGGCACAAAATAGATGGGGCGGGTTAAGAATAGTATAGGAAATGGAGAGAGATGCATGACTCACAGACATGAACTAAGGTGGGGGATGCTGGAGGGAGAGGGTGCAGGGCAGAGGGGGATAAAGTGGAGAAAAAAATGGGACAACTGTAATAGCATAATCAATAAAAATATACTTAAAATAGATAAGATCTATTTTTTAAGAAAGAATGTATATTCTGCTTTGTGGCAAAATGCTCTGAAGATATCAATTAAATTCACTTGATCTAGTGTGTCATTTAACGCAGCTATCTCCTTGTCAATTTTCTGTCTGGAAGATCTATCCATTGAAGTCAGTGGGGTGTTAAAATACCCTATTATGACTGTATTTTTGTCAATCTCTCCTTTTATGTCCACCACTATTTGCTTTACATATGTAGGTGCTCCTATGTTGGGTGTATAAATGTTTACTAAGGTTATATCCTCTTGTTGATCCCTTTATCATTATGTGGTGTCCTTCTTTGTCTCTTACTATAGCCTTGGTTTTAAAGTCTATTTTGTTAGATGCAAGTATTGCTACCCCAGCTTATTTTTCCTTTCCATTTGCATGAAATATTTTTTTCCATCCCTTTAGTTTTAGTGTGTGTTTATCTTTTGTTCTGAGGTGGGTCTCTTGGAAGCAGCATATATATTAGTCTTATTTTCTTATTCATTCAGCTACCCTATGTTTTTTGATTGGAGCATTTAAGCCATTTACACTTAATGTGATTATTGATAGATACATATTTATTGCCATTTTATTTTTTAACTATTTTCCTGTTTTTTCTTCTCTGCCTCTCCCTCCTTCTTCTTCCTCTCCTTCTCCCTACCTCTCCCTTTCCTCCTTTTCTTTCTTTCCTCCTTTTCTTTCTTTCCTCCTTTCTTTTTTCTTTCTTTCTTTCTCCCTTCCCTTCCTTTCCCTTCCCTTCCCTTCCCTTCCCTCTTTCCTTTCCTTCCTTCCTTCCTTCCTTTCTTTTCTTTTCTTTTTTTTCTTTTCTTTTTTCTTTTCTTTTCTTCCTTCCTTCCTTCCTTCCTTCCTTCCTTCCTTCCTTCCTTCCTTCCTTCCTTCCTTCCTTCCTTCCTTCCTTCCTTTCTTTCTTTCTTTCTTTCTTTCTTTCTTTCTTTCTTTCTTTCTTTCTTTCTTCTCCTTCTCCTCCTCCTCCTCCCCCTTCTCCTCCTTCTCCTCCTTCTCCTCCTTCTCCTCCTTCTCCTCCTTTTTCTTCTCCTCCTCCTCCTCCTCCTTCTCTTTCTTCTCATTCTTCTTCAAGCAAGCACTTTAGCTTTTGTTGCAATGCTGGTTTGGTGGTAACAAAATCCTTCAGCATGTTCTTGTCTGGGAAGCTCTTTATTTCACCTTCAATTTTAAATGATAGCCTTTCTGGCTAAAGTAGCCTTGGTGGTAGATTACCACCATATTTTTCATCACCTTGGATATTCATGCCAATCCCTTCTGGCCTGAAATAATTCTGTTGGGAAATCTAATGACAGTCTAATAGGAGTTCCCTTGTAGGCAACTAACTGCTTTTCTTTTGTGGCTTTTAAGATTCTTTTCTTGTCTTTAAGTGTTGGCATTTTAATTTTGATGTATCTTCGTGTGGGCCTCTTTGGGTCTATCTTATTTGGAACTCTCTGTGCTTCCTGGACTTGAGTTTTTTTTTCCTTCACCATGTTAGGGAAGTTTGTGGTCATTATTTTTTCAAATAGGTTCTCTATCCCTTGCTCCCTTTCTTCTCTACCTTGTATTCCTATGATATAGATGTTGTTATACTTTATGTTGTCCCAAAGGTTTCTTAAACTCTCCTCATTTTTTAAAACTCCTCTTTCTTTTTGCAGCTCTGCTCCAGTGTCTGTCTTGTCCTCCAAATCACTGATTTGATCCTCTGCTTCATCTAACTTACTGTTTATTCCTTCCAATGTACTATTTATTTCAGATATTGCATTCTTTTTTTTCTGGCTGATCCATTTTTTATGGTTTCTATGTGTTTTTTAATGCTGTTGAGTATTCTCATAATCATTACTCTAAATTTTCTTTTTTTAATTTTTTTTAAAGATTTTATTTATTTATCTTCAGAGGGGAAGGGAAGGAGAGAGGGAGAGAAATATCAATGTATGGTTGCTTCCTGTGCATTCCCTGCTGGGAACTGGCCTGCAACCCAGGCATGTGCCCTGACTGGGAATCGAACCGTGATCTCTTGGTTCACAGGCCTGCACCTAATCCACTAAGCTACACCAGCCAGGGCATTACTCTAAATTTTCTATCAGATAAACTGCTTGCCTCTATTTCCTTTAGTTCTTCTGGACAATTCTCTCGTTCCTTCATTTGGGGAATGTTTCTTTGTCTTCCCATTTTGGCTGCCTCTTTGTGTCTGTTTCTATGTATTAGACTCTGGTACAGGCCTATGTAAGACTCTCCTGTGACTGGTCCTGGGCAACATGTTTGGCACTATTAGCGACCCACAGCTTATGGTTTCCTCTGCTCGGCCTGTTTGTGTGCAGAAAGAACCAAGCTGTGCACATAGGCTGGCTTTTACCAGCACTGGGCCTGGAGGAGGGTCAGTTAAAGTGTGAGAGCTCCCAGAGATCTGCCTTTGCCTGTGGGCTTGGTGTTAGGCTTAATCACTGAATAACCTCCAGCTGTGCTCCTCAGCAGCCAGGCTTAAGCTCCACAGGGTGGGGCAAGAGAGATTCCTGCGGGTGAGGCTAGAGAGATTCCTGTGGGTGAGGTTATTGCTTCTCCCCAGTCTAATGCTTCCTGGAGGGGAGCGTTGTGCTCAAGAAAGGTGCCTTCTGCAGTATGGGTAATGACTCAGCACAGGCGTCCAGGTGGCTGATCTTTCAGCTTTCTCCCCAGAGCCACCAACGCCAGACTATCCTCACGTGTCTCTAGTCTGCTCTGCTCTTTCTCTACTGGAGCCCAGGGTAAGTTTCTATAAATGAAACTTTGTGCATTGGCCCTTTAAGAAGCTCTCTGCATCTCTAGAAGTCTTTCACTGGTGGATAGAAACCCTACTGCTTTTCACTGCTGTATGTTATTTGAGTTCTTTTCCTGGTTCTGGTGCTCTAGGATGGGGAGCCCAGCTTGGGGTGTAGACCCCACACTTCTCATGGGGAACTCTCCAAACCACTGAAATATCTTGCCAGAACTTCAGCTCTCTCCCATGGGAGCATAGCTGACCCTCTCGCATCTCCGTACTTCCTAATAGTCTCATTGTGGTGATGTGGTTTCTTCTGTAAGTCCTTGGTTATAAGGCTTTTCTCCAGCTTGTGTTCAGTTGGTTATTCAGGGTGATTTTTCTATAATTTAGTTATAATTGCAGTTTGGTCCTGGGAGGAGGTTAGTGTAACTTCCACCTACTCCACCTCCATCTTGGATTTCTCCTCAGATCCACGTAGATTGCTTTCTTGACAATATAAACCTCATTTTGCTGTTTTTCTTTTACATTTTCCTCTTTTGATCTAGATTTTTTTTCTTGAAAAGCATTGATGATCAACCATGAGGAAATATTATTGGTCCATCATTGAAAAGCAATATTGATCTCTCATCAAGGAAGGTTCATTCCTGGTATGTCATGCCCCACATAGGAGGGAGAGCAGTTTCCTGAGCGTGCAGTGGTCACATTTGGGCAACAAGGAGACTTAGAGCACAGCTAAGTCTCATGTTCTTCAAATCAAAAGTTCTTTGTAGAGGTGGTCTCAGTTGCATTTACTTGTTGTAACATCTCTGGGTATTAGCTTACCTTATTCTCGTAGTGGCAGTTGTTTGATGCACCTGGTAAGACACCTAAATAGTGTAATCACAAAAACCAGTATGATTAAAGCTTGTAAAATAGAAAAGGCCAGGTCCCTATTTTTGTGGGCAGCCGCTAAATAAGTCTGTCCAATCCCAATTTATAGCATAATGTTTTTTCTGTTAAGGATTTTAACATTTTATTTTAGAATCTCAAGCTTTTGTTTCACTTTACCCGATTTGTTGACATAGAAACAAGATTTATCTCCCCATAGGGCACAAGTACCACAAGTTGTGTTGGTTGGCTAACACAACTAGAACCCATAGTTCTGCTGTACTGCTTCACCCAGATTGTCAGTTGTTCTTTGTTGTTCTTCAGGATCATTTGGAGAGGTGTTCAATGCTGTGCCACACAAATAAAAAGATTTCTGATAGATTTTTTAAATTCAGCTATTCCATACCAAGGGAAGAAAGCTCTAGCAAGGGCATAAAGCCTCAGTCTATTGTGGGGCCTTGGGTGGAGAGAGGACCAAAAAGACCATGCCCAAAATCCCAATTCTATTTGATTCATGTTGATTGAAGTTTATAGACAAAAGAGCATAGATTAGGGATAATGGTAGAGGATGGGAGAGGCTTTCTGGTGACCGCATCAGGTATTAGCATAAAAATACTGCATCTGCCTTGACATTGGGTTGGTAAGGCAACATGTATTTGGGTCCCACATAGGAGGAAACGACTGGTGCTTTCAAGTGAGGGTGTGTAATTAGGTCCTTCAACCCAAACTTGAGGGAAGTATTAAGTCCTATTTCTGAGGCGGAGACTTCACCCTCACCATGTGTTGGATGATCAAACCCATGCAGAAGATATTGAAGTCATCATGTGATTTATCATGAGAGTGATTAAAAGAGCACCTGAGGACTCTATATACTTGGGTCAGGATTGAAAGATTAGCATTTGATTGTTCCTAGTTTTCAGGCTGAGATTCCCTAAGTGGTAGATTTCATTTGTTTTCCACCAAGCACCAGACTTTTGATCTAGTCACCAAGTAGTATTCCAGAGTGGAAGGATGTCTACTTTCCAAGGTTGAGTGATATTTCTTCTGGAATTTCCCCACATCAGGAAGACATTATAAGAGGTAACATTGTAGTCACTTAAGGCCTATTGAGGTGTGAACTCATGGTCATTTGAATAATATAGAAGAGTGTAGTTACATAGGCTTAAAGTGTCAAAACCCAAGATTCTGCCTGAGCCATTTATATCTTCAAAGTAGATAGACAAGTTATCAGAGTCCAGATTATATTTATGGGTAATCCCTTGTGGTTTGGGGGGACCTTATAGATAAAAGGTCATGTGTTTCATCAACATTTTTTTTGAGATTTGAGAATAAAAAATGACTTTAAATCTAGTGTTATGTCAAGATAGGTTGTGTAAATTTTCAAGGCTTAAGGGCCAGCCACTAACTCTAATTCATCTTAAGTATGATTAGCTCAGGTATGTATATCCAAGAGTCAGTTAAGTTGGCACTGTTGGATAACTGTTGAAGAGCTAATAGGGTAGTCACTGTAGTAAGCAGACATAAGAATCTGAGTATGATCATCTTGAAATTAGACTAAAGATCTAGGAAAATGAAGAATGTTTCCTTAAGAGTTTTGCTCATACAAAAATTAAGTTATAATAGCAATATAATCAGTAAGTAAAACAAATGTGGTCAAAAGTAAGATCAAATATAAGGGCTGCTGTTTGGCATCATGTATGACTAGCCTGGTCCAGGGTTTTGGGAGAACTGTCCACATCAGGTGCTGTCTGCCTCAATCCTAGAATGAAAATTCTAATGGTGGTCTTGTGTTGTTTAGAGAGTTCAGCCTAAAATCTCCAGAAGGCTGAGATGACCACTCAAGTGTAGGTGTCTTTTTTAAATGACAAACATTATTCCATAAGTTAGTACCCTTCAGTTTAGCAGCACTAAGGTTAGTAAGACATGATATGGCCCTTTCCTTCATGGCTGAAGAGAAAAGTGTTTTCAATAGACATAATCTCCTAACTGGGGATCACGATGTTGTGTATCTTTGTCTCCAAGAAGCACACTATGGAAAGATTGCCTTATGAGCTATGAGTTACTTTTAAAGGCCCTTATGAGTTCTTTATAGTAAATCGAGAGTCCTCTTTTCAGCAGTGCGAGTTCTTGATCAAATCTCATGGGTCTGCCAGTAATAATTTTTAGAGGAGATAGTTTGTATTTGCCAAGGAGACAGTCTGGGTTTGCCGGGGGGCTAGATCTTAGATTGAACAATACCAAAGGAAGAGCCTTAGGCCAAGGCAGACTGAAAAACTATAAGTGTTGTCAATAGAGTTTGATTGCTCTGTTAGTCCATTCTGTAAGACCAGAGGATGGGGAATGATAGCACAATTTATCAAATCAGCCAGGTTTTACAGATTGTATAATTTGTCCTGTGAAATGAATTCCCTGGTCACTATGGAGTTCTGAGGTGATTCCCCAAGTAGGGAAGTTCTTCTCTTGGAGTATTTTACTCACTGCTGATGCTTTGGCTCTGTGGCATGGGAATGCTTCCACCCATTGGGAAAAAACCCCAACAAATCACTGCTAACACAGATGTGTGTCCTTGAGAAGATAAGTAAGGAAAGTCCATTTGCAGGACACTAGAGGGCCCTAAAAGCAGGGGAAATGCTTCATCAAAGTGTGGGTTTTTCCAGGTTGTATAGATTTGGCAATTTTATTATACTTGGGAAGCTACCTTTGGAGATGGCTCCCAGTAGTATAGTTTTTGCTATAAAACTGTTTCTGTCAGTGTTTTAGTGAGTTAAACCATGCTCCCTGAGCCCAGAGGATTTTCAGTGTAGTGAAGAAAAAAGAAGAAAGACAAATAAGTGACTAATCAGAATGTATGCCAAAATGAAATACAAAGAGAGGGTATAAGTAGCACATAGAGGAAGCAGTGATTAATGCTGACTGTAAATATATGTTGACTATGATTGTTTAGTGTTTTTTGTGCTGCAAGAACATTAAAAGACTTTTTTCTCTTTTTTAATTTTTTTAATTTTTAATATATTTTTATTAAATATATTTGATTATACTATTACAGTTGTCCCTTTACCCCCTTCATTCCCCTCCACCCTGCACACCCTCTCCCACCCACATTCCCACCTTTAGTTCATGTCCATGTGTCATAAGTTCTTTAGCTTCTACATTTCCCCTACTATTCTTG
>CM052542.1:120101889-120174171 GCA_028533065.1 Trachops cirrhosus
TGGACTGAAGTAAAGGGGGGATGTGGGTGGGAGAGGGTGTTCAGGGTGGAGGGGAATAAAGGGGGATAATAGGACAACTGTAATAGCATAATCAATAAAATATATTTAAAAAAAGAAATGTCTATGTGTGTACTTGATGAAACTGAAGCTATTGATACAATAAAAAATGTGGAAATTGTTCTAACTATTCTTTGGAAGTACATAATGCTCAGCTTCTGCCCCACTAATTTCCCACAAACTGAGAAGTTGTTTTGCTAATTTTAACAAATTAATAGGTGAGTCCATCATCATGTTGAAAGCTTTATTATAATTATCACCATCATCATCAACATCCTCATCATCATTAGAATCTTCTCAGAGTTTTACTTGCCTCCTCCATGCCTGCTGTCCTGGGGACTGTAGTGGCTGGCTGGGCATTTGGCTGGGACCCCCGGGGGACTAGTTTGGCAGTGGCTGCCTGGAGATTCTGGGAGTTGCTTCTCCCCATGTCTTTACCCTGGACTGCTGTACAGCAGAGGGTGACACTGTGGTTGGTTCAGTGGCTCTTTATAGGCAGTGTACCCAGGCTTGGCCATTGGGAAAATGGGAAAAGGACAGGAAAGACTTTTCTCTCTTCTGGCTGGCAATGGTGTGCCCTTGTTCTGGGGCCACAAGGCAGAAACTGAGCTCATTCTTTAGCCACATCAGCTAGAAATTTTGGGGATTTGCCACATCAAAGTACGTGTGGGGTTAATAGCATTGCCACCACTGCTGGGAACAGACCCAAATATCACAAGCCAAGAGGGAGCAGACAACTACCCATTCCTTTGTCCTCCCTCTGCACTCCTTGTGCTTGAAAAAACAATCCATGCCCTCCTGAGAAGGTCCAATTATTCTGCTCCCTTGTTTTGTAAAAGTTTGATTTTTTGGAGAGAGATGCTTATTTTTTTGTCACCTTCCAATTCACTTAGGTGCGTTAGCATGTTAGAAGTTTTTTATTTTTGAGTCATTTGATACTTTCTTATGCCACTTTCTTTTATTTTCATTAAAAAAAACCTTAAAAATCCACAAACAAGTGGATGCAATCATTTTAAAATTTTGTATCATAGACAATGATTCCTTTCTGTGTTTTCCCAAACATTTTATAGAAAGTCAAAAATAACTTTTGCCATGGTCATCACTCCTATAAGAATTTTTGCTTTTGTTTCTATTTGAAGCCTAGATTTTCAGGAGCAGATAAGCTTTGTCCTTGACAACATAGGTGACAGAGTAGGGCTAAAAAACCAGCCAGGTGCTGGCTGCTGCATTGGGGATGGGTGGGCTGAGAACAGACCCCCATCCCTTGCCCCTGCTTTACTCTCAGATGTCTTTTATCATCTTCCCTCCCTCCCTACGTCCTTCTTGCACTGGGACAGGAGATTTGATGTTTGGTCAGGAGTTCTATCCTGTAGGGCAGTGATTCTCATCCCTGGCTGCTTATTAGAATGACAGGAAGAGTCAGCCTCCAGCCCAGAGAAGTCTGGGAACGGGGCCTGGCAGCAGGGATGTTTAAAAACTCCTGGATGATTCCGTGCAGTCAGGGTTGAGAACCACCATGGCTGGGTAGTGTTTTTCACAGCGCATCTGTAGATGGTGTGGGTCAAATCACAGGGTGACTTTCTAAAAATGCAAATTCTGAGAATCCTAACACAGTCCAGGGCTATTCAACCTGTGGCCCAGGGTGGCTGTGAATGTGGCTCGACACAAAATTGTAAGTTTACTTAAAACTTTATGAGATTTTTTTGTGATTACATGTCACAGTGTATTTAATGTGTGGCCCAAGACAACTCTTCTTCCATTATGGTCACAGATGCCAAAATGTTGGACCTCCTGGTAGGCCTTGAGTCTGAAACTTGAAAACAAATATTACTAATAAACATCTCTTTTGAATTCAGGTCTTGGTTTAAATGTTTTAAGTATTAAGAAATAACTAAAGATTAAAAAGATTTATAAATGTTTTGGTAACCGGTTACTGTAGATCTCTGGTGTGACTAACTAGTAACTACTCCTTAGAAAGTGACTTTCAAGTTACCAGAAATCCTATATGGTTATTAAAGTAATTGCTAACCTTTATTGACATTTTTTACTGTTGTAGTAGTCACCGATCTTTACAATTTAAATTCACTGTTTCCCATTTTATAGATGAGACTTCTGGGGCCCAGGGACATTAAGTAATTGTCTCAAAAACACATGGTGAGTAGCACAGGCTGGATCGGAACTCAGATATGCATCTAGTAACAAAGCTCATGATCTTAACCATTACTCCATGTCTACCATTTGAGAACCAGATTCTAGAAAAACGTCCCCTCTTCCTCTCTACTCCATCTTTATGGTCAAACTAAGAGGAGTAAAGGAAAGCTATCAAGCAATGGACAATATTGCTAACTTGCTCTCTATCATTTTCCTTACATCCTTCTATATGTACATAAGGCAGCCAAAGGTCACTAATGTTTACATTAGAAACCCTGAAATTATGTTCCGTTTTCATTTCCTAGATTCTCCTTTTATTATATGCACCTTAACATATTAAGTACCTCCCTTCTGCTTGTCTCCCATTAAATGAAACACATAATAGTTCATTTATATTTGAAGTCTGAGCTTCAGTATATATTAAGTATATTTGTTTACCTACATTTTATTAGAATTCCTGAAGAATTACTTATCTTTGTATTTATGAGATGTTTGTGAGAATTCCCAGAGAAATTTTCCTCAGTTCCCAGAATCCCTTCACCCAAACCGCAGTGGCGGGAAACAAATGCTGGATGTTTGGAGGGGCAGAGGTCACATCAGGGAAAGATCAGTACCAATACAGACGGAAACTGCTTCCGGCAGAACAGGTGTGGTGTTTAGTTTATGAAACGTGTTACCTGTATTGGAGTCAGAACCAAAACATGATTTTCTGTAGCTTTCGAATGTATTTTATTTTAACAGCTTCATTGGAGCAATAAAAATTCACATGATAAAGTTCACCCATTTAATGTATTACACTTAAGTGGATTTTATTTAATAGTTGTGTAAACTGCACCACAGTCTACTTTAAAGCATTTAAAATAGTTTAAAAACATGTTCATTCCCCCAAAAAGAAACTCTGTCCCCTTTAGCAGTCAGTCATTCCCTGCCCAGCCACTCAGGCAGCCTGTGCCCTCCCACAGCTGCACAGGAGGGCTTTTGCCGTCCACGTCCTGGCCCAGGGATCAGAGCCTTCCGCACAGTAAGAGGGGCATTAGTGTAACCGAAGGCAGGTCAGGACCCCCAGGGATGTAGACCTGTGACACACCTCACAGATGACCAGATTAAGACAAAATCAACCTGGTATCAACCATTTTTTCCTAACAGGTAGTCACAAGATCCTGGGCTCCTGATTAAAATAAAGTGCTTCAGCACCAGGTAATTTGGTAGTGATTGAAATTCAAACACAAATTTGCTGTTTTTAACTCATTCCATAATTCAGGTGAAAGATGTAACTTTTATGAGATGTTTATAGATACCATTCAAAAGAATGCTTATTATTGGTGGAACAAAGGCAAAACAATTGTCAACTAAAAATAGGATCAAACAATTGTAAATCGTCTGAATGTGCTAAAACAGTATCCTGCGAACCTTTCAGCGACAGAAAGCTTCTGTGTCAATATTGAATGTTCGTAAATGTCAAATACGCAATTCTGACATCCCGTATCTGGGAGAACAGAAATTTTCAGCCAGTGTAGAGTAGAGGAAATAACGAAGGATTGGCATCATTTGAACAGAACTAAATGTGGTCTAAGGCCTTGGAGCTTAAAAACTTTACTCCACGACGGAAAAGATTTCATCAGCAGTCCTTTTCATTTCCTGAAGGAAATGTCTTGGAAAATGCTTAATTCTCCTTGTCCTTTACCAACACATTGTAGCTTTAGAAGTTATGCAGTCTTTTATATTAATGATTGTCAAATTTTGTTAAATAATACTATCTTATTATGGTTATTTTTATTTTATGCCCTCTTTTCTTTAAGGGAGGTTTATAATATGTGGAATATATTTAACTTTTAAGTTGAGGGTAAGAAATACACTTAGATCATAAGTTAACATTTTGTGATATCCCATCAGATGCTGTAGCGTGTGCTACAAGATTGCCCCTAAATTATAATGGTCTCTTGAAATAGTTTCTGGTTTTGAGTTTTACAAGACAGCTTGTCATACAGAGTCCAGGTTTGTTAATACTCTGGTTAAAAGATTCCAAATTCTCAAAGGGTGTACTAGAACATACTACAATGTATGTGTTTCCTAGAAGCAAATGAATAAGAGCCCCAACTTTTGAATATACTAATGGCTCACTAGTCCAAATAAAACAATACCTTTGGAACTTGTTGCTTTGGGTTTTTTGGTTTTTGTTTTTTTTAAGGAAAAAAATCTGGCACTTAGATAACATAAATGGATTATTAATGCTGGATTTATTACATAACTGCAAATTCTATTGGAGGTTAAAAATAAAGGCTTCTTGAGACACTTTCTTTTCCTTAAGTTTCAACTGAGAGTGCCATCTTTGTCTTCCTGTTTTCCTCTCGGAGCCCTGTAGCACCAGCCCTCTCCATTTTCCGCCAAATCTGTCAGCCCTGTCCTCACTCCACACCCTTGTTCGTGCTATATGCCTGCCAGAGCCACCCTGCCGTGAGTCTCCCCATTGTTTTTTAGCACTAACCTGCTTCATGAGGCCTCTCGCTCCTGCTCCTGACTTGATTATTTTCATTTCCTTCCGATTCCTAAACCTTTAATATTAATCCACCTCTTTGGTGCTCAACCACATACCCTCTTATGCACATATTGTACCTTCCTAACTGGGTTATTGCCCTATTTCCCTCTAGGGCAGATTCTTCTGATTTCCCTTGGTATCTAGTGCAATATAATTTAAATTGTGAGTGATCAAATCCTTTTTTAAATTTTGCTTTTAGATTTTATTTATTTTTTGAGAGGGGAAGTGAGGGAGAAAGAGAGGGAGAGAAACGCCACTGATTGCCTTTCACGTTCCCACCGCCCACACTGGGGCCCAAGCATGTGCCTTAGGCTGGGAGTCGAACCAGCAACCCTTTGGTTCACAGGTCGGCACTCAGTCCACAGAGCCACACCAGCCAGGAAAATTGTAAGTGATCAAAAAACTTTTTGAATGAACTTTACTTTCATAATGTTATATTTCTGTAAATATTAGGATAAGTGGGTTAGTAGAAATTTTAGTTAACTTAGAGTTTTTATTTAAAAGAATGCCAGCAAATATATTTTATACTGGATCATAAAATGAAGAAGGAAGGCTAATAAGATGAAATTTTCAGGAAAAAAGATATGACATATCTACATTTCCCATATTTTGTGGTCATAGACTGTACTCAGGAGTTTAATTTTTGGCCCAAGTTAATTTTTAGGACCAAGTGGGGTATGGCTATTTAAAATTACCAACTTGAAATTACTGCATACTCACCATTTGTTTATTCTATTGCACATAAAAGCCATGAATGCCAGCTAAATTATCAAAATAATTTACTGAGTTAGTTGATAGAATGAAATGTAAGGTTGGAGAAACCAGGTTTGGGTGTCTCTGGGGACTCAAGGTAGAAGGACTGACAGAAGGTCTCTTCAATGCAAGACTGATGGGATCAATAAACTCCAGATATTTTTCTTTCATTATATACAGGATTTCCCTCAAGATTCAGGGTCCTGGGAGAGAGTTCCTGCTGGCCTTGCTTGGGTCAGGTATCACTCTCCAGGTCAAGATCAATGAACTTGATTAATAGTCCCACCAGCTGTTCACCCGTAAAGAAGACCCAAATCCCCCAAAGGAAACTGGGTACCACTACAAAAGGGAGGAAATGAAAACTAGTCTGTTTGTGAAATCACCTTACAGAATATAGAATATCAGAGAAGTAGCAAATGAGAGACATCTAAGGAAGAGATAAAACTACAGGAGAAAGGTCTTACCCTGACAGAAAACGATAAATCACAAAATGCTATTTTCCATCATGTTCTATCGATGCTACATGTGTCTCAAACTGTGAAACAATTAAATGTCAGAAGCTGTTAGCCAACACTTTATAAAAACTCGTCTTTCTAGTCAGAGTTGATACACATTAGAGCTTTGTATTTCAAAGGTTTGTTCTCCCAACTATTTACTGTGAGAAGAATTTCTCTGGCTCCTGTCCTATGTGTTGAAATGTTATCTAAGGCAAAGCAAGGAAGGGCTGTTTGGTGTATAAAGGCATTTCTGTCTATTTAGGTCTGAAAACTGGGAAGGAAGATATTCCTCTTTGCCCTTTCACTCTACCTCCTCCAGAAAATACTGGCATTTTCACAATTCTGGTTTTTTGGCCTATCTAAATGAATACCGTTGCTAATGTGCTATAACTTTAAGATTTAAATAAAGGAGAATCTTATATGCATTAAAAAAATCCTTACCTGAGGATATGTTTATTGATTTTAGAGAGAGGGGAAGAGGGGGAGGAGAGAGAAACTTCCATGTGATAGAGAAACAGTGATCAGTTGTCTCCCATGTGTGCCCGGACTGGGGATCAAACCTCAAAACTTTTGGTGTGTGGGACAATGCTCCAGCCAACCAAACCACCCAGCCAGGGCTCATATATGTGAGTGTGTGTGTGTGTGTGTTTATATATGTGTGTGTACATATATATATATATGTACACACACATAATATTTTTAACACAACCTTTTAGTCTCATTAGCTGTTTGGCTATTGCTATCACATATTATCTAGTTTAAGGAATTAAGACTTATTTTCTTTAAAAAAGATTCTGAACAAAAACTGCAAAGTACTAAATTGTCATGAGAGGGACCAGAATTATATTGTTTGTTTTATGATAGAGTAAGTACTCGAGGGGATAAACTAGAGAAGGGACATATTTGATTACTTCCAAGGACTTTAATATTTGGAAGTTTGGAGCATTCTGTCTGCTAACACCGTAGTGTGGTCTGAGAGACTGCATTTATAATCCCAATGTGTTGTGCACAAATTGTGACATCTTTCAGTTTTCAGGTATTTGATATTGAAATATTAAATATTAAAGTATTGAATATCCAGTTACTAAATATTCAAGTTATTTAGACAAAGGCCTGTGGCAAGCGGGGACATGATTTTTGCCCAGTGCTCTGAAAGTCAAAGTGAGGGTATTTACTGACGCTTAGGTAAATTGATGGGTGTAACTAGGACTCTTTTCAGGTAGCCAAATGTCTTACCATCTAATTAAGGATGTGCATGAATGATATTCCTAATGTCTTTACCTATTATCTGATGAGACCACAGCCAAGGCAGTAGCTTGGCAAAATCTTTAGCAAGGATGACTCTGCTGGATGTACTTATAAACAAGGTTAGTGTGAAGAGACAGCAGGATGTAGATTAAGTGGGAGACCCTGCTGGGAGTAGGGAGGTCAGGCCTTAGGCCTCCAAATACATTGCCACATATACTGTTGCAGAACTTAGGGGAAAAAAATAAACATTTTCAAATTTTTTAAAAATATTATTTTAATACCAAAGCCTAGTAAAAACTAAAAATAAACAGGAGTCACAAATTTAAAAATCCCCCCAAGTAGATTGATATAATCAAAATAGTGCATTAACCAAGAAAGATTTAATCCAGTAATTCAAGGATAGTTTAATAGTAGAAAATACATATTTTATTAGATTAAAAGTTATAAGGAAAAAATCATAATCATCTCTCTGAGTACTGGAAATGCATTTGATAAAATGTCCTAAGCATGCTTTATATCAATCAAAAAATAGAAAAATATGAATGGTCTCTTAATTTTGTGAAATAAATTTATCAAAGCCTCAGAGGCAGCACCAAGACATCTGAGGGCATTCCCACTGAAGTTAGGAAATAAAGATATACACTTAAAATCTAACTTTATTCTGAGTGTCCTATTCAATTCAAAGACCAAAGAAGGACATTAGGAGTATAAAAGTTCAAAATGAGGTAAAACTATCAGTTTATAGATGAATTATATAACTATATTTTATGTATGTTGTATATACCTAAGAGAATTATCCAAAGATCTACTGCAAATAAGAGAATTTAGTAAGTTAATGGGATACAAAGTTAACATACAGACATCAACAGACAGATCAAAGAAATAACCTCAGTTATAATGTTAGCCAAAATGATAAAATATCTAAAGATAAAATAAAAAGATCTGTTGGGGAAAACTTTAAAAACTAAGAACACAAAAGTAGACTTGAACAAATGGAAAGGAACACCATATTCTTGGATAGACTCAACATCATAAAAGTATTCATTTTCCTTAAATTAACATGTAATTTAATTCAGTCCTTATGAAAACACCATCAGATTTTTTTAGCGCCAAACTGATTTTGAAATTGATATAAGAAAGTAAATAAACAAGAAGAGCTCAGAAAATACCGAAAAGCATTGCAATGATGGAGAGGAGAAAAGGAAACTTATCCCACTAGAACTTACAATATATTTAAAAGACTTTGTAATTAAACTAATGTGGTAATGGTGAGTGAATAGATAGATAAATGGAACAGAATAGAAAATCCAGAAATGCACCCAGATATACCTAAAAATTAGATAGGAATTACAAATGGCACTTCAGAGAATGCTGAGAAATGCACATTAAGACTATAATGACATACACTTTTAAAGCCAACAAACTGAAAAAAATCCAAAATTTTCACAACACACCCAAACTTGCTGGGGATAATATAAATTGATTTCATCACTTGAAGCCAATTTGCTAATGCTAATTATAGTTACAAATGTACATACCCTTTGACTCAGAGATTCCTTTTTTGGGGTTTTACCTAATAGATATACATACATGCAAAGAATGGCAGGTATATATAAAGTTATTTACTGCAGCATTGTTTTTCATTGTTAGCTATAGGGGACCAGTTAAAGAATTCAGACAAAGCCTATACTGGAACACAATGCAGGAGAAAGAAAAAAATAAGGAAGGTCACTATGCATTGAAGGGTCTTCAAGATATTTGTCAAGTGAAAAACTTAAAAAATGATATTTGTGAAGTAAAAATAAGCAAGGCATACAAGTATATATAACATGCTACTTTGTGTAAAATAATAGAGGAAATCCATATTTGAGTTAATTGTGTATACATGATCTCTAGAAGGATATAAAAGAAACAAGAGGCATGGAAGAAATGGGAATTAGGCAGGAAATAGATGAAAACTCTATACCTTTGTTGTTTTTTATTTTTGAACCATGTTATTTTTCCCTATTCATTAAGTAAATAAATAAACAAGTGTATAGTCAGATAGTGATATACTGTGTGTATTTTTATATATAAATATAAATATACATTTATATATAAATATAAATATTTTATATAAATATAAATATATATATAAAGAGTATATTCTATACACACACACAAAGAATAAGGATGCTCTCTAGTTTTGATAGAGAAAAATCTCTAAGGGAGTTAAGTGACTAAAACAAGGTATGGAATGCAATGTATAATATTCTGCTTTTTGTCAAAAAAGAGCAAAGGGAAATCTAAGGTGATTTGTTTGATTTTGCTTGTGTATGCATAAAGAAGCTCAGGAAGGGTACTCAAGTTGGTGAACATTGTGATGTGCCCCCAGTTCCCCTCCAGATGCCCTTCAAAAAATGAAAGATTCCTTGCCTTAGCTGCTGAGAGGGCTGATGGCAGATGGCCTTCAGCTGACAACCGCTATGGAGACTGACGGCTTCTTTTGAGGAGAGCCACCTCATGGAAGGCCATGCATGCCCCTTTCCTGGGTGGTTCTTACCGAGGGAATGACCAACATGGGCCAACTCCCAAGTTGGGCAACTCTGAATGGTCATCCTCGTTTTAGAAATTCCCTTCCTTCATGTCACATGGCAGTTTACCTTCTTCTGCTGTCCATTCCCTTTCATAGGAAGAGAACACTCCCAATAAATTTGCTTGCTAAGAGTCTGCTTTCTGGGGAACCCGAAGTGTAACAAGAAACCAAAATCAGTGATTTGAGGGGCTGGATAAGGCTGGGAATGTGGTGAATGGGAACAAGCTTGGAAAGGAGACTTTTCACTCTATGCCTTTTTCTAATAAAAAAAATTTTTGGCCCATGTAGATATATTCTGTATTTAATTCATAAATAAAAAATTAAAATTAACTTAATATGCCAGTGATATTTTATGCCTTTCCACATGTATTTTTCAAAAACGTCTTTTATGTTTTAATTTAGAAGATATTTCTAATCCAAAATACTATGCCCTGCCACACTCTAAACATGCTTTTCTTTTCTGTTTGTTTTTGTTTAAGACCCTCAGAGAAGCACCTTGATCTCCTCACAATGGAAATTAAGAAGTCACCTGACGGCGGATGGGGCTGGGTGATTGTGGTTGTCTCCTTCTTCACTCAGTTTCTGTGTTATGGCTCCCCCGTCGCAGTTGGGGTCTTGTACATAGAATGGCTGGATGCCTTTGGTGAAGGAAAAGGAAAAACAGCCTGGGTCGGATCCCTCGCAAGTGGAGTTGGCTTGCTTGCAAGTAAGTGGATAAATTTATTCTTCTCCTCACTCATTAGTCATGTGGTTATATTTGTTACATCCTCTGTGCAAAGCATAGTAGGCTCTTTGTCTTTAAAGCACAACATGTATTTTCTTGCCTTCGTTGAGATTATAGAACCACTCTCTCACTGTAATAAATCGAAAATACAGAAATTGCATAAGATATTCATTCATTCATTCATTCATTTCTCTATCTATTTATTCGCTATTATGTGCAAGGTGGTGTGCTAGATGCTGAATATGAAAAGGTGGACAGCAAACACATCATTCATGGCCTTAAGAGGCTCACAGTCTAATGAGACACATACCTTCCTGAGTGAGAATGATGCAGGGAAAAGAGCAGTGACTCAGCTATGTCCAATGAATTCTGTGACCCAAGGACCAAATGATAAGCAGCAGTCCTGTAAGAAATTCTTACATGGTTCATAATTACGTCTCTCCACTTCAGATCAAATCATATGTCCTACATTTGTGTCACCTTTACAAGAAAAATTTTACATGGCAAAGGGTAATCCCTTCTCACAATGATGATGCTATTAAGGATTTTAATATAGTGTTATTTATAAGATATATGTGATGTGTTTTGTGTGACCTTCATATAATGTCTCTAAAAGTAATACGTTTGACAAATGTTTCCATCTTATATAATGGTGATTCCTATCATCTTTACAGAGAACAGCAGCGAGGTTTTCATTTTCATTTTAAGACTTAAAATCATATGACACTTCAATTTCTGGAGTAATAGTTTACTCCAATAGTCTGCAGTAATATTTAGTGATTATCACTGTAACTTCGCTGGCACAATTTACAGGTGTGCTAAAGAGGTGGTCTAGGTTCGGTCATTGGCCCAGGGGTCTCTCTCTTCCTCTGTGCTATGATTTGTTGTGCAAATCACCATCTCTATTCTTAGGGAGAAAGTAAGGACATTGAATGTGGAGATTTGTAAGGTGCTTTTCAGCTCAAAAATAATTTCATGAAAAAAATGAATTAGCCATTCCTTTTAAAAAATGTTGTCTTTCCCGGATCCTTAAGGGGACTTCTTAAAACAAAACAAAACAAAACAAAAACAGTTACTTCCAGTTGATGCTTTACCACCATGAATGTGCATGATCTCATCTGAAAGGGTTTTTCAAAATGTGAATTGTTTGTAAAACTGCAAGGTACAAACGGATGATCATTGATATGTTAATAAAGGAGGTTGAAAGTGTTGCGTTTTAGAAAATGATCTAATGTGAAGGGGAGAGAATGTTTTTAATGTTCTCCAGTTGGTCATCATTTCTATCAGCAAGTAAGTTAAACAGAAATGTAAATACGCCGATAGTCAGAGATGAGGCTGAGACTCCAAAAACTGAATTGCAGTTCTATACTTTCTTTAAGTTCACTCTGTTGCAAGGGCCAAGAGTCCTTTCTAGTAGGTAAGATTGGCTGCATATGATCGGCCCCAGTGCAAAAAAGGAAAAGAAAAGCAGGATCCCTTGTTAAAAAAATTTAAGAATTCAAGACAGCAGCAGAATAGGTAGTTCATCGAGTGTGTGGCCCTACTAAGGGCTCAGCTGTGTGCAGTTGCGTAGATCACAGCCTCGTGATGCCAGCCCTGCCTAGGTTAGATGGAGAGAGCATCCCACTGACGTTCAGGAGAGACAACAAGTACTGGGAGCTGGGGAGTGCTGGTCTTATGTCAAAGGCGAAGTCAAGTCCTGGCTGTACTACTGTTTAGCTGAAGGAACTTGTGCAAATCATTTAACTTTCATGTCATCAGCTAGATGAGGAGGCACTTGGACCAGCTAATGTCCAAGACAATGAGCATAGAATAAGGAGACCAAAGGGTTCAAGAACGAGGAAATGGTGAGAAATGGAGAGCTACCACTTATATGTGTGTGCCTTTGGTTGGTGTCCACCCAACGGATGTGGTGTTGGCTTCTCTTGGCTCTTCATAGCATAAATTAAAGGACAAATTCTGAAAACCATGGTCATGTAGTATTAGCAAGAGGTGTCTACAAGTGTGTGAATCATATTAACCCTTTACTTCGTTGAAAACTTTGTTCTACAGAGAAACAAACAGATCTGTGCCTTGGAAATGGGAAAAGTCTATCTCGTGTTGGTGACTTAGATGGTTGTCAGTGGTTGTTAAACAGAGAGATAGTTAGAATCATCTGTAGAGAAATTTCAGCATACAGTCACCTGGATTTGACCCTCAGGCACTGTGTGTCAGTCAGTCTATGATGGGGCCCAAATATGGGAATTTTTTAAAGTCCCCAAAAGTGATTTCAGTTGGGAAATATGATGGGTTTCAGCCCCCTCTATTTAGATTTTAATATTTGCTTTTTGATAATTCCTTGTTGCACGATTTGCTTAGACTTCTTTATAATGGAAATTACTGTATCTTTCTGCTTGCATGTGGCACTGTTTATACCATGTAAATCATAGAAAATAAACGGTGCCCAACAGTCCTTTTTCTGGTGGGGCTCTGCTGAAAAATGCATGTAAATGGACATCTCTGCATCCTTTTTGATAAAATATAATGTATACATGTATGTATACATATGTGTCCATATGTATACATCTTTTTGATAAAAGATGAGCCTTACGTATATGTGTAATTATATACAGTTGCTCTTAAGTTCAGATATATATGTGCATTATCTGAGCTTGTCTGAAAAACCAGTTTGCTACCATCCATGAGTGGTGTGGCAATGAGGGTGAGCCCAGGGGTCTTCTTTTAACTAGTTCCCCAGGTGATTCTAATGCAGGCAGACCAAATCATGTCTGAGAAAAATGAGTTATTTTCTTAACTCAGTTCTGTCCCGGGAAGGCATGATAGCTGCCACCTTTGACTAGTTCTGTGACGTGACTTATGGAACTTTATAATTGAGCAAGGCACAGCAGAATAATTACAACTGACAAGCAGCATACAAATTCTGTTTTTCCTGTACTTGCCCCTTATGTTCACTAAGTGACCCTTGTGTGCCTGGCTCCCTCCAGCCACTTTCTTTCTTGATCTTAGTTGGTCCTGAAAACAGTGCACTGAGATGGGCATGACTGTCCTCAAGGGTTAGTGACCTACCCAATTGGAAGCCCATTCTCTAAGAGGAAGTGGCACCTGAGTTCCAGTTTTCCTAACCTGTTAAGCCTGTTTCTTCATCTTTAAATTGGAGATCATAAAAATACTTACCTTATGTGATTGTTGCGTAGAATGATTGAGATGCTTGGCACATGGTAAGTGCTCAACAAACATTGGTTATTAGAGGACCGGAATCACTCACAAATAACATTGCTTTCCTAAGCAGTGCTAAAAAATCTACAAATGAAAGGGTCCCTTCAGGATGAAAGACAAAGGCATTTCCAGGGGAGTGGGCAGGAGGGAGAGCTGGAACTTTGTCAAGATTGTGTCTAAATATATGGAATTTAAAGGCCCAACACTTGTCTCCGACAAACCTAGATTTAGACTGTAGCTCAGAGTAGCATATTAAAACTCTGAAAAGACATGTAATTCTTAACTTTACATTCTTCATAATCTTAATTCCTTCTCTTTGAAAATTGAGTAATTAAGGAGAATATACTTCTTCCTCTGGCCTAAATTGTTGGAGCACATGATCCTTGGGATGCATAAAGCTGAGTATCAAGCAGCCCACCTTCCTGGGTTTTACATCGAGAACAAGCTCACTGTCATTACATCCACCCATACAGTCTCCTCCCCCCTGTGCTAGGGATGCTACAGTAGAAGGCATCATCTGCTTTTTAAGGGATTTGTAGTCTCAGGGAAGAGACAGAACAAAATAGTTACTGATAATTTGAGACATCCCAAATACCAAGGAGAATTTCAAGGACAAGACAACTTTCGGAGTTTTGTAGATATAGGTGGGACATGTGGGAGGATGGACTGTGTAGGTGGACAGTGGTGGAGAAGGCAGGCCACGCAGAGTCCTTGTCTCAAAGGCTTGGACTCTGCACTGCAGATGGCGCATTCTGGTGGAGGCAATTTGTCTGGAGAAGGAGAGATTGTGACTGTTGGGAGGTGTGATGGTCAGTGTCAGCGTGGCTAGGCAATGTTCCCAGTTATGCAAACACTAATGTAGGTGTTGCTGTGAAGGTATTTTGTAGGTGTGCTCAAACTCCATAATCAGTTGACTTTAAGAAATGCCAGTTATCCTACATAATCTGGGTGGACCCAATTCAATCTATAGAAAGGACATGAAAGAAGAGATGAGCTTTTCCAGAAGAAGAAATTCTGCCCGTGGGCTGTAACTTCAGCCTGTGCCAATGAGTTCTGATCTGCCTTTGCTCGAATCTTGCACTGTGGATGTTGTACTTTCCTAGCCAGATCCCACAATCGCATAAGCCAGTTCCTTGTAATAAATCTCTTAATAGATGTATGTCTTCTGGTTCTGCTTCTCTGGCTGAAACCTGAATGATACAGAAGGAATGAAAGGTAACTGAACTAAGTTCAAGAAGGGTGGGACCGTTTTTCAGACAACAGAGTTGCTGAAACTTCAGGGAGATCTTTTGTTTCTCCAAAGGCCCTCAAATTACTGAGTGCCTGAGTCAGTAAATCTATCCCTAGGTTAATCTAGTGAGTCAGTATGGCCAGCAGGCTTGCTGTGAGCTGTGAGTGCTGGCAGAGCTGGGTATGATCATACCTTTATGATTTTACACCCAAGCACTGTTACCTCTTTCAAGCAGGACTGAAATTCTGCCTCCTACAAGGATTCTGTTCCAATGGCCAGTTCACAGTGTGTCAGGCAGTTCCAGAATTGGTGAGAAGTATGGCAGGTTTCAGTTAAGCTTTTCTCCATCTCTATAGAATGCTGCCAAATCAACCAACAAGCAAGGCAGACAGTACTACACATGGAATCAAGGATTTGAGTGGACGAGGCTCATTGGTACCTTTCTCTTCCTCAGGGAGATGATGGATTTAAAATTCCTGGTCTCCGGGAGGAAGGACTGAGGAGCCTGCTCTTTTGTTTGGTTCCCTGCACTATAGGTGAACGGGTAGGACTCTCATGGGCACACTCTACTGTGCTGGGAATCCTTGTTCCGTTGGAATCACACGTCCTGGTTACTGCTCTGTTTTATTTTTCACCCTACCATCAGCCTACTTATGGCTTCAGTGCAGCAGGCCCGGCCATCCTACCACTTTGGGGGCTCTGAAGCTTTTTAGAAGACAGAAGGGCATAGAAGTTAATTTACTCCACAAAGGGAATCATTACTTTCCCAAAGCTCTCCAATGATCATCACAGGTTGGAAAACCACATTAGGTTTCTGTTCCCTCCATTAAAATATATTTTCACCCCTTTTGTGAACATAATCCTATTTCATAGCCCAGTTCAAGGCTCAGTTCCTTAGTACATGGTGATCTCCCTTTTCTGAAATCCAAAAACACACAATCTGGACCTTTCTTTTGGTGTTTATTGCCCATGTCATTAGGTTTTGATGTATGTTTGTTTTGCCTTATGGTTTAAGTCCTGGATTAGACAAAGGATGTCAGGTTTTCCTGTTGCGTTCCAGCATATTAATAACAAACAATCAGAAGAATAAATGAAGAAAACAATCCCATTCACAGCTGTGTCAAAGAGAATAAAATACCTAGAAATAAACTTAACCAAGGGTAGAAAAGACCTCTACTCTGAAAACTATAAGACATTGAAGATGAAACAAACAAATGAAAGAATATACCATGCTCATGGATAGAAAGAATTAATATTGTTGAAAAGACCATACAACCCAAAGCAATTTAAAGACTTAATGCACTTCCTATCAAACTACCAATGTCATTCTTCTCAGAACTAGAACAAACGATCCTAAAATTTATGTGGAACCACAAAAGATGTGGAATAGCCAAAGCAATCTTGAGAAAGAAGAACAAAGTTGGAGTTATCATGCTCCCTGATCTTAAACTCTACTACAAAGTTATAACAGTCAAAATAGTATGATACTGGCATAAAAACAGGCACATTGATCAATGGAAGAGAATAGAAAGCCCATAAATAAACCCTTGTTTATATGGTCAACTAACCTATGACAAAGGTGGTAAAAATAGAAACTGGAGTAATGACAGTCTCTTCAATAGGTGGTGTTGGGAAGCCTGGACAGGTACATGCAAAACAACAACACTAAAAACAAAAACAGCACCATTCTCTTACACCATATACAAAGATAAATTCAAAATGGGTTAAAAACTTAAATATAAGGCTTGGAAGGATAAAACTCTTAGAAGAAAATAGGAAGTAAACTACCTAACTGATCTTTTTGGAAATGTCCCCTGGAGCAAGGGAAACAAAAGAAAAAAAATAAACAAATAGGATTACATCAAACTAAAAAGCCTATATACAGTGAAGGAAACCTTCCTGATTGGGAGAGTATATTCATAAATGAGATATATCTGATAAGGCATTGGTAGGCAAAATACATAATAGACTCATACAACTCAATAACAAAGTAAACAATCCGATCAAAAAATGGGCAGAGGACATGAAAAGAAATTTCTCCAAAGAGGACATACAGATGGCCAACAGACATATGAAAAGATGCTCAAAATCACTAGTCATCAGAGGTATGCTACTCAAAACCACAATGGAATACCGCTTCACACCAGTCAGGAAGGCTATTATCAAAAGTCAACAAATAACGTGCGTTAGAGAGAATGTAGAGAAGAACGAACGCTTGTGCACTGCTGCTCAGACTGAAAATTGGTGCAGACCCTGTGGAAAACAGTATGGAGATTCCTCAAAAACTAAAAGTTGACATATCATACTACCCAGAAATTCCACATTAAGGTATTTATCCAAAGAAAACGAGAACAGTAATTTGAAAAGATGTATGCACCCCTATATTGATGGCAACATTATTTATAAGAGCCAAGATATGGAAGCAACCCAGATGTCCATCGATAGATGAATGGATAAAGAAGATGTGATAGATATATGTAATGGAATATTATGCAGCAACAAAGAAGGAAAACCTTGCCATTTGTGACAACATGGATGGACCTAGAGCATATGCGATAACAGAAACAAGTCAAAGACAAATACCATATGGTTTCACTTATACATGGAATCTAAAAACAAAACAAAATAAATAAACAAAATAAGAAGAGTCTTGTAGAAACAAAGCCAAAGGGATGGTTACCAGAAGGGAGTGGGTGGGTGAATCAGTGAAAAGGGGAAGTGGAATATAGGCAAGAATATTGTGGTAAGTTTACACAGTGACAGATGATTACTAGGCTTTAGTGAGGTAATCATATTTGAAGGTTTCAAAATGTTGAATCACTGTACTGTACACTTGAAACTAATATAACCAATATAAGATTGTATACCAACTACACCTAAATAAAAATAAATTTAAAAAATGGTGTTAGCTTTTCTCTAAGTAAGCAGCAGGTGGCAGTGTGAAAATAGAGAATTTTTTAAAAGCAGTTTTCAATTTGCTGTTTTCATCTGTCAAAGAATTTCTACTCACTTTTTTCATAAGCTTAACTTTTTTCAAAAATTCATGTAACTGGCAAAAATGCTTTAGGACTATACTAGATAATTGATGATAAATTATGTATTTTATAAAACAGTGGGTTTGGTTGTGCATGCTATGGAAATTATTACCCTTCATCCCCACCCCCAGCTTCCCAAACTCTAGATTTCCTTGTGGATTTAATAATATGGATTAAGGAGCATAGATTTGAAGTCTTACTTTTAGGATGAAGCTGGAAACTTTTCAAGTATGCCAGTGATAATCTCTGTTTTAATTCCATTGTGCTGGTTAAATTTCTAAACACTGACTCTCGATGCCAATGTACTTTGTTAAACAACAGAGAAGGGTCTTGCCTCTATGGTGTCAGACAACCAGTTAGGAGATTTGAATCTTAAAATCATTTCTATCTTTGAAGTATCTAAATTATTTCTCACTGGGTATACAGACAGCTAAACTATTGGAAAAGTTTGGTATTTCAAGTATATTTTTCCTTTAAAACACTGGCACAGAATATTCCCGTTTGTGATATAAATATATCAGTGTACTCTTCTGCACCAAATCACATTATAGAGGACCCGAAATACAGGGGCCAGTTCATGACCAGGGAGGAATGTGAGAGAGCCCCAGGCACTGAGAGCCATCTCAGTGATCATAACCTGCTCTTCAATGTGCTCTTAAGGGATTCTCTGATACAGTAGATGCCCCCTATCCACGATGGACATGTTCCAAGACTCCCACTGGATGCCTGAAACCGCAGACAGCATCAAACCCTATTTATACTATGTTTTTTCTATGCATGCATAGCTATAATAAAGTTTAGTTTACAAATTAGGCACATTAAAAGATAACAACAACTAATAATAAAATAGAGCAATTATAACAATATGCTGTAAGAATAGTTACATGGACAGCTTTAGGTCATTATTACAAAAATAGGGTTACTTGAACACCAGAACTATGACACAGAGCCAGCCATCTGATAACTGAGATGGCTCCTAAGTGTCTAGTGTGTGTGCTCATGGAGAGTATGCACCGTGGAAGCCCTGGACAGAGCGTTGGTTCAGATCCTCAGCAGGACAAAGCGGGGTGGCAAGAGATTTCATTACGTTACTCAGAATGGCATACAATTTAAAATGTATAAATTGCTTATTTCTGGAATTTTCCATCAGACCACGGTTGACCTAGGGTGACCAAAACTGTGGAAAGGGAAACTGGAGGAGGGTGACTGCTGTAATTGGCAAGAACGCTGGGCTTGGGGTCATTGCGTGCTGGCTCGGCCACTTACGATGAGACTGTGGGCACATTGCATCGTTTCTGCATTTGAGGTTTCTTAAAACATTTTCCAAATTGAAGGAAAAAGAAAAAATATACATAGAAGAGTATATATATCATGAGAGTATATAGCCCAATGAAATAGTCACAAACTGAATACATCCATGAAATGGGCACATCCACGTCAAGAAGCAGAAGGCTCGCAGGGCCCTGGAAGTTGGGCTGTCCTCCCTTCCAGTTGTAACGCCTCACCTCCTACCAAATATAACCACTTTCCTGACCTCCAGTTGTAGATTGGTATTGTCTTTTGGGGGGTACTTTTATAATGGCAGTTACATGATGTGTACTTTTTTGTGTTTGGTGTCCTTCACTCCACAATGTTTGTGAGATACGTCTGTATTGCTCTGTGTGGTTGTAGGTCATTCACTGCCATTGCCGTACAATAATCCATACCAAATTTACTTATATATTCCACTGCTGATGAACACCTGGGTTTCTTGGTTTTGGTTACTATGCATAGTTCTGTGAGCATGTATGTATATAACTTTTGAGGTAGGTATTTCTATTGGATGCATCTATTGGCTTCTATATGGTGTATACATAGAGAAGTGGAACTTCTGGGTTATACAGTGTGCTGTGCTCAGCTTTAGGAGGTAAATGCCAGCACTTTATAAGAGTTCTCATTGCTCCACGTCCTTGCTAACACTATTGTCTGTTGTTAGCCATCTGGTGAGTGTGGTGATTGTGCTTTTAAAAAATTAGAGATAATAATTTGTACCTTATTGTTGGAAGGTTTTTGTCAACTCAGTTAAGGTATACTTTTCTTTGGTTCCAAACCCTGAGCTGTTTCTTCTACGCTAGGCTTGGACAACTTCTCTGAGCTTTAGTTTCCTTCCATGTAAATGAGATTATTGGGCTAAATAACCCTTAATATCCTTTTAGTTCTAATACGCTAAGCTCTGTAGTCATAGGTGCTTTCCAGGTTCAGTGCTAGTGGGAAAGAATTTCACTAGCACTTAAATGCTGTTACAGGAGAAGTTGCCCACCTGTGCAGAGAACAAGTCCTGGCAATGGTCACTTCTGCCTGGCAATCAGCAGTGTGCTTCCTTCCCCTGGTTCCAGGTCATATATGGAGTATGGGACAGTGGTACAGACAGACCTCTACCTGGATGAATAGGGAGCTTTTCCATTTAGCCTCACCTGCCAGAATATTCTCTAGGAGGAGACTAACTACCTCACCCCCACCTCTTCCCTCCACAGGGCCGCTATTGTTCATATTCAGTCAATACAACACATCTGTTTTCGTCACTAGCAGTGTAACTGGCATTGTGCTGAAAAGGAGCTCTGGATAGGAAGCGTGCATGGGACAGGCAGGAGACAGAAGTCCTCAGAGTATGAGGGTTAAGACCATGGACTCAGGAGTCAGACTAACTGGCATTTTACTCTGAGACTGTTCTGGCAGCTGCTGCCGCTGCCACTCATGTCACAGAAGAACAGCGCCGATTGGGCAGTGACTTGTGCCAGGCCTTGTGACCAGCTTCACATCTGTGCTCTCACTTGTCTTCACAGTAACACTAGGAGGGGCTGCTGTTATTCATTCAGTTTTCAGATGAAGAGAGGAGGCGCAGAGATCAAATAAGTTGCCTGAGACCAAAGTGCTAGAAAGGAGTAGAACTCAAGTTTGAAGAAAAGTCTGACTCCAGAACCCCCATTTCTTAATTAGGTGATCTTACCATCCTGAAATCTTAATTTCCTTAACAAAAAAAATGAGGATAACAATAGTATCGACCTCTCAGGGTTGCAGTAAGGTTAAAATGAGATGAGGCTGTTTATGTGAAGTACTCACACAGTGTCCAGCACGTAGTAAATACACAGGAGATGTTTGTTATTATTTTAGTGTTGTTACTTTAAGATGGAGGGAATCATTTTAAGCTTATGATGAGATGAGTAACATGATTGTGACAAGGAGATTGCTGTTAAATAAGTGAAGATTTCCTTTATTTTTTTTAGGTCCCATCTGCAGTCTCTGTGTCTCGTCTTTCGGAGCCAGACCCGTGACGATCTTCAGTGGCTTCATGGTGGCCGGAGGCCTCATGTTGAGTGGTTTTGCCCCTAATATCTACTTCCTGTTTTTTTCCTATGGCATCATTGTAGGTAAGAAACCTGATCACCGTAACTTTTCTCAGCTTCAGGAGTTAATCCTAGTTTTAGCAATGTGAGAGCTTCATTACTTAGTTAATAGAAGTTTAGTGAAGATGCTCAGTCACAACTCACTTCCAGCGGCCACTTCACCAAAAATTGTTGCTGTGGCAAACTGTCTGCCAGGGCATCAAAATATTTGAAAGGAGAAATGTGTTTTAACAGCGTACGCGATGTTTTCCAGGTGTAGGAGGTTTTTCATTTCAGCGCCTGTCTCTAAAGTACACAAAACGGCAAAAGGACAGGGAGAGTATTCGACTTGTGTGTGACTGACATCTGTCACTTCTCACTGACTTAGGAAGTGGTCCCTTTCATATGGGTCGGTTAGGCAGGGCCTGTTGAGCTTTTTGTGTTCTAAACATCCTGCTGCTTTATACCCTCTGTTGCCAGGACCCAGGTCACAAAGTCACCACAGAAGTGAGACGTAGATTGTAAAGCAGGTCATTTTTTTTTTAAGATAAGGCAAGACTGAAGAAAACTGAGTGGTGGGATACGATGGCGATCTTGGTTTAAGGAGAGGAAAAGTGGAGGGCTTAGGGCTTGTGCGTTTTTTCAGGGGATGGGGCGCTAGGGATATGCTTTTGTGTTGCATTGTACTAATTGTATCCGATGTTCAACGTCACCAGACTCAAGTGTTTGCAGGAGCTGCTGGTGGGGGATTTGAAAAGGACTCCAGCTTTGAAGTTTTTTCTTAACGTCTGAAAGTACCTAGTTTGTTGACTACTAATATTCCTCTCTTTCACTTGCGACTATTTCCCCAATAATAAATAATAGGAAAAATAGTAGCTAATATTCACTGGGTACTTACTGTGTGCCCGAGTCTGTGCTAAGTGCTTTATCTGATCTCATTTCAACTTCACAGAACCTATTTCACAGAGAGGGAGGGTGAAGCTCAGTGAATGAAACGACCAACTAAAGCGACTCAGGGAAGACGTGCGGGGTTGGGCCCACACAGTCGGACTCCGCATTCTGGCTGTTTTACCTTTCTGTAATTGCTTGTAGTGCTTTTAGAACTCAGTTTGTTTTAAATTTAACTAATGCCTCAATACTACTCAGATAGTAATCTAAATAAGGAGGTCACTTGTTAGTTCTTTGAGAGCATATAGTGTATATTTACTATTTTATATTCCCTATAGAGCTTAATACAGTTTTGAACCTATAGCTACAAATATATTGCATAATCATTTTGTATTCTTATCTAAAATAATTAAAAATGTAGATATCTGTATTTATGCATGAATGATATTATTCCTTTCAGAACATGGGATAAAAGGACAAATTATTTCTTTTAGGACAAAATCCCTTTTAGGGTTATTCTTTTTATATGCAAAATCAAATCATTATGCCATTGGTATGATTTGGGTGTTTTCACCAAACTGTGGACCAACCATTTAAAATTTCACAGGGATTTACTCCTACTCATGTTTTCTGGAGAAAGCCTTTGTGAGTACATATTGCAAGTCCTTACTGACCTAAAAACTAACGAAAAGTGAGTGATAGCATCAAATTTGCGTTACCTAGAGATAAAAATGAAAAGAAAATTTTAAAAAGAAAAATATTGGCTGATAGTGTCTAAGATTTATATACATTTGATTGTATTGGAAGAATATCTAAGGATATTTAGAAAGAAAATTAAATGCAAAATTAACTAGCTCCCAAAATTAAATTTTAAAATTTCTGTACTAATGGAGAGAGCTTTACAAACTTGTGAAATAGATTTTGATTTGGCTCATGTTGTTGGAAACTTTCAATAGCTAACCCTGTTCTCCCTCTCCATGAATACATGGTCTTCAGTTAACTAGATACTGGTCTTGATTTACTCTCTCAGCTGCTGGTGGTAGTGATGATGGGTTTACAGAGCTTCCACTTGGCTTTCCCCACCATGGTAGCTCTTGCTCTGCTGTCCAAGGAACAATATGTAAGGGGTTATGCTAACTAACATGTATGTGTACCCCAGTTAAATACCAGCAACTGGGGAATTAACTGTTGGGTGGGTCTGTGGACTCAGCAGACCCACTGTGACCCAGACCTGGACCATGATCCCCCATTAATGACTTGGGCACCCCCTATATGACCCCACTATAAAGGAAGACAATGCAAATGCTTCAGATTCCTAGTTAACAATGTCAGCTTGTATCCAGTGTCCAATGATGCTTAAAATATATACCACTTACCCCAGTGTACTATTACCTAAATACCTCTGTGGTTCCCTTTGGGTAAAGATTCAGGGTATAATTATCTACTTGTCATAGTGTTTGTTGCAATGTCCTTCCTCCTGGAATCCCAGCCTTCCCTACAGTCAATGGATTCTGGGTCACAAAACAGGCTCAGGTCTGGAGAATATATATTACTCTGATTTGGCAATAATTTTGAATTCATGCAACTAGAAGAAAATTGTCAGCTCATGGAGATACCAATGGGCTTTGGGTCAGGACATGTAGGTTCTGTGAGCTTGAGCAAGCACCTTGATTTCCACAAGTGACTGTCCCCTCGCCTGTGAAGACAGACTTAGCATCCTATCCCATATAGGTTCTGTGGGGACTACATGAAGTCAAGCAAAATATAGATAAACATAAAATAAAGAAGAGATTTGAGCTGTATTTGAAGTAATAAAAAAAACTCACTCTGGTAATTATTGGGGCCTGATGAGGTATTCCTTGCTGATTATTAATACTCATTCCATGGTTGACATCTTTGTGGTTTTATTTCAACAGTAGGCTTGTAATCTAGGGCTCATAGAATATATGAGGGATAAATAAATGGAATAATAATGGGTAACGACACTTCCATTGTCACCATTTGAAGTACAGTATCCAATTGAAAAGGAAGTGATAGGAAATTATTGCACAATCTGAACTCATTCTCCTTCCTATATTATGAGTTCTTTAGGGGAAAAAAAAACAAGAAAGATTCAGTCTAATGAGAACATTCATTGAGCACCACCTCTGTGTAGAATTGTATTCTAAGCATTTCGCTCTGTCAGGAATGAATTAAATGGGGCTTGTAAGATAGACAGAGTGGCATAGGGAAGGAGCAAGCACTTGCAGGCAGACCATGTGGGTTAACGTTATTAGATCCACTTGCCAGCTCTGTGAGTCCAGACAAGTTACTTATCTTGTTTTCTCATTTTTAAAACTGAACAAATAATAGCATCCAACCTATAGGGTTTTATGGATTGAGGAGAGAATGCAATAAATATTAGCTAACCTAACCATTTTTATTACTTATGTGACCTTGGAAATGTGTTTAATTTCTCTGGCTTCTATTTTTATTTATTTTTTAAATGGAGCTAATATAAGTTCACAGATATTGTGACTGTTCCCGAGATAATGCATATAGGGAAGCATGCAGAGGTATTGAATGCATATTTGTTCCCTTCTCCCTACATTTTTTCTGACCTCTTCGTTCAAGACCAGAGCAGCAGTTTTTTCCTACTAAAGAAGCTCTATTGAATCAGAAATATTTATCTAACAGATTAAAGTATATAGAAAAATAAAGTTATATATTATATTCAATTATGATATAAAAATCAGAAGAATACTGAAGTGTGTTAATTGGCATACTTTTGTTTTGCCATTTAATCGATATTTTAAGAAATAACATCTTGAACATATGATATTATCTTGTTCAGTTTTTGTAGCTAAAATAAATGGCAGCTTGCCAGTCTTTTAAGTGACTATAAACCATGGTTCCAAACTTGGTAATTCAGACTCCTGTTTTCTCAGTAACATTTCTAATCAGAGAAAGAAAGTGTGGTGGGGGGCTGGGGTTGGGGTGGGCAGAGGAGGTACAGAAAATGTGCCCTTAACGAATTGCTCAGGCTCCTTCCCAATAATTTCTCTTTGCTTTTCTGAAAAGCACGACTCAAATTCAGTTTCTTTCATTCCCTTCCTTCATAATATAGTACTGTTTCCTTAATATTCTCTTCTTGATTTTTGGAAAAATTTAATTTTCTTTTTCTTTTCTTGGTAACAGCTGCATAGGCCATTGAGCTTGGGGAGGATAAAGCCACACTTGTGATGATTCTCCTACCTAGTAGAAGAATGAGATAAAGGTTATTTCCTATATATTTTCTTTAGCAATTAAAGTTTTATAGGCCTTTTTCACTGTTTTTTTAATGGTTATATCATTAAAGATAGTCTTTTGTCTCATGTATGCTCACTTGTAATAAGGAACTATGATTTTCTAATTAGTCTCAAGCTATATCTATATAATGCCATCATACTTGGGTAAAAGTGAAAAAATATACAACTATGATGGCTATATTTTAGCACTTTATTATATTCCAGATACAGATACTACACCTTTTATATTTTTATCTCATGTTTTTTTTATAATTATCTTATTTTAAAGATAAGGAAACTAAGAATTAGAGCATTTAAGTAAACTAAAATTCCCAAAGTCACACAGTGAGTGATAGATTTAGGACTTGAATCTATGCCTGTGCTCTTAACCAGTCAATGTCATGTTCAGGGTACTAAGGCTAAGTATATGAAGTTTAGAGCCGTATCTATAAAAAAATAGCCAAAAAATAGCCTTGGACTTTTTGCCTTTCCATGCACATGTTTTAGGCCAGTTGACACAGCCACTGGCCCACAGTGTCTGTGGCATTATGGATGAAATGAAATAAATTCACATGGACTACTGAGTCCTGTGGGAGGAAAAGGGATGGCCCGACTTCTCTCTCAAGGGGAGAGCGCCTAACTCTTGCCTTGAGAGGCCTTTATTGGATTCAATTTGCATAGGAATACAGGGTGTATATATAAAGCTCACTATCAGGCAGTAAGGATCAAACTATAGATAACATACAAAGAACTCTGAGGGCCTATTTTGAGTCAGGGTCACATAGCTAAATGGCCATAAAACTTTGGGGAACAAACTTACTTCCTGCTTGGACCTTTATCATTTAATTAAGAGCATTCTAAGCAAAGCAGGTTTCACAGGATTTTATATATCCTTTCTTAGGCCTGATTGCCCTAGGGAACCCACCCTTTTCAGCACAGGGCTGCACCACCCTCTGTCATTGTTTCAGGCTTAAGGCATTGTTTCAGGCTTAAGTCAGGCAGGTGAAGTAAGGCAGCCAGGAGATTAGGAGACTTCTCACAGACAGAATGAGAACTCAGACTATGTCAAAGTCAAGGGGCGAGGGTCCATCACCCCTTTTCTGTAGCCCCCAAGTCCTTCTCTGGGGCCTCCCCGTGATCATGACTGTCTTAGGTCGTCCCTCCCTTGAGGAATCTTACGCGTCATTGGCTAACTGATCAAGCATTGAGGGCCAGGCAGGGTGAAGTAAAAGAAGCAGAGGTGGCGTCCCTGCCATGGAGATAAATTTTGTCCCCTTAGTGGCTTATGGTCTGAAGGTCGCTCACTCAGCCTTAGTCATGGGGGGTTATAGCTCCTGAAACCAGGCAGGGCAGTTCCCGACAGCCAGTAGCATCACAGTACCCACACTTAGCTACCCTACATTTGGCTACTGTAACCTGCCTATTATTTATCTTTTTCAGCATCCTAAGTTGCATTCTTACAATTTCATTTGCAGGAGTAGATATTTCTGGAATACTATTTGCAATCGCTTATCCTAACCTTTGAACAGGAATATAAACCTGGCTCAGATATTCAAAGAGGTTTTTGAAATGCTTGTTTCAGAATATACAGAAAATTCTTCCAAATGACCAAGAGACAGGTCCCCTTGCTATAGTGACCAACTGTCCCAGTTGCCCAGGACTAAGGGCTTTTCCCGCACGTGAGGCCTCTAGTTGTCAAACTAGGGAATTCCTGGCCGAACCTGAATGAGTGGCTCTGCTCCCCACCACATAGCATCTGTGTGCTGCAGCTCCACCCTTATTGCTTCTTAAGATCGCCATATTACAGTGATTTTCCAACCAGTGCGCCACAAGAATTTTTAAACATGCAATACCTGACTATTGAGTCGGGGCACTGACCTCTTTTCCCTTAGATTGTGAAAAAAATGACAACAACCAACACAATAATAGCTGCCTGGTATAAATGAATCAAAATATACCTTTTTTTGATCAGATTGCCAAGAAATATAAATATATTTGATGTGCTGTAGAATTTTAGTAATTAGTTTATGTGTACCATAAGATGAAAAATATTGAAAATCACCACCATATCAGAATGCACTGTTACGAAAATGTTTTATTTTCATAAAAATAATATTGCAGGGAGAAATTTTTATATTATAAATGCAGGGACTCAATAGATGTCTGTTCAGTTATACACAAAAATGTATATAATGACAAGATATTTAAAAATAATTCATGACACTTTTAAAAATGTGTACATATTTCAAATGTTTTATTGCTCTTCCACCCAAAAAATTTCATTTGCATGATTTTATTAATATGCTAGTTCCTTAGAGGTGCTTGTTTTATATATTCTGATTAAGAAGCATTTTATAATATTACAGAATTTTATTTCAGTTATATCTTCTTATAATTCTCTTTTGGTTGAATTGATTCAGGTATTTTTGAGTTTATAGATAAGGATTGAGAAAAATGAGTAAATGAGGCAGTTTAGCGTGATTTGCACAAGGCACTGTCTTATAATGCATAGCAAGTTTAAATGAGTTATATTATTTTAAATCATATAATTCTAATACTGTATTTCTAATGATGCTATCCTGTTATATGAATTACTGTGAAATAAAACTACATTTAATATTTTTAAGCTAAGATTAATTTTTAGTCTAAGTAATAAAAACAGCATACTTTAATTGGAAAACAGACAAAATATTATAAAATATATACACACATATATGAATATATGTAGTGTGTGCATTTGTTATATGTCAGAATCTCTACATGTCACATAGAGATGAAGAGGAAAATGTAAGAAAGAATGACAGAGTAAAAATAGAGATGATTGAAATTAGCCAGTGTGACTTAATATGGGGGACCCAAATGAGATTTATGAGAAAAGTTAGTATAGTAATTTCTGTGGGGAGGTTCATTGAATAGACATTTTAAAAAATAATTTTCAATTACAGTTGACATATAATATTATATTAGTTTCAGATATACAACATAGCAATTAGATATTCATATAACTTATGGAGAGATCACCCCAATAAATCCATTACCCATCTGACACCATACATAGTTATTACAATATTGTTAAGTATATTTCCTATGCTGTACTTTACATCCTCATGACTGTTTTATAATCACCAATTTGTACTTCCTAATCACTTCCCCTTTTCGACCATCTCTCCAACTCTCCTGCCATCTGGCTACCATCAAAATGTTCTCTGTATCTATGTTTATTCTGTATTGTTTGTTCATTTATTTTGTGTTTTTTAGATTTCACATGTAAGTGAAATCATATGGCATTTGTCTTTCTCTATCTGATTTATTTCACTCAATATAATATCCTTTAGGTCCACCCATGTTGTTGCAAATGGCAAGATTTCATTCTTTTTTATGGCTGAGTAATAGTCCACTGTATATGTGTACCATCCCTTTTTTATCCATTCATCTATCAGTGGATACTTACATGGGTTCCATATCTTGGCTGTTGTAAATAATGCTGCAATGAACACAAGATGCATATATCTTTTTGAATTAGTGTTTTCGGTCTCTTCAGATAAATCTCCAGAAGTTGAATTGCTGAGTCTTTTGTTCTCTTGCTACACCCTTTGTTTGAAAGTCTGTTTTGTTGGATATCAGTATTGCTACCCCATCTTTTTGTTTTTGTTTTCTTTTGCATGACATATCTTTTTTCATTCCTTCACTTTCAGTTTGTGTGTATCTTTTGTTCTGAGGTTAGTCTCTGGTATACAGCATGTATTTGGGTCCTGTTTTCTTATCCATTCATCTACCCTATGTCTTTTGATTGGAGCATTGAATCCATTTACAATTAAAGTAATTATTTCTAGGTACATAGTTCTTGCTATTTCATTCTTTATAATTATGTTCCTCTTCTTTTTTTTTCTTTCTTCTTCTTAAAGAAGTCCCTGTAGCATTTCTTATAATAATGCTTTGGTAATGAACTCCTTGAGCTTTTTCTTGTCTGGGAAACTATTTCTCCTTCAATTTTAGCCTTGCTGGATAGAGTACTCTCACTGCATTTCCTTGCTTTTCATCACTCTGAATGCAGTGGTACCTTGGTACTCATCATTAATTCGTTCAGGAACTCGTGACGAGAGCCAAACTGAAGAGTACCGAGTGATGAAGCATTGTTTCTTGCGGGGTGGCATTGTGACTCACAAGTTCTAGCAAATGCAACAAGTCCCCAGCAAGTACCAAGTGCTGAAACATTTTTTTTCTCATCAAAATGCAATGAATATAGGGTTTGGTGAATTCTGAAGCCAACGAGTACCAAGGTATGACTGTATTTTGTGCCAACCCCTTCTGACCTGTAAAGTTTCAGTTGAGAAATCCACTGACAGTATTATGAGAGCTCTCTTGTTGGTAACTAACTGCTTTTCTCTTGTAGCTTTTAAGATTTTCTCTTTGTCTTTAATCTTTGGCATTTTAATTATGTTGTGTGTTTGTGTGGGCCTCTTTGGGTTCATTTTGTTTGGGATTCTCTGGGCTTTCCAGACTTGTACATGTTATTTCCTTCATCAGGTTAGGGAGCTTTTCCATCATTTTATCTTCAGATAGGTTTTCAGTTCCTTGGTCTTTCTCTTTTCCTTCTGGTACCCCATGATGTGAGTGTTGGTGTTGGCTTGATGTTGTCCCAGAGGCCCCTTAAACTATCCTTATTTTTCTGGATTCTATTTCCTTTTTTTCTTCTGATTAGGTGTTTTCTTGCTACCTTATCCAAATCACTGATTTGATTCTAGTGTTGATTCCTTCTAATATATTCTTCATTTCAATTATTGTACTTTTCATTTTTGACTGGTTCTTTTTATGTTTTCCATCTTATTGTTTCTATACTAATGTTTCCTGTCTCTTTGTTGATGTCCTCACTAAGATCATTGAGCATCCTTGTCACCAGTGTTCTGAACTCTGCGTCTGGTATATTGCTTGTCTCCATTTTGTTTAGTTCTTTTTCTGATGATTTGACCTCTTCCTTCATTTAGGCCATGTTTCTTTGTCTCCTCATGTTTTTGGATGCCTCCCTATGTTTGTTTCTATGAATTATGTGGAGCTGCTATCTCCAGCCTTGCTAGAGTTGCCTTGTATATAGTAGGAGGCCTGTGGGGCCTGGTGGTGCTGTCTCCCTGGTCACCTGAGCCAGGTACTCCAGGAATGTCCCTTGTGTGGGTTGTATGGGTCCTCCTGTTGTAGTTGAGCCTTGATTGCTGCTGGCATGTTGATGGGATGGATTGACCCTCAAGCTGATTGATTGTGAGGACTGACTGTGACTACAGTGGAGGAGCAGTTGTCTAGGGGCTGAACCTATGGAACAGGGTTTGTTTTAATGGGGCTCTGGTGCCTAATGAGTCTGCCCTTTAAGTGTGTTATTTGTGGAGGGGATTGAGTGGTACTCTGGTGTGGTCTAAAGTCAACCACTAGATGTGTTGGTTGTAGAGCCTCATGGGAGGTGCAGGTCAAGTTCAGCCACTGCCTGTGCCCTGGCTGGGACCACTTGGTATGAGCTACAAAGTGATTTGCAAGTGGTTGCCACTTGTGCTGGGCTTGGAAGTGCCTGGGAGAAGCGAAGCTGCAAACTGAGGCCAGCTGCTGGTAGGCCTGAGCTTGGGGCCACTTAATAAGAGATATGCAGCACACAGAGGCCAGATGCTGCTTGCTTGGGGTTTGTGAATCTGTGAGAGATTTTAGGATAGTCCACAGCATGCACTGAGACTGGCCATTTGTATGGAAAAGCCATTGGAAATGGCTTATGTGCCCCAAAGTAGGGTGGGGCATGGTCTTATGGAATATCAGGGCAGAGCAAACAGTGTTAGCCATGTTGATGGAGACTCAGATATGGTGCCTGCACTTGGAAGGCTCAGCCAAAGAACAGTGTCTTCTGCCAGCACTCCTGTCTGGGAGAAAACTTCCTCTCCAGTCCTTGCCTTGAAGACAGACAATTCAATTCCTCCTATATTTCCCTGGCTCCTTTCTAGATGTTGTTCCAGCACTGGAAGTCTGATTGAGTGAGTCCATTAGCAAGTAAATCCCTGTGCGAGCCCTTTAAGAGAAATGCCTGGGACTCTAGGAGCCCTTGTCTCACTCAGCCAAAATCCCTGCTGGTTTTCACAGCTAGATGTTGTGGGGGCACCAAGAGGCACTGGAACCCTGGGCTGGAGAGCCAGGTAGGGGGTTGGGACTCCTCGCTCCTCAGGGGGGACCTCTGTATCCAAGGTATTCCTCCCAATATTTAACCACCACACACGAGTGTGGGACAACCTGCTCCTCATCTCCATCCCCTATACCAGTCTTCACATGGCTCCTTCTCTGTGCTCTTAGTTATAGGACTTCGGTTCAGCTAGCCTTCAGGCGGTTCTTGCTGGTGGTTGTCTTGTAGTTGTAATTTTGATGTTGTCCTGGGAGGAGGTGAGTACAGTGTTTACTTACTTCACCATATGCAACAGACTTTTTTTTCAATTTAAAAAAAATATATGTATATTTTTCTGTATATAACCATATAAATACAGAATACACAAAACCAGAATATATAAAATATAAAATAATTGTTCTGTATATTCTTATAAATTTTGAAAACTTGTCATAGACACCTTTCTATTCAGTGAATATACTACTACAACATAATTTTTTTTGACAACTGCAATAGACATTTTTAAAAAACCTTCCCTCCATGCCAGGCTCAGCCCTGGAAGCAGGATAGTCAGGTGAATAAGACACAGCCTGTCCTCTGGTAGCTCTTTGTCTCGTAAGGAGGATAGACTTGTAAATACATAACTTGTGACACAGTAAAAAAAGTGCAATAATAAAATGAAGCCCAGGTTCAGTGCTGGTGTTGTATGTATGTGTGGGGGAGAGCGGACACTGAAGAGGCTTCGTGCAAGAATTTATGCTTGAGCGGAGTCTTGGAAGGGTGGTAGGATGTGGTCAGGTGAACATGGGTTGGAAGGGGGATGAGAGTAGTGGGATGAGGATATTCCAAGACTTGAAATGCTCACAGCCATGAACTAGAATGCTGTCTTTTCATGGATGTTTGTTTAAGGGATACACAAGTCGTATGGGAAGCTGCACATGTGTCAAACCATGGTTGTAACAGAGGCTGGTGGTAAAGGGTTTCCCGTGGACCCTACTGTGGGAGTGAGATGTGATGAGAATTGTCTGACAGCAGTTTAGAAGGGAGAGTGGTGGGAAAGGTGCCAGAGGCTGAGACAGAGACCCAGGGGCTATAGTTCAGATCAGAAAAGATGAGGAGGTGAACTGAGGCAGTGGCATGCAGAAAGGCAGGGGTGTGGGGATAATTTAAGCAGTGGGTGTCATAAACAGCTTGATGTCTGGGTTGATGTGACGAGATGAAGGACAGACGGGCCTTTGAAGTTGTGGTCTCACTCTGAGGTGTGTGAAATGGAACATGAGGTGTGGAAAGGAAATGTTAAAAGATGTAAATATATTTAGTTTTTACCTATTTAAGTAAAGGCAGACAATTATATTTTACTAATGTTTGGGCTTTGTAATGTTAGCAGTTCAAATATTTAGTTTTAAAACTATTATGCTTGTACTGGAGGTTGGTGCTCAGAACTTTTTTCCCTGGTAGGAGTCTAATAAAAAATGACTGGGGACCAGGAAATGCTTTAAGGAAGTGGTTTTCAAAGTTTCAAAGTTTTGGGTCCCTTTATACTCTTTGATTTAGGACCCCCAGGAACTTTTGATTATGTAGATTGTACTTATTGACATTCATCCTGTTAAGATTTACTGTCTTAAAAGTTGAGAAGAGTAAAAATACTTGTTTAATAATTAACTTAAAGATAATAACAAACCCAGTACATGTTAACATAACTAACATACTTATTATGAGATAAACTCTCTTTTCCATAACAAATCAAAATTAAGTGAGAAGAGCAACACTGGTTCACATTTTTGCAAATATCTTTAATGTCTGACTTCATAGAAAACACCTACATTCTCCTCTCTGTTCTATACTCAACCTGTTGCAATATGTTTTTCTGCCTGGAGCGAATGAAGAAAATTTGGTCTCACACAGAGATGTAGTTGGAAGATGGAGGAGTTCTTAACAGCCTTTTAGGTAATTGTAGGTATTCTTTGTCACTCAGTAAATAACAGTTTTCCGAAGGTTTATTGCGGTTTTGAGCCTGACATGCATCAGTAGACTTTTGTGTTCTATCAAATCCACTGGTTTATTCTGTACCTTGAATAGATCTGCATTCAAACCTGATTTTGTCACCTCATGAATTGGTTATTTGAAAAATATTGGTTCACTGAGTTATGCAAGAATTTTAAAATTTTGACACATTTCTTTATACAATTATCAAAAAAAAATAATTTTTGTTAGCATCACCAATGGGCTCATCAGAAAATTTTTATGTGTTGGAAAGTTGTCACATTTATGGGGATGGATACAAATGTCCAAAATTCTTATTTTTGCTGGAAAGCTGTCAGTTGATTCCCTTGCTAATTTGTTTTCAAGGAAACATCTGCCAAATACCCCAGTCTGAGTAACTGAGGTGTGTCAGATAGTCTTTCAAATACAAACAGGGTTACATGAACAAAGGCGCTGTTTTAGCTGACGACTAAAACAATTGCATAAGTGCTTTTCCTTGCAACAATTGTGGTAATTCGGATGAAGCGTTTTTTAAAGTTGTGTTTGTTTTTACTGTGAGCGTGTGGGGGTGAAGCATACAGGGTGTAAAGTTGGGTATTGATCCTGTGATTTGTGCTAAGGCCCTTCTGGTTTTACTCACTGTCTCTTATGCACCATCGACATGAGTGTGAACACAATGGAAAAAACAACAACAGCAGAGAACATCTTAGTATTATTATGAAAGTAGTTTTGACTTTAAAGGCCTCCTGACAGATCCTGGGGGCTCTGGAGACCTCTGGTTAGTAGGTGCTGACTTAAGGTCCTTCTCATTCCACCTTCTGCTTTTTGAAAAGTTTAAAGAAAAGGCATTTCAAATTTATGCTACATTAAAAAAAAAGTGAGATAATCTTATCTGAAACCCATGGCCTTAAAATAATTTTTTAAATCTATTTTTTAGTCTAAAATTAAACGTTGCTGTTTCAACTTTTCTACACTGGCACTTAGTAAGTGGATATGTGTTTTTTTTTTTTCCGTGTCTCAAAATGCCTAAAATTTGTAAGAGCCCTGACAACCAAATCACAGGAAAGTGAATTCACTCCTCCTCCAAAGGATTTCTGGAGCAAAGTCTTAGTGAACACTGAGTGACTCTCTTCTGACTTCACAAAATTGATTTTTCAGAAACAAGTCTTATTTCATGTCTGAAAGTGTTCTATGTGTAGTAATAACTGTGTAAATCAGTCCAACTCCTGTTTTAGTTAATGGCATAATATTTCTTCCTTCAGCTCATACAAATGGGTGCTTTATTTTAAAAGATTTATTTAAGTGGAATTGTTTTAATCCATCTCATTTCTTTAAGAATTTTTATGCAATCAAAGATGATCATCTTCATCCTGGGTTATTTTAAGATCTAATTTCCTAGAATGTTTATGCAGTATATTTGGTAAGCCCATGTATTCTGTCTAATCATAGTCCAGGTAGCAATTAAAGGTAATGAAAATGATCTTAATAACTCATCTAATGGGCCATGGTTAAAATTCAGTTTTTAAAATGTAGCTTATGTTGTTTATAGAGTGATTCTGAAGAACAGGTGATGTTACAGAAGAAAAGCAAAAAATTATGAGTTAGAAGCCTGAGGAAAATTTTATGGCAAACAAACTGGGGTTATCAGGTGCTTAATAGGGATGAAAAATTTAGGTTAACAAATCAAGAGCCTTGGAGCCCTGGCCCTTGTGGCTCAGTTGGTTGGAGTGTCATCCTGTGTAACAAAAGGTTGTGGGTTCGATCCCTGGTCAAGACACACACTGGTTGTGGGTTTGGTCCCAGGGTACATAGAGAGGCAACCAATGGATGTTTCTCTCCCTTTCTCTTTCCCTCCTTTCTCCTCTCTCTAAAATCCAGAAGCATGTCCTTGGGTGAGGCCCTTGGGGCTCAAGAAAGGGAACTTTAAATTTACAGAAAAGTAGAGAATAGTATAGCAAACAACTCTATGCTTTCCACTTAAACAGCTGTTCACATTTTATTGTATTTGTTTCCCCTTTTTTGTGAAGATACTTTAAATTAAAAACATCATGACATTTTATCATGCTTAGAAATAAGGTAATGTTGTAAGAATGGCCAATCTGTTAGAAGCACTTATATGAGCCACACTGAGGTCATGCCTAGAAGTAGGGTCACAATAGATTGAGAAAATGCTCCTGAGAACAGCAGTTTCAGGGTTTCTTCTTTTTGTTTGTTCGTTTGTTTTTAAATACTTTTAGAATCAAAGGAGGGGACATAAGAAACATTACATGGAGTCCATTTCTGGTAGATTAAGGAAGTGGGAGAAATAAGTCTGGGAAATTTCTAAGACTGGAAAAAAAATGGAGAGAGAAATACTTCTTTTACATTGGATGGTACAGGATAGTTAACATTTGACAGTTACAGTAGATAGGGATGGTACACAGGAAGCAATCATGCGCTCCCTTGAGGGGGTTACTGTACCATTGAGGGGTCTGAAAAAGAGGATTACTGTGGCATTTCAAAAATGTGTTAATGTAGATGCACAACAACAATGGACGAGGCTTCCTTAAAGAAGAGATAAACCTTTTACTAAGGGAGTTATAGGTCTGGGGTTTGACTACTTACCATGACCTGCCCAAAGAGAAATTTATGATCAGATCACCGTGTGAGGTCACTTTTGGTCACTGAGCATGTCAGATTTATTACATAGCCCTCATTTTTTGTTCACAGTAGTTTGCAGTGCTACAAGATAAAGCTTACAAGTATATGTTTCACTGTGGTGTGTTAATCTGAGGACAACTGAGGACCTGCCCTAGGGTCTTTGTTTTGCCAACTTGAGGTGTGCAAGCTACGAGCTCTAGCAAAGTAGGTTGGGATGGTGAAAGGGATTTTAAACATTGTTTAGAGGACTTGGAGAAGGAAAAACAGAGATAAGGATGAGAACTTGAAAGAGAGACAGAGATATCAAATGGATACTTTTGATTAAAGTTTGCTATTTGGCGTGTGTTTTAACTGTTTTCTCTCTCCATAATGTCTTAATTTAAATTTGCATTCTTCACTTATACTTTATAAATTGGATTATTTTTTTCAACTTGACCCTGACCTTTGGGTGAGTGTAGAGCGAAAACTGAGCCTGCACAAGTGTTTCTCTTGGAGCTACGCACTACCGTTGAAGGGAGCTAGGAACCCATGCACCGAAGAGTGTTAGCCAGTCAGTAACAGAATGTCCTATTGGAATCATTCCTCTTTTTCACTTTTATTTTGCATTGAAGTAATATAGTCTGTCTTAATTCATGCAGTGTCTTCTTATGTTTAGGTCTCGGATGTGGTTTATTGTACACTGCAACAGTGACCATCACGTGCCAGTATTTTGACAGCCGCCGAGGGCTTGCACTTGGCCTGATTTCAACAGGTAAACTTTCGAAATAAGTACAGCATTGTTACCATACAGCCTTCTAATCAAAGTTAAAAGTTACCAAACACAAATATGTTTAAACAACCACACCCCAGCTACCAATCAGGTGGTAAAATGTTTTTACTCTGGCCCTATAAGGAAATTTCAGTTTCCACTGTAAATATGGTGTAGGTTTCAGAAAAGCCTAAGATACACATATAAAAAATCTGGGGCATTAGATTTCCTGTATGTTGAAGTAAGAAACGTCCAAACCTGTAGAGAATTTTTATAAGACTTTATTTAAGCCAAACTGATGACATATGCTGGGAAGTTCCTTTTTGCAGCTTCTTTTTTGCATTTAAATTAAGGAGGGAATGTAAGGAAGATTAGAAGGAGGTGGGGGAAAAGCAGTGTGGAGATTGGATCACAGGGTAGTTAATCAAGATTATGTGCCTTTAGGAGGGTGATTATTTCAACGGTGTCAACCTAGATGCACAAAAGCAATGGGACAGGGCTTGCTTGAGGCAAAAATAAGCCTTTTACTTGAAAGAAGTATTCCTGGGGCGTGACTGCCCACCATAACCTGCCCAGTTAGGAATTCATGATCAGATCACTCTATGAGGTTATTCTCCATAGAACCCTTTTTCTTTGTCCACAAATATAATATAGGAAAAGAAAGCTTATGGGCCCAGTAAATTGAGAGTTACATGCTGGTGAGAATCGTGCCGAAAGAAGTGGAGAGCACATATGTAAAGGCCTTTATCCCTGAGGAAGAGGGAGAAATGGAAGGGAAGTGGAGACCGCTGAGGCCCCTGTCAGAAAGACTGATGCTGATCGCTCCCAGCCTCCATTTATTGTGAAACTTACAATTTCCACAAAAAAGTGGAGAGGACTGATTTATGAATGCATGTCACTGACCTGTGTGCACATCCAAAAGACGGGTTGTTTCCTCTTGCTATTCTTTAATCATCAAGACGTGATCACTGTTTGGGGAAATGTAAATATAAAATTTCTGGACTCTCTCTGATATTTTAAAGTGGTATTTTACTTTTCAGATGGGTTTTTTTTGTAAGCAGGTTAGGGAACTAATCAAAAATTTTGTAGCCAGTATTTTATGAATTTGCTTGGGAGATAAAGCTGCCAAATTTACTAAAAGGTGTATGTTTACCTGTTTATGGGTGAGTGTGCCTGGGGAGCCAGGTTTTCAGATAAGCCAAATAACTTAAGTAGTATGTCTGACAACGGGATCCAAATCAGTGCTTTGCCCCTGAGGCCAAACAGTGGCTACACAGCTATTCCAGATCTGTTTGCATCTAGCTGGGTATTTACCCAATGTGATTCAAAGAAGCATTGTCAGTTAAGTAGTGTAGGTCTTGGTTTAGGAAGAGATGGGGTCAGCATCTGAAGACATGGCTAAGGCAGAAATGGGAGAAGCAGAAAAACCAAGACAGAGAACCCAGAGCAGTTGGAATGTAGTTTCGAGAACCTGGAGTAGGAGAGTAGGTATGGCAACTTAAAGGACAGCAGGTCTTACCTATACTATCCATTTTCTGTCCAGGCACTGTGATGTAGTAATAAGCACAGACCCTGGAGCCAGACCTGGTTTGAATCCTGTCTGTGTCATCCACTGGCTGTCTGGTGATTGCAAATTACTTAACTTTTCTGTTAATTGTTAAGCCTCAGTTTTCTGAACTGTAAAACGGGAATAAAATAGTCCTTATTACATTGGGTTATTGGGGCTATTGAAGGAGTTATTGTGTAAGGCACATGTCAAGAGCTCTAAAAGTATTAGCCATTATAGTTATGACCTAGATTTCCCTGCATGTACAGGTTTATTTGTACTGAAGACTTCGGAAGTTGTATGCTGCTCCTGCTTTTCACTCTGTCTACGGAAGAGAGCCTATGGGCTTGGGCCATGGAATGCTGACTCTAAACTGGAGCTACTATGGATAGTCAAGATTTGGCAGAATTAAGGAGTTCTCAGTTTCAACTCATAGGGAACTAGGCAAAGCAAAATTAGGGAGGAGCAGGGATCCACTGTCTTAGTCCATTCAGGTTGCTATAACAAAGCACCAAGACTGGGTGGGTGGCTGATAAACAATAGAAATGTATTTCATGGTTCTGGAGGCTGGCAAGTCCAAGAACAAGGCACCCACAAGTTCGGTGAGGGCCCACTTTCTGGTTCCTAGATGGCTGTCATTTCACTGTGTCCTTACAAGGCTTCAGAAGGGGAGAGGAAGCTCTCTGGGGTCCATTTTATGAGGGTATTAATCCCACGCACAAGGGCTCTGCCGTCGTGACCTCATCACCTCCGAAAGGCCACACCTCCTAACACCGTCTCCTTGGGGGCTCAGTTTCAGTATATAAATTAGGGGGAATGCAAGCATCCAGTCTATAGCATCCCACTTCAGTGAGAGAGATGACAAGCAAAATAAAATTATAGTGGAATTTTTTTTAAATTGAAAAGAAACCAATAGAGAAAATACTTGAAATATTGTGACCTCGTTAAAAGAAAGGAATATAGGCATGAAATGAAGGATCTGGGGACTTGGTCTTGCTCCGTGGTGAACAGGGGTCAGTAGACTAATGTCTGTGGGCCACGTCTGGTCTACTACCTGTTTTTTGACAGCTCACAAGCTAAGAATGATTTTTTTGTAGAGTTTTAAAAAATCAACAGAAGACTATTTTATGGCATGGGAAAATTAAGTGAAATTCAGATTTCAGTGCTCATAAATAAAGTTGCATTGGAACATAACCATGCTCACTCCTTTACAAACCTTCTCTGGCTGCCTTCATGCTTCAAGGGCAGAGTTGAGCATTTGCATCAGAGATTGTATTGCCCACTATGGCTTAAATATTCACTCTCTGGGCCTTTGTAGACAGAGATTATTGACCCCTGGTATGAATAGTTCATCAAAGCATGAGTGTGTCTTTTACTATCTCAGCTTCCCTGAACATCTGTTAACATTCTCCCACTTTGATAATATATAATTTAGATGGGCATGGAAGCATAATTCATCCTTTATTTCACTTTACACTGATGATTTTTAAATTAGAGTTTTCTTTTTGAAAATTAAAAAAAATAAAAATAAAATTAAAAAGTATAGTTATCAGTTTACACCATTCCACAGGAAAGCTCTGAGTTACTCTTTATTGCCCTGAAAGAATTCCTGCATCTTTCTAAGCTTCGGCTGCATTTTTGTGGGCGGCTGAGGAAACTAGTGTTTCGTGTGTAATTTGATTGTGTACTTAGCACATCATGCACTTAGCACATCATAGATATTCAGTAAATTTCAGTTGATTGATTTAATATGTCTTATGTTTCATGATGTTGTGAGCTACACTTACTTAGTCAGTGGGCAGTGGAGAAGTTGCTTATTTTTCTCAATTTGAGGTCAAGCTATAGAACTTGTAAAATGCTACTAGTATTTCTAAGTATCTAATGGTATGGCACTTTTTTAGACTCTGTACAAAGAAATTGTGTCAGACAAAAATGTCAATTAGCAGTGAAGGGATGTTAATGCAGTGCAGAAGTACAGGACATAGTGCTATTTTCCATTCTTTCAGCTTATTTTCTGAAGTGCTCTGAACTTCTGAAATATGTGCCACTTTTAAAAAGATAAGGGGAAGATTAGATTTGTCTACTTACTGTTTTTCAGTGTCAGCCAAGAAGATACTTACTATCTTACTAGCCACAAAAATATATTATTTTAGCCACCATTACATAACATGAGCTATTAATTAACATTTCATGCAAATAATTTTGGGGGATTATTAAAAAGTTAATTTTTAAAATGTTAGAAAGGAGCAACTGTGGTCCCAAAGAAAAATGTGTTCTTCCAAGTCTAAGGCAAAGTCACTTGGTTGTTTGTAGGAATTTTTGATCAGATGGGTTTTTGCTGCAAGCACGGCATCCTGTCGGGGTTATGAAATAATTTGGCACAGATCATTGTAAAAGTATGATCAACCTATTTATCTGTTTTTAACAGATGTAAGTATTTCTCTCCTGCTTTTTTGTGTGACATTTTCAATGATATTTAAAATTTAAAATACTCAATTTTTAAAAAGTTGAAATTAGAATTATATGAAAATACTTCAGATTGATTGGATTGATGTAACATGCCATTCCTGTGTGTTTAGGGTGATCTATGCAAAATGAAAAAAGAAAGCCTTGAAGAATTTACAGCATTTTGAGGATGTGCAAACCAGGCATATTCTGTAATTTAAATACCCCATCAAATTCCACTTTACTCTTACTCTGTTCATAGTTTAGTATTGTGAATTACTTATTCTGGTGATTCAGCAAGGGATTTGAACTATCACACCATTGCAAATATCCCCTAAAAATTAAAAAAATTATTTATTTCAAAACTAAAATATATTTGCTTTTTCAAAGGGAATAAGCATATTATGTGCATGGAACCTGCACATAATAAGTGCAAAAAAGGTAGTTGCATAAGGTGTTTGTTAAGAACATGGGCTCCAGGATTGAGTGTGAGTCCTACTTAATGCCATTTACAGCTTTGTGTCCTCTGGCAAATTTTTCAACCTTTCTAGCCCCAGGTCACTTCATGTGTAGATTGGGAATAATTATAGGACCTACACAATATGATAATTACAGGGATTAACAAGATCGTGCAATATAAAATGCTTAACACTGTCTGAACTATGAATGCTAATTCTTAAAATAAATATTCTATCATAATTAATGTGAGTGTTGCTATTGTCATCACCTTTAATATCCTCGCTGTGACTTTCATATGAAGGCACGTGTGAGTGCCAGTGTCAAAAAGAAACTGAGCCGTGATACTGGAAATCCTTGTCCTGAGAGTCCCAGATTATGAGAGATTAAGACTGAGCAGTTTCCATTTCCTTTTTAGGTTCAAGCGTTGGACTTTTTATATACGCTGCTCTGCAGAGGCTGCTGATTGAGTCCTATGGACTGGATGGGTGCCTGCTGATTGTGGGTGCTTTAGCTTTAAATATATTAGCTTGTGGCAGTCTGATGAGACCCCTCCAGTCCTCTGATTACCCTTTGCCTGAAAAAACAGCTCTAGAAAATGTACCAGATAGATGTTCCACTTACAGTGAAAAAGAAAAGAACCTAGAAGAGAACATAAGCATTCTTGAAAAGAGCTCCAGTAGTGAGGAGACATGCAAGAGCCCTTTAGCCAACGGTGACTGGAAACAGGAAAGTCTGCTTCACAAAAACCCGACAACGACGGCACACCGCACAGGAGAGACTGAGACGTACAAAAAGAAAGTTGCAGAACAGACATATTTTTGCAAACAGCTTGCCAAGAGGAAGTGGCAATTATATAAAAACTACTGTGGAGAAACTGTGGCTCTTTTTAAAAACAAAGTATTCTCAGCCCTCTTCATCGCCATCTTTCTTTTTGACATCGGAGGGTTTCCGCCTTCATTACTCATGGAAGATGTAGCAAGAAGTTCAAATGTGAAAGAAGAAGAGTTTATTGTGCCTCTTATTTCCATTATTGGCATTATGACAGCCGTTGGTAAACTCCTCTTGGGGATACTGGCTGACTTCAAGTGGATTAACACCTTGTATCTTTACATAGCCACCTTGATAGTCATGGGCCTGGCCTTGTGTGCTATTCCTTTCGCTAAAACTTATGTCACCTTGGCAATACTGTCTGGGATCCTAGGGTTTCTTACTGGTAATTGGTCCATTTTCCCCTATGTGACCACAAAGACTGTGGGAATTGAAAAATTAGCCCATGCCTATGGGATACTAATGTTCTTTGCTGGACTTGGAAATAGCCTTGGACCACCAATTGTTGGTAAGATATTTGTCCTAGTCAACCGTCTCACTGCTCTTCTTTGTGGCTTCTCCAGGTATAGAAATTCAGGTTGTAATAACAGCACAGATTTGCACAAAATAAATCTGTATGGTAATGGTTTATTCAGAATAACTGTGCTGTAGTTTAAAAGTCAATATTCTCGCTCAGGGATTTGTGTTTATTCTTTGTGTTGGGTTACTTGGGAGAAACCCAAAATTCCTGTTTCTTGTGTAAATTTTTGAGAAATTCTCCTTTTCTATTTCCCCATAGGCCACCGAGCGAGTAGATGTAATATATATTCTAATACTAAGTGCATATAAAATTGATGAGATTAGAGCAAGGGGTCCATATTCATACTATTTTTATGAAACTCACTGTTTTCTTACTCTCTTTCCAGGTTGGTTTTATGACTGGACCCAGACCTATGACATTGCATTTTATTTTAGTGGCTTCTGCGTCCTGCTGGGAGGTTTTATTCTGCTGCTGGCATCCTTGCCCCCCTGGGAAACATGCAACAGGCAACTGCCCAAGCCAACTCCAGCAAGCTTTCTGTACAAAGTCGCCTCACATGTTTAGAGGAACATTGGAAGGCAGTGCAAGACTGTTTTTTATAGCGAAATTTCACTGTGGCTGGTTCTGAATGAATTTAAAACGAAAACGAAAACATATCCTATTCTCTATGTAGCTAGCCTCTTTCTCCTGCATTTTTTTCTTTTTTCTTTTCCCAACAAGTGGGACTATTTTGTTTTGCTATTATTCATGAGTTCTTGACATGGTAAAAATTTTGGCCAGCCTCAGAGAACCTCCTCTGTGTAAAGAAATAATTTCTCTGAAGGCTTCATTAGTTCCATTTCAAGGCACCCCAAGGGGATTCCTCTGTTTCAAAACTGCAGGTGGCATGGTGAGTTATGTGTGTTGGTCATTAGGGACGAGCACTCTCGTCTCTAAGTTAGACCAGCTAGGAAATAGAAGACGTTGAGCCAGTCAAGAAATGAAAGTACCTACTAAAACAGCCTTAAGAATTGCAGTGGAGCAAACTGATCATTTTAAAAAAAAAAAGCTATTTTAAATTATAGTCACCAGTTCCATCATTCTATTTCATTGACCTTGGTGAAGCAACCACACGTTCGGTGCCCGTGACGCATCATGCATTCGCTGAGATGCAGGCGATCTCCAAATAGAGAGGGAGTCGCTGTAGCCTTTCTTCATGGTTGGCCGCTATAACCTCGCTCACTTTTGTCTGTCAGCATGTATTCAAGCTGATGTTTCCCAGGAAGTGCTGATTTTACCTGTTTCCAAATTGGAAATGCATATTTAAACCATTCCGTTCTGGCAAATGGGAAACATCCATTTGCTTCGGGCACAGCAGGGACAAATTGCAAGTCCTGCCTCTCTTCTCCATCTATCTTCTATCATCACATTTTACCACTACTGCATTTTAATTCAAGGGCAGAACTACAAAGTGCGTGTGTGTGCATGCGTGTGTGTGTGTGTGTGTGTGTGTGTGTGTATGAGAGATGTTCTGAGCCTGTGTGGGACATAGGAAGGGGAAAGGACAATAAGAAGTTGATACCTTGATCCAACTTCATTCATTCTTAAGAAAAATGTTCTAGGAAAAAATCAATGTTTAATATAACATTTTTCTAAAGAAATGTTTCAAAAACTTTTGTATGAATCAGAATCTTCTGTAGATCCTTTTAAAAACATACCACTCTTAGAAACTTTAATTTTGTAGTTCTAGGCTGTTGGCCAAAGATCTGTATTTTTAACAGACTCTTAAAGAGATTCTGATAACAAAGCCTGGGTTGAGACTGTTATAAAACTGGCACAACATTTATTCTCTTAATTAAAAAACAAACAAGAAGCCATTGAGGTGATGGATTTTTATAAATAGGCAGGTGTGGTTTTTAAAATAAGAGGCACTCTTCCCATTGTGCCAAAATTATTTTTTCATTTTTGAAATATGTAAGATTATTTCATACTTCTATGTTGCCTTTCTTCTAAGGCACCTAAAGCACTTTATAAAAACGAATCCCCACAACTCCTCATTGAGGTGGGTAAACAGTGCTTTTCTATGCAGTAAACCTGGAGTAAGGGCAGTTTCGGAACTGAGTCCATCCTATTCAATAAGGAAGTAACAGGGCTCCAAAGTGCCTTGGACTTCTGCCCTCTACTCAGACTTTGGGAAAGTTTTCTGTACCTCATTTTTTAGTCACTGTCAAAGGTGGTGGATAAAATTAGTGACATTAAACAAATAAAACTAAATGTTCCTTGTGTTGAGAGTTCCTTTTGCCAATATTATATTCAGAAAATCCAATAACCTGATAAAGTTTAACTTTTATGAATTCCCCATGTTCATCAATGTTGGTAATTGTCCAAAGGCGTCTGTGTGTATTAAGGTCATCCAATGTGTGCATTATCCGTTGTCTGGGGAATGAATTTTAAGGAACAATAAAATATTTTTGTGTGTGTTTTGCATCAGTTTGGTTGCTTTTTCTCTTCTTAGCCAGTCTCCCTCCCCACTCCCAAATTACATAAAGTGACACTTCACTTGAACATAAAACATAACTTACCTGCTGTCTACTTTAGTCTCCAGAATTGGACGATTGGACATCAGTATGTGCAAAAGTCAGTTTGCTAAGTTATTTTAACTGTTGTCTTCAGAAAAGCTATTATATCAGTCCTGGAGAACTCTTTTGAAGAAGAGGGGACAGATTTCAAGATTCTTAATGATGATCTCGTCGTCAGTGATACAATATTGTTTAGCCCTCCTCATAGCCCTGTGAGATGGGGCGTATGGTGGTCATTGTATGTTTCAAAACATAATTGTCATGGTTTGGACAACATATGTAAGTCAATTCCAAAAGCAAAATGAAAAGGGTTTGCTTTCTAACATGGCTAGGATATGGGGCCTCGCTGGGAGGGTTGTATAGAGATGTCATGTTTACATAAATATTTAGAACTTGCCCATTTCTTAAGATTTAGTCTTTTAAAAACACACTTAATGATGAAATTACATTGATTAGAATACAGTCTTTGTTTTGTGACTCGAAAGGTATTTCTGGACATTGCGAGTGCGTTGGGCTGAGCTGGGGAAAGGTGTAAACAGTTTACTTAGAGACCCTCTTCCCTGACTTGAATGCTGCCTCACTTCTCTTTTCAGCCCCTCTCTTTTTCTCCTCCCAGGAGTCAGACGGTGATCTAATTTTCTGTAGGGTGACCGTGCCATCCGGGGATAAGGTTCAGACACCAACTTTTAAAGGCCTCAGGAGGAATAATACCCAAGACCCAGGAGTTCCAGCCCTGGGAGGTCATGACCGAATGGTATGTCAGTCTTTTTCCTGGCTGGAAAGTCCCGTGACCTCAGAGAGGCTTCAGCTCTGAATATAGGATTATCTTAGCTCAGGACATCGCAGGAAATAAAGGAGAACTCTAATTTTAAGGAAAGAGTGTCTCATTTCTTCTTTTACTTAGAATGAGTATTATATTGAACATATAAAATACACAATATACATTAGCAGTGCCAGACGATTTCTCCTTCATAAATAGCAATCTTGGGGCATTTTGCTCTATAGTCTGTTGTGTCTGAAGGATGCCAGTTAATAAGATGCCTCTTTAAACAATGAGTTGAACCACAAGTGGGTAAAATGATCAGAAATCTATGAATGCAAAGCTACTATTGGAGATGCAGTATGTATACTTGTTCAGGGTGTGTTTCCTGGGTCCAGTTGTAACCCACTTGGATGATTGTGAGCAAATGATTTAGTCTCTCAAAGCCTCAGTGTCTTCACTTGTCAGGCACGTCACAGGGCCATTGTGGGAATTAAATAAGCTAACCTATATAAATGCCTGGCACATGCTCAGTAAACATTGGCTATTAAAATCTTTGCTATTCTTCTTTAGTGTGTGTCTCTCCAATACCCGAGGGAGGTGTCAAGCATTCCTGGGCACAGGTGGGGGCAAATGTTTACCCTGAAGGGCCTCATGTAGAAGAGGAATAAGGAGCCTTCTGTTATCCCTACAGCTCTTGCCCTCTCCCAGTCACGTTCACGTCAAACTCTTTTATCCCTAAGGATTCACAACTCAGCACTTTTTTTTTCTGGAATTGCCATTCAGAAGCTCTGACATAAAACAAAACATAAGCTGTTCTTCCACAAATCAAATAGAATCTTCTTAGTAAAGTGAATTGCCATGGGAATTGGAACTTTTGTTTTTTTCCCCCTGAGCTTCGAGGAAGGCAGACCTGAAGTTGGGCGGAAAACAGAATGCTCCCATTTGTTTACTGAGCACTAATTAGTATCAGCTCAGGGCCCTTACCTCACTGCCTTCCCAGCATGCCTTTGAGGTTTACTCTTCAGGGAGTGTAATTCGTTGCCAGGTCTTCTGGGATTCTGTTCCTAGCAGGTCTCTGTGACATTTAGTTCCTTTTTCCTATATGCATTCCATGTCCTAAAGAGTCATTTACTTTTATGCTCTCTCCTTGCAAAGATCTAAAAATATGTATGTGTGTATATTTTAAAGTTGAATCAATTTTTTCTGAGTGATAGACTAAAACTTTTGGTTAACAATGGACAAGGTGCCGTCCTGCTGTAGGTCACCTAGAAACTACATAGCCACAGAGATACGTCTGCTGTTTTCTTCCAGAGTTCCTAATGTGATAAGGCAAGTTGTAATTTCTCCAGCTTAGATATGAAACTCTTGAACATCTACAGTTCTAATAGGGAGATTCTAAAAGTAGCCCAAATGCCTCTGGGACCTTAGCAACAAAGCAGACCAAGTGGAACTGGTTAAGTCAGCCTCTAAAAGATGATGGGCCAGCATCAGCACTCATTTGCATACAGTCTCTAAGGTGGCTGGGAGGGTTCCATTTTGAGAACTGCTGGGCAGCGTACCCTCCTGAACAAAAGGCATCTGCCTGAAGGTCAAGTGTGAATGAGGGCTCAGTGGAAGAATCATTTGAGGCTAATGAGAGTACCACACTACATAATGGAGGGAACCATAAAGTGTTGGTTTGTCTGATTAGAATAGGTAATATATGGGACCTTCCTCTGCCCAAGACTGAAAACAACTGTATCTTCAAGGGCATTTTAGCAGTTACCAGCTGAGGGGCATAAGCAGAGACAAGAGTTGTGTCTGTGCCTTGTTCTCAAAGCCCTAGGAAGCAGTGTGAACCAAGGAAAGGGGGAAACAGAAGCATCAAGGAACCCTAGAAGTCAGTTCTGGTGGAGCAGGGAATAGATGCCCCAAAGAAACCCGAGAGAGAGAGAGGGAGAGAGAGATCTTTATGGCAACAGCTATGAAATATCCCAGGAAGACCTTGTTTCAGGACCTGAGACATCCCAGTGTTTCCAGAAAGACCTGAAAATTGTAAATATCAGGGCTGTTTTAGGCAAGAGGAAGCCTCCATTCAGCTGGGCTTCTTCAGGAAGTTCAAGGTAGACTTTCTCTGAGGGTTATTGGCTTTGCCTTAGGGGACGTTACCTATCCCATCGTCCTCTGGGGATCTTTGAGAAGGGTATGGACTGTGTAATAGAGGAGACAGTAGTTAGTGTCTAGTTAACTAGGAACAGAGGAAAGATCCCTCCTCTCCAGGAATATACAGTCTAGTGCGGGGTAGATGGTGGTGGGAATGCAATAGGGACAGTGCTGTAAATGGAGGTGGACTGCAAGCTACAGGGACTAGAGAAGAAAGTGGGTCTAATCTCTCTTAACAAGTCTTTAGCTTATAGGAGAGACCCAAAGCTGAGGCTGAAATAATGAGTAGGAGTTTCATCTCACTTGACCAGTAGGACTCATTATGGGTAAAGGGAAGGTAATGGATAAGTAGTGGCAAGAGATGGAAGGACTTTATATGCTGTAATCAGGAGTTTAAGTATAGTATTGAGAATCCATGCAAGAAAGATTTTGGTGTTACTACTGAAGTAAAATTAAGTGTGAAGCTGAGGACTTTTGGTAAATGTATATAACATGTAATTACCATCCCAACCAAAATTTCTATCACCCTAGGAATTTTCCTGAGGTTTCCCTCCACTCAATCCACACCCCCAAGGGTAAATAACTTTTAATTTCTGTCACCAAGTATTAATTTTGCCTGCTCATGAACTTCATATAAATGGAACCATTTAGGATCTCCTCTTTTGTGTCTGACTTCATTTGCTTAACATAATGTTTTTGAGATTAAGCCATGTTAAGTTTGCCAGATAAAATATGCGATGACCATCTACATTTGAATTTCAGATAAACAAATAATAATTACTAGTAAAAGTATGTTCCATGAAATATTTGTATTTTTACTTGATAAATCTGGTAAGCCATTTAATCTATATTGTTGTATTTTTAGTAGTCCATTTAAAAAATGCTAAGTAGTACTTTACAGTGTGAACGTACCACAATTTGATATTTTTTCTCCCATTAATGGATATTTAGGTTGTTTTTGGTTATGAATGAGGCTGCTGTGAAAATTCTGTACAAGTCTTTTTGTGATTATATATTTTTATTTATCTTGGGAGAACATCTTGAAGCAGAATTGCTGAGTTGAGAGGTAGGAATGAATTTTTTGTTAAGACAAACTCTAAGTCTTTCATTTTACACGCCATGGAAGAATTCTGAGCTGAGGACTGATGTGGTCAAGTTTGCATTTTAGAAATATCCCTCTGGCAGTAGCATCATGGAAACGGAGGAGGCAGAGAGTCTATAAAAGGCCATTTCAAAGTCCAGTGAAGATATCAGATACTTGAATTGTGGCAGAGGAGACAATGAAAGGGAAATTTGGGAGGCTAACTCAATAGGCTTCTTAATGCATTATCAGCGAGAGGTTGAGGAAAAGGGGAAGTCTGCACGTATGGCTCTCCTGACAGGTCCTTGCTGAGAAGTGGTAGGGATGGTGTCTGCTTTATGACTAAGCTACGTTTAATATGGTGTCGGAGCACAGTAGGCTGCAAATCAATTTTTTTTTTTTCCTGACTCTTAGGGCCCATGCCTCTGAGAAAAACCTCTTTCCTAGTAGAGGCACCTGGGAGTCTGGGAAATCTCATGAAGCTCCTTGCATTCAGATGGGCAAACCATCCCCTCCACACTCTGCTCCACTGTTTTCTCTTCAGTCCCTTGAGATCATGGATCTTTGCTTTCCCTTCTTTTCCTCCTCACAGCTGGTGACACCTGCAGGCTTGGGAAGCATTTTCTGGGCTTTAGCACCACCTTGTGGTTTAGGGGGAAAAGTCCGGAAGCAGGCTGCATCCATCTTGGAATCTCGGAGCATAATTAACGGCCTTGAAAGGCCATCTGGCTTTTGCTGTCTCCTTGGTCTGAGAGGAAATGAGATTTGTTACTGAATATGAAACGTCTCCTATAGGCTCAGCTGCCTACGGAGAGATCAGGCAGTGTAGTGGGTCCAATCTGAATAAGCAGAGAGTCATGCAGAAACACAGAATCAGGCAGCTGCTCTTCTATTGTTTAATTTGAATTGTGTCCACATTTCACAGATGACTTGGCTCAACCAGCAAGCCTGGCATGTACATCTGCTGTTACTGTAAAATGTTGAGCTAATGTTTTCAGTCACTCCAAGCTAGGAATTAGCTCCCAGCCATCACTGACACACCCTGGAAACTGTGTTCACTGCCTGGATCTGCCACCCAATCTGCAGCTGAATTTCACTGACAGCCATGTTGGTCTGGCCAGCGTAGGTCAACAATAAATGGCATCAGAAAAATGAGTAGGTAGGACAGAGCCTGTACTGATATCCACCACCCCATGTGCTTCCTGTCGTCTTACACCCATACTCCTTAATCCTGTCGTCATTTACCTCTGCTGGGATGGTGTGTAAGTTTGCACTTTCCTTACTGGTCCAGAGAGGCTGATTGATGGGCTCATGGTCACACCGTTAGTCACTGGTGGAACCTTACTGGCTGACTTGTCATTTGAAACAATTGACTGCTTCATTGCACAGATGTCCTATTCAAAATGAGTCAGAATTTGGCAGAGCTTTGCTTGTGCTGAGAGTGATGAATGGCGTCACCATCCTGAGTCTCCCAGTCGCTCGACGTCAGCACCTTAACTTGATTGTGCTAATCATGTGACAATGCGTACACATATCAAATCATCACCTTTTAGATCTTCAGTATACACAATTTCTATCTGTCAGCTATATTTCAATAAAGCTGGGGAGAAAGGACCTGAGGGGACCTGTTTAACTATTGTCACCAGTTTCAATCCAAGTTCTACCCTTCATTAGATGTATAGCTTGGGCATAATGTCTGTTGGTGATATTTCTGTGCCTCAGTTTCCTGTTTTGATTCAATGAATTAATACATATAAAGGCCTTAAAAAGGGGCTAGGACCTGTTCAGGACTCACTGATGATGACGGGCTGGGACAGTCAGGGCTGGGACTAAGTGAGGGTGCACAATGACCCTGAACAGGAGTGCCTCACTGGCCTCACGCTAACCCTGGCCCCAATGACAATGACGATGATGAAGGTAACATTTACATGGCATTGCTTTAGTCGGTTTGGGCTGTGAAAACAAAGTACCATAGACTGGGGGATTATAAGCAACAGAAATTTTTTTCTCATGCTGCTGGAAGCTGGAAGTCTGAGATCAGGATGCTGAAATGGTTGGTTCCAGTGAGGACCATCTGGTTTGCGAATGGCTGTCTTCTCGTTGTGTGCTGTCACATCTGAGGGCTGAGAGTGAGGTTTACCTGAGAGGAAGTTTTAACAGGGACTTCTGGGGAGAAAAACAGGGCAAGAGATTTATGTAGGTAGACAGGATTGGAATGGAGAAGAGAGAAAGGGAGCAAGAAAGTGGTAGACTGCAGGACCCGGGACAAAGGCCTCCCTGACTCGTGGCTTTTGGCGAAGCACAGCTTTGCTGACCCTTTACGTCTGACACAAGTGAACTGGGGTCTCAGGACAATGAGCGAAGATCCTTCCATGTCAGGAAATGCACATCTGCTGACAGGATTCTAACTATGTATTCTAACAAGGGCCAGGGACAATGACTAACTAGCTGAGTAAAGCAGTTTAAGCCCTCTCCACACTGCCCCCCAAATTAATGGTGGTCTGTGTTGTTGTTTCTTCCCCCTTCGACAGGGTCATAAGGCACGTGCAATTCCAAGTTCTAAGTAAAAACCGGTACAGCAACTGACGTTGAGGACTCCTGGATTGGAGACCACGCTGTGGGGTCCTGCCAGCTCCTGGGCTCACTGTTCAAAGTTTGCTAAGGCTCTTGGGCGACTATACCAGTCATATCTGTGTCTGTGAAAGGGGCTTAAGTGGCACAGGAAAAACCTCAGAACTAAACATTGCTTCCTGCCAGGTGGCCTCGGTACTTCCTGTGTGAATCTCTTCTTTGGGTTAAGGCACTGGAAGTCCTTAAAAGTACAGTTCTGCTAAGGGAGTGATTAAAGTTCTTATCTGCCACTTTGACCTTAGCATAAAAATACACATTACGTGAATTTTGTGGGAGGTGAGTTTTGATGTAGGTAAGTAGTATACACCAGGGAGGAAAATGTCAAAATGCAACATTGCAGAGGGAAGGAACATTCCTTCTCATGCTTACACCACCCCCATGTGTGTATATGATATATGATATATGATATATATACATATATATTATATACATATATATATCACACACATATATATAACACAGGCATAGAAGAGATGAAGAGTCTATAAGTGGGAAGCACTGCCACACAGGCCACATACCCCGAAGACTGAGCAAATTTGCCTAGCATCTATTTGGCTTGGGTGACCAAGCAGCCACCAGGCTCTTCTGTCAGCCCTTGCGGGCATGAAGGGAATGTTTAGTGCTGAAATGCAATTCCCAGAGCTGGATCCTAAGGGCATTATCAAACCTCGATGGGAGGGAAGACTTGGAGCCAGCATGGGCCAATAAGTCACAGGCCCAACCATTGGAATGCCAGACCCAAGGCATGCCCAGAGCTGAGCGTCGCAGAGCCGCCTGTCCGCAGGGAGCTGGGTAGGACTTGGCGGCAGGAGCAGTCTCTGAGTCTCTTTGAATTCCAGGGACTAGAAACAAACCAGAAGAACTAGGGGATTGAAACTCTTGTCCTCACAGGAGACACATAGAGTAGGGCTCAAACTCTTGTTCTTTGCATTCCTAAGTGTATTAATTAGGATGTTTAGATAATATTTACTCCCTCATATAACAGGAGGTTGAGATCCTGGGCAGTTCCAAGGCTGGTGAAGTAATTCCATTAATTTCATCAGGTATTATAGTTCTCTTTATCCTTTTGCTCTGCCATCATCGGTGTGTTGGCTTGTGTCCTCAAAAATATTGTCATATTATCTTATGATAGAAGTTGTGTATCATAATTTCAGGCATCCCATTACCACACAATTACAGCTAAAGACAAAAAAAAGTGGGGAGACGCAGTTTCTTTTAACGTACACCTTGTTGTAAGGAAGGGAAATCTCAGAAGCCCCTCAAGACTTCTCTCTGAGAACCACTTGCTTGGGTGAGTCTCATGCCTGAGCCCTAGCTGCCACATCTGTAGCCTCTAGAGTGAGATGTGAACTCTGTGAACTCTGCCAACAGAGGATAATGCTGTCAGACAGGCAGCCAAGTGTCTGAAACTCAGGGTGAGAACACTAATTTCTCTGTCCTCAGTGTCTTCCTCCATAATTGGGTGTTTCAGAATTATGGTCTGCTGTAGACCGAACGTTTGTGTTCCTCCTGCACCCCCAGTTCATTCACTGAGACTTAATATCCAGTGTAATGCGATGAGAAGATGGAGCCTTTGGGCCGCTGCTCCGCCCTCATGAATGGGATTAGTTATCCTATAAAGAGGCTCCAGAGAGCTCCTTTACCCCTTCTGCCATGTGAGGACACAATGAAATGATGGACCTCACTAGACACCTTGCTGTCGAACTTTCCCACCTCCAGAACTGTGAGAAATACACTCTCTGGTGCTCACTCTATGGTATTCTCTTACTGCAGCCTGAGCTAAGACGTGGTCCTAGCAGAATGCCTGATACACTAGATGAGCTCAGTGAGGCTGTTCCTCCACCTTCAGTATCCATAGCTCAAGAATTTCAGGAGCCTATTGTCCCAATATTCATGTGGATTTGGGTCATGAGGACAAATGATGGGGGTAAGTGAATTTGACTTAGGTAGAGGCAACCTCTTCTGAATAGACTTCAGAGAAGAGCATGATAGGGTAGTGATAAGGAAGAAGGAGCAGGAGGGGATAAATTCCACAAGAGAGAAAGATGCTGAGAATTCTTCCTACTGATATGAGCAAAGCACTTCAGAATGTGCCTATTCCTAAAACCTATTTCACGATCCCTCTTAGGAAGCTGAGGACCCTATCCAAGCCACATTTCCATCAGTGCCAGTTCAAACAGTGTTGTGGTAAAACAGAGGCAGCAGACACCTGTCCCAGCAAATGTGACCTGGTTGACAGCCCCCATGCTGAGCAGATGAGGTGTATGTGGATTGCCTGGACATTCATATGCGTCTATCCTGGCAGGAAGGTTACAGAGAGCATGGATAAGGCACCTTGAGAATCCGTGGAAGGCCAGGACAGTTGTGATGCTCAAAGGGGGTGGGCAATTCATATTCAGACAAAGAAAAAGTAGGAAAATACTGTTTGGGAAACACAATGGAAGCACTACTCTAGGCAGGCATGACTAAGTTGTGTTAAAACCACTAGATGGGTGGTTGAAGGACAATGGAACATTCCTATAGCACCAAAGTGATACCACATGGACACAAATGCAGGTGCAAGGTTAACACTTTGTAGCACAGTGTGCTAGCTGATCACCAGCACGCTGATCCAGGGCTCAGGGTTCACAGGTCAGTGGTGCTGCAATGGTGCTTCTGATGAGATGCAGCTTGAATCCACTGCGCCTTTACATTGAACTGCTATTGTACAAGAACAGCGGATCACAACAAAGACAAACCCAGAAGGTGGGGAATTCTCCCGGATCTTTGCAGCCACGTAGTTCACAGGTCAGGGGGCCACTGAATTAGGGTAAAAGAGACTGAAGGAAAAGAATTAAAAGATGCAATGCCATTGTTGTCCTGGACTGGATATTGGTTTCAGCAAACCAGCTGAAGATATTTTGAAGTCAATTGGGAAAATATGGATATTGTCTGGATATTAGTTGAAATATAATGTAGTAGAGATCATTGATTGAAAAAAACTAGATGTTAAGCACACACATATATGTACACACATTTGCAGAAAATGACCGAGAATGACACGCACTAAGGTGTTAACAGTGGTGATCTCTGCACGGTAAGAGTTTCACTTGTTTGTATTTTATTTTATTTTTACAATGCATATGCCTTGTTTCCATAATGATAGCTTATTTTTAAAAGGTTGTTTTGAAAGTTATTAAACCAATCACACAAACAAGGGAGAAGATGGAAAACACAAGTGTTTAATTCTCAATTTTGCTGAAATCTGGCTTGATCTAGAAAAAATACCCGTAATGAATAGCTGTATTGTTTGTTCTCACTCTCCATTTCATCTCGGGAGCAATTGTTAAAGCGGCTGGAAGCGGCCGCCTCCAATATTTCCTGTCTGCCACGCAACTGTAATCCATCTGGCCACTTCCACCCCACAAAGGCATTTTCTCAGCAGGGCTCCTGGAACATATTTGAAAGCCTAAGAACTTCCAGTACAAGTATAATAAATGCTTTGGCTTTTTAATTGTTGGAATGCACAGCCTCTCCCCACCCCTGCCCCTGAAAAGCTGAGACCCTCAGTCAGGAAGTGACTGCTCAAGGACAGAGCTAGTTAGAGGACAGGAACACAGGTTTCCTGATTTTCTTTCTTCTGATACATTAATTCGCTCATCATGTATTTATTGATCATCTATTCTAGGTGGGTACTGAGGGGAGGAAAGTGATGCAGGCACTGTTCCAGCCCGTGATCCTGACCCTCTCTGAGAGGGGTGCGTTGTTTCTTAGGAAAGCCTTCCCCTGGGTTCAAAAGACCCTTGTCTTTTTGGTAATGAACTAAACATCCAACTGTGCTTATATGAATTTTCACATGATAGATGAGAGATTCTTAGTTCAACATTAAAGTTCAATTACAGGAGCAAAGTGTACCTCCTTCCTGGGAAAGTCAGTAACCCAATGGTTACATGTGGGAAAATAAGAGAGAAACTTCTGTGCACAATAAGGGCTTCTGCCTAAACCACACTGCATCCTGGGGAAAGTGTTCTTTACCACATTCTCTGACATGCAAATAGCCCTCGTAAGGGATTTAGGGACTCACTCTTTCATGGAGTAATCATTTTGCTAGTACTTCTTACATGAGTTTTGCAGGCAGAAGCCACAATTCAGGTGCAGCTGAGATAAGAAAGGCTGGGCTCAGCATTTACCTTTTAATCCTTCCTATTTTCCATGGCAGGAGACTCACATCCCTCCCACCCCCCTCCCTGAGAGACAGTGCAGGACACAGAAAGAAATTGTTCCAATAAACAGTACTGGTTGTTTCAGCAGCGCAGGCAGGGCCTGAATCTTGTTCCTGCTTTCCTTTGGAACTCTGTATTTTAAAGCACAGTAAAAGTGCATTCTGTATTGCCCAAAATATAAGACAAATATCCACGAACCCATATTAATAAGAGTAAATGACTGGATAACTTGATAAATGGGAGAAGAGGCAAATCCCCTATGCAGAAGGATTCCAAGTAATTTATGTAGATATTCCACCCTCGATGAAGTGAAGCTTAACACCCTATTTCTTAACTGTGGGCTCCCAGTGACTCCCAGTACTCATAGTGACTCCCTCCCTAAGAGTACAGTGTGGAAGGGGGAGGGCAGAAAGAGGACTGTACAGTGGAGAATTTGGTAAACACCACTGTTTCAGCCAGTTGATCAAGGTCAACATCAATAGCTATATGGCCCATTAATAGTATACACCCTTGCTTTCCACCTGAAGGAGCTGGTACCTGTGCCTTTTCTCACAGGTCAGGACCCACAGGGTGGCCTGCAGCCTCCACTGTGTGAGATGGTCACCGTGCCCTCTGTCCTCCTGCTGTCCCTGCAACATCCCTAGAGTCAGGGGAAGAACTGCCAGTGAAATTATCTGTAGTTAGTTTTACTCCAGACCTGAGAAGGTCTGGTATTAATAACATGATTGGTATTTTCCCTTTCAAGCAAGTAGAATATATGAAAATTACAGTAAATAGATTATCATCACATATTGTACTAAAGCCTTCTGCCATATATATGTATGTATATACATATATATATATGTACACACACTATTTTTTCCTCATTCAAGGTTATTGTGGGAATAGTGTTATACCTGTGAAAGGAGTTTTTAAGAGTTCAGTCCAAAGTATGCATTTCTTTTTCTTTTTTTATTTTTTACTATCTATACCAGGTATCAGCAAAATTTATCTATAAAGATGAGATAGTAAATAATTTTGGCTTTGTGGGTCATGTGGTCTTTTTTACAACTGCTCAACTTTGTAGCGTGAAATCAGTCATAGACAATACAAATGGACATGCAATATTCCAATAAAGTTTATTGATAAAAACAGGTGGTGGGGCCCTAGCGGGGTGGCTCAGTTGGCTGGAGCCTCATCCTGTACACCAAAAGGTTACCATTTCGATCCCTATCAAAGCATGCACAGGAGCGGCAGATCAATGTTTATCTCTCACACTGATACTTCTCTCTCTCTCTCCCTACTCGAATGAAGATAAAACAAACAAACAGGTGGTGGGCCAGAGAGATTTGGCCATAGGGCCATAATTTGCCTAGGCCTGATGGGTACATTTAAGGCCTGTTCTCCATCTAGCCGATCGTACTATTCTGGACAAATTGGCGTCGGTAGCTTTGATGTATGGAGTGAGGCGGGAGGCCGTGCATGGGCTCAGAAGCGGTATCAGAAGTGGGGGAGGGTGGGAAACCTCATCGCCAAGGTAACTCTGGGGATGCACAGCGCAGAGCCTCCAAAGCCGCCCTCTCAGAGAATGCGCTAGTAGTGGGGCGAGGCAGCAGGGGCACAGCTCTTTCCGAGGGCTAACTTTCCCTTTGGGATGTCTTCTAATCCCCTCCACTGTCTCCATGCTCTCGATTTTCTTTCTGTAGCTCCAGTCCACTGTAGACCCTTGAACCTCCCCCTTTTCTCGCAATACCCGCGAGGCACACCTGGGAGTCAGAAGAAGACTTTGCCAAAGGCCCGTGGATGACAATGGGGAAACAGCCCCAAGGCACAGTGAATCTGGTCCCTGAGGCACTGGTGATGGGTGGTTAGCTGCTTGTATATCTGCACAGTTCAAACTGTGGGGGTTCCAGAAAAAAAGAGAGAAATCCAGGAAACTATTTTCTTTACATTGTCACCCAGTTCCTCATCTGCTTTTATTTGTTTCCATGATTTTTGTTATATTAATTGCTTTGATGTTTGGGTTCCACATAAGTTAACTGAAAAACCCTTGACCCATATTTCCACATGTGATTCTCTACTGAAACATAATGAGAACCTTCTGTTTTCCCTAAAACTTTTTAATTGTATTTGTTCATTATCATTTAATCCTCTTATACCTCCTGCCCCCTGCAACCCTGTTCTGGTTTTTAGAACACATTGTGACGGGTGATGGAAGTCAATTCTTTACCACACTGTGGAACAGGAGAGAGTGTGGGGTGAGCAAAATGACCACCACAACCACACCAAAGTCGGTCTTCTTCCAAAGAAGCTGATGTTATGTATATGGTGGAATTGGAAGCGAGTCCTCTATTAAGAGCTCCTTCAGGAAAGCCAAACAATTAATTTGAACAAGTGTTGCTCACAGTTAGACCAACTGAAAGCAACAGTTGATGAAAAATGTCCAGAGATTAGCCAATCATCTCCCATCAGGGCAACGCAAGACATGGTTCTTCGATGACCAGGCAAAAACTGCCGCAGCCTGGCTGGGAAGTTCTGCTCCGTCTGCCATGTTCACCGGGCATTACACCTTCGGACTTCCATTTATGTCGGTCTTTAAAAAGTTCTCTTAATGGAAAAAATTTCAATTCCCTGGAAGACTACAAAAGGTACCTGGGACAGTTCTTTGCTCAAAAAGATAAAAAGTTTGGGAAGATGGAATTATGAAGTTGCCTGAAAGATGGCAGAAGGTAGTGGAACAAAATGGTGAATACTTTAATAAAGTTATTGGTCAGAATAAAAAGTGTCTTTTTACTTTAAAACCAAATGAACTTTTTGGCCAACCCAATATTTATTTATTTACTTACTTACTTACTTGTACTTTTATAGGCAAATAAAAATAGTGTTAACTATTTGCTACTTACTGTTTGACAAGAATCCATTAGTCTCTGAAGTAAGTTCTTTTTCTTTGTTCTGGCTGCTTCATACTTTTAGACCTATTCCCAGAGAATGCACGTACACACAAAAGAAGAAAAGAAAAGAAAAAACATGTAGACCCTCTAGACCCTACGTAGTGACTTAAAGATCTGACTCACTTTGTGATGGTGGCTTTACGTGTTGCCTACTTATACAGCCTTGTACAATCTTACTTTGTTCTGTTTTGATCGTTAAAATTCATTTCAAATAACACTTTGTATCTACCACCTCTTATAAGTTTCAAATGCTATTTGCCCAAATTTAAAGCTTTTCTTACCTTAAAAAATATTTGCTGCAGACTACTTTAATTAAAACCTTCTCTTGGAACAATAATCCAAAAAGATTTCTACCAGATTCTTTCTTATCGCATATATTTTCTTGGAATGGCCATCTCTTTTTCCAAAGTTTCTTTAAAGCCTCCGTGATTTAAAAGCATAAATAAGATGCATTGGGAGAGTAAATCTCTCCAACCACCACATACTAATATTGTGACTCAACATTCAAGAGAGAAAAAATATAGTTTCATTCAGATATGTATTAGAATGGGAACACAGCAACATATTTGTAAGATAAAGTCACAGTTTGGCATTTTTAAAGTTCATAACCTTTCTGTACAAATAGAAACCAAAGGTAGGGAGAGCTCTGGCAGCGTGACAACAGGCAGCTCCTCGGCTATTTTAACCATGACTGCCCTCTTGTGGACAGGTAGGGTTAGATCACTGCACACAGCTAGCATACGCTCCTCCAACGATGTAGTCCCTTGGAATAAATGAGTTTTATTTTGGCTGAAGAGGGAGCGAGTTATTGGGAAAAGTCTGCTCTACTGGAATATCAACCATTTCGTTTTTCGCTACAACATGTACGTTCGTAAGGGACGCAGTCTGCTAGGAGATTTGAAAGGTTTGGGCTTAGGGACATTTGCTATTTGAACAAATGTCTAAAGATTTTTTTAAATATAATTGAGGTGTTCCATCTATTTTTATAAATAAATGTTGGACTGTGGTATATGAGTTCAGGAAAAGAAATATGAGAAAAATTTCTCTTTCCTATTTTAAGTTAAATAAGATACATTAAGAACACTCAGTAAGTAGGGACATTCCGAATACCGACGTTTTAAAGCAAATTATATTTGTGTTGTATTATTATTAATCACTAAAGATAAAACTTGGGCTAGGCTAGAAAGAGGCAAAACTGGACTTAGAATGTGGAGGTCCTAATTACCATGACCAGATCATCTGCTATGCTCTGTTGACACGTAAGGCATGAAAACCAGAGTGTGGCTGGAGATTACGTATGCTTTAATTTTATTGCTGGGTCTCATTGTTCTATTTATTTTAAAATGGTAACCAACCTTGGCATAAAACTGTAAATAACCTCCTCATTTATTATTTTGTGAAGGTAAAACTGCATTTCAATTAATATAAGCAAACATAAAAATTGCTACACATTTCATGGTCCAATTCTACCATATGTAAAAACATTTTAGAATTTATTTTGATATAGCCTGGCCAGTGTGGCTCAGTTGGTTGGAGCATTGTCTTGTAGACAAAGGGTTGTAGGTTCGATTCCTTGTCTAAGCACATGCTTAGGTTGTTTGATCCCCAGTCCGGGTGCGTATGGGAAGCAACCAATCAATCTTTTGCATCTATGTTTCTCTGTCTCCCTTCTTCTCTTTCGAAAGGCAATGAAAAATGTCCTTGGATGAGGGGGAAAAATATGACGTAACTGTAGGTTGACTTCTGCTTATAAAAATGATTACAGAGAGATTTATATACTTTTCACCCAGTTTCTCCCAGTGGTAGTATCTCATATCATTACAGTACAGTGTCACACCCAGGAAATTAACATTGATACAATCCATTGACCATATTTAGACTTTAACAGTTTTACATGCGCTTGTGTGTGTACTGTGTGTGGATTTAGTTCAATGCATTTTTCCCAACGTGTGTGGAATAGTGGAACTACGACCACAGTTAAGGTACAGAACAGTTCCATCACAAGGAACCCCTGTGCTACCTTTTCATAATCACCACCACTTCCCTCCCAGCCCTACTTCCCAATTCATGGCAATCACTAATCTGTTCCTCATCTCTATAATTCAGTCACTTCCAGCATGCTGTCTAAATGGACTCCTACAGTGTACAAACTTTTGAGACTTTTTTTCACTCAGTATGATTCCTTTGAGATACATTCAGATTGTTACACGTATCAATAGCTTCTTCCTTCTTCCTGCTGAGTATTATTCCACCATATGGATGTACCAGGGTTTGTTTAACCCATTGGATTGCTTCCAGTTTTTGTATAAACATACATTTTCATTACTTTGGGATAAATGCTCAAGAGTAATTACTGTATCACATGGATAGTGCATATTTATTTTTGTAAGAAACTGCCACACTCCTTTCCAGAGTGGCTCTACCACTTTACATTCCCGCTAGTAATGTGCGAGTGATCCAGTTTCTCCACATTCTTCCCAGGTTTTTCCTCTCATGAATCATGGTTTTGGTGTCTTGCTTTATTCTTTTCCCCTATCTGTGTTTTGAGGAATGCGTATTTATAGCCTAAAGGAAAGCCTGAGTAAAGCTCTGTTGCAAGTTTCCTGCGTCTTTGGACTTTCAGACACCTACCGACTCTTGTTGGGTGAACTTGGAGTGTTTGCTTTACAGGTGACTGAGCAGTGCAGGGATATCTGGAGTCCTGGTGAGTACAAACTGCATTTATTAAGACACTTTCCTCCTTGTTCTCACAATTTATGTTCTTTCTCAGACTTTTTAGTGGTTCTGGTTTTGGGAATTTCACAAGTTGGTATGTGCTTTAAGCTATGAGCTTAGAAGATACACAAAGTCTGTTTTATTTTATCTCAGTGAGTCTCTATAGCATAACGGAAAGGGCATGTATGAAATTACAAGGCAGCCATGCCTAAACTTGAATCTCCCAAGCCGTCTGAACTCAGCATGCTTCCATTTTCTCACCAGTAAAGTGGGGATAGCAATCCTGACTACTTCATAAAGTTGCCGGGAGAACAGGAAATAATGCATGCAGAATTCTGTCCAGAGGGTCTGGTATACAGGTGTGCTAAACAAAGATCACTCCTTAAGGTCTTATCCTTTCCTTTCTGTATGTATTCACCCTCACATTATTTCCACCCAACACGAAGAATTTCAGAGTTCCATAGCTGCTCCCACTGTCTTATCCAGGTTTTTTAGAAGAATATGGTGGTCCGAAGGAGAAAGTACTGGAGGTTTTTGGCCCCCTGGAGGGCATGGAAGCATCAGGAGGGGCTCTAATGAATTCTCTGAGTTCTGGACCTACTCCCCCTTCCCTATTATATAGCAACAACCCTATCTACTATAATTATCAGAGACAATGGTCTCTAGTAAGGTAGGACTCCTTTTTTACCTGTCCACGATGAGAGATTTTGGTGGAACTCTTACTGTTTTCTCTAGCTGAAATGTTCCCCTCACCAGAGGCCCACTCACAGTCTTGTTACCCAGCTGAAAGCAATGTGGGAGTTTTACCTGGGGTAAGGATATCATCTTCATTATGTATCTGAGAGCTGAGAAACTGACCCACTGAGAGACAGACTTGGGCCAGGTCTCCATTCACCATCTAGGCTCTGCTACACTCCCTCCACTCCAACAGGGGGCGGTGTAGGGATTTGCTCAGATGTCTACCAAACAGTCCTCAAGTGATCTGGCCTTTCTTGCATCCTCTGTGTGCAAGGATAGGGGTTGACAGCTCTAGGCCCTTTTGAAGTGGGATTTGGGGAACTCTTTCACACATACTTGCTCTGGTTTTGCAGGTAAAATGTTTTCAGTGGTTTCAGTGGATTGGCCCTGGATCAGACAGCTGATTCTGGTCCTGAAATGAGGCCTGAGTTGGGGTATTCATCAGTTCCTGTCAGTTGTTGGTTGAAGGCTGTCCCGGGAGTGTTAATTCTCAGGCATTTCTGGTCTGTCCAGGGGGTCAGAGAAAGCCCTTAGGCAAAGAGCAGCGGCACTGGCTGTGGGGATTTGGGCAGACATGTCCGAAATGGTGAACGCAGAGGGATCCCTGGGTGTGGTGCACCAACCACATTGTTGACGGACCCACTCATCTAGTAAAACTTGGTATCACCCACTGGTATCAGCGAACCTTTGGATTTCTGTTGTCATTTTTTTTTTTAATTTGAAAATCTAGGGGGGGAAATGTCAGTTCCCCTGACTAAATAGTCAGGTACTGTATGTTCTAAAACTTCTTGTGGCACACCAGCATCAGAACATCCCCACAAGGTAAGTAATATTTGAGTATCATTATGACTTTATCAAAAAGAAGGATGAATAATAAAAAATTAACACATTCAAGGTGACATCGTGGATTTTAGAAGCACAGCTGGGCCTCTCGATTCTGATTCGTATTAGTATTCTTATACTTGCTAACCTACTCTTTATCTCACTTCATTTGGCATCTCAAATTATATTGGTAAGCTCATCCTCCACAGTTTGCTTTCTCTGGGGGACGGAGAATGACAGCCTATCTATCACCCACTTCGCTTCAGAATGAAATGTGACTTTTATGTAACCACGGTAATATATGTATGCTATAAAATGCCTCGCAGTCTGAAAATGCTACAAATAAATTGGGAAATGAAGACTGATATGCTACTGAAAGGTTATAATTCTCAACTCTCAGCATGAGTCAGGCTCCATGCTCCCTTGCAATGGGGCTGACGGTTCTCCAGGATTAAGCAGAAGCACAATAGAACTCATCTTAAACGTTATAAATGTTACAAACATCTCACCCCCACCCCCAATGGCACACAGCTCCGGAATTTTTGTTGGAGGGGTGAACCCAAAAGCCATGCAGCTTGACAGAAACATTTCTCTGTTAATTTTGTTCACATGCAATTCGTTCTTACTGAAGTTTTCTTTCAGGAGGATTTTACATTAAATAACTTGTAACATACTTTTAATTATACTCCCACCTAGAATGCTGGAAGATCTGTGTATAGAAATGTCAAACTTTCATTTTCAGTATCCAGAGTAGTTTTAGCATAAGGTGCCAGATAGGTACATATATCAGGAAGAAATATATGTGTAAATAAAAAATTGATTTTTCAGGTGCTTTATCTACTCTGTACTTTACAGAAGCCCTCCCCCCCCCCCCCTTATCCATGGTTGTACTCTTTGCTGTTTCAGTTACCTGGAATCTACCATGGTCCAAAATATTAAAAGGTAAAGTCCAAAAATAATCCATACGTTTTAAATTTTGAGCCATTCTGAGCTGTGCGACGAAGTCCCGCGGTTTGGAAGAGGACACCCATTATACTGTTGTCCAGCGTCTGTACGCTGAGCCGCCCCCTGTCCATCCTTTTCCCGGAGCCGCCTTGGTTATCAGATCGAGGGCGCGGCGTCGCAGTGCCCGCAGGGCTTGCAGTGCTTGTTTTGGAGTAAGTCCGATTTAAAAAAAAACAAAACGCGTTATTTATTTATTTGTATTTAAGAGGGGGGAGGGTGGGAGGAAGAGAGGGACAAACATTTGATGTAAGAGACATCCTCTCACACGCACCCACCATGACCGGGGCCCTGGCCGGCCCCCCAGGTGTGTGCCCAGACTGGGGATGGAACCCGGGCCTTTCGCTTTGCGCTACAACGCCCAGCTCACTGAGCACCCTGCTCCGGGTCGGATAAGCCTGACTTTATTTAATGTTGGCCCCAAAGCTCGAGAGTAGTGGTACTGGCTATTTGGACATGCCAAAGAGAAACTGTCAAGTGCTTCCTTTTAGGGAAAAGGGGGAAGTTTGTTACTTAATAAGGAAAGAAAAAAAAAAACCTGTATGCCGAGGTTGGTAACATCTACGGCCAGGACGGATCTTCTGTCTGTGAAATTGTGAAGAAGGAAAAAGAAATTTTTGTTCATTTTGCAGCCGCACCTCAAACTGTAAAAGTTACAGCTATGGGTACAGTATGAGGGCTTAGTTAAGATAAAAAAAAGGCATTCCATGGTTTTGGTGGCAGGCATGACATCATCACAGCTCGCTGATCCTTCTGACCTATTTTCAGAAGGTCAGCAGTACCCTAACCACTTCACGAAGCCTGAGTCGTTCGCCTCACTCCATCTCACCACACTGGCGTTGGATCCTCTCACCTCATCACCGGAAGAAGGGGCAGTGCAGACAATAACGCTCTTTGATCGAGAGAGACCACGTTTACATAACTTCTATTATAGTGTATTGTTACAGTTGTTCTATTTTATGATTGTTAATCCTTACTGTGCCAAATTTATAAATAAAACTTTATCGTAAGTATGGATGTGTAAGAAAAACAGTATATATAGGGTTTGGTACTGTGTGCCGTTTCAGGCATGCCCTGGGGGGCTTGGAGTGTACCCCTGCGCGTAAGGGTGCACCACTAAACTTACAGATGGAAGATTGGGACTAAATGCGTATAGTCATTAAACTCCCAGAGAATTTCTTCAGGTACTCAACCCAGACCATTTTATGTATCTTTGCTCCAGATCTTTGCTTTTTGTTCAGACAGCAAGTGAATAGTCTTCTTCCTCTTTATCCCCACAACGCACAAAGCTGAAGTTACTTGGAGGAAGAGAACTATGTTCGACTTCTTTTGTCACCTCCCAGCCAGCCACATCCCTTAGCCCTAGTGGTAGAATGTTTTAGGTTTTCTATTTGTCTTTGGATATTTAAATTACTTGGAGTTTGTAGAATCCACTTTCCTCTTTTATTTTATGAGAATGGAGATTACAATGATGCTTTCCTTCCCTCCGATTCCTCAAATATTACCAACAGCGGTTTCTCTGTGATCCCTGCCCTTGTTCTCTGTCTGGCTTGAAATTCACTTAGAACAATTCGGCCCCCATTTACACCCTCCTTGTCTGTCTGTGGCTTCAATTCCCTCTCAACAATATTGGTTTCACCTTTCCCAGTGAGACAACAATGCTTTTAGACAGAGCACACAGGAGTAAAATAGGAGCTGAGTAAACACATTTGTTCTTGTGTTATATTAGTATTAAATCTTTGCCTCTAGAGATGTAATGTAGTGTACATCAAAACCAAAAAGCAAGCAAGCAACAAAAAATTAAGAATAAAAATTAAAAAAAGATCATGAACACTGTGTCCCCCACCAAACCCAACACCTCAATGAAAAAAAGTCATCATTTGCTAATTTAAATATTCACTTTATTTGAGATCTCATCTGCTGATTTAATAGTTATAGATCTTAATAAGCAACCCTTAAATTGTACATTTTTAGACTTCCCATTTTACTGAAGAGTACTATACCATCTTTATTTTTAAATATTTTCAAGTCCTGTCACTGTGACCCATTTCTTTTGAATAATGATTGGTGAATTTAAATTGTAAAGGATTAGAGCTTTATAATTTCAGCTGTGGGCTTTGGAATCCAAAAGACTGTATCTTACCCATCCAAACACTTAAATGACCTTCAGCAAACGGATCAATGTCTTTGAACTTCATCGTCCTTTGCCATGTGTGAGATGCACCCATGTTTTGTGCACATTATACATGGGATCATCATGCCCATTATTACGCCCATGGTATATAATCATTATGCCCATGTATAATGTGCATCTTTATTTTCCCCTCAAAAATTTGGGCAAAAGTGCACATTATACACAGCAAAATATGGGTAGTTTGCTCTTCTGTAAATGAGCTGTTAGGATTAAATGAAGTAACGTGTGAAAGCCTGAGGAGGGCGACAGACAGATGACGGGACATTTTTCGAGTTTCATTTTCCCTCTCCTTTGAATGAATTGTGCCATCATAATTCATTCAAAGCAATCAGTTTTGAAGCATTATGGAAAGCTAATTTTTACAGATCTTAATAAAATTAAGGCAAATTCACTAATCAGGGTTCTGAATACTTAAGTAAAAACATATCAGGGCTCCAAACTCTCAAGATGTATTTCACAATTTTTTTCTAACAAGATTAACTTTCCAAAGTTTATAATTTACAATGACTGACAACAATATCGTACAATTTGTCAGAGAGCATTTTAATCAATATGAACTGTTTCTTATAACCAGTTCATACATCAAAGACTCAGACAGTTAAAGCATAGTTCTAATGGCCAGGTCTACACAAACTAACATGCTGTGTCCTATGAAATGTTCTCAGATGGTGGTGAGTACAGATTGGTTCTCATCCCTATTATTCTTTTAAGTCAGGCTGGAGGGAACATTTTTTCAATTATTTATTGTTTTACTTTCATTATTGAACAAGAAGTATCCATGTACTTAACACAAAATGAGACTTCTTTAGAGAACTAAGTGGAAAACTAGATTAAAATAACTAAAATCTATATTTTAGTAATATAGGAAGGACACCGGGGTACTCATGGAAAAAGCAAGCCACGTAAATGATCGCAGTGGCACTGAGCCTCAGGCAGTAACAGCTGAGAGCAAGGACAAGAACACAGTCGAAATCCAGCCTCTGCCTCTCATCTCTGATTTTCTCTGAGTTCTCACCCTTTTCTCTTACCGTGGACTGGCATTCTCCACGTGGCAAAAATGTGAGCCGGTGGCTCCTCAGTTTGTATCTTACTGCTTCATCCAGCAGGGAAGGAACAGGACTGCTTTCATCACCTTGAGATCCAACACTCTGTGGGAAGGTGGTCGTTGGCCCTGCCCCAGTCAGGTGCCCACTCCCAGACCAATCAATGGTGGAGAGGGAATGGGGGCTGGTGAACATATCGCTGTTCCCATGATAGTGATTTGGGTAGAGCGGGAGGCAGGTGGGTGGTCACTGGGTAGAAAAAGCAATAGGTGTCGTTATGACTGGGCTCTGCTGTTTTCCCCATGTTCTTCTTGCACTTTTACCACTGTGAATGCTGCACCAACATCTTCCATCCATGGGCTTTTGTTTATATTGATTTTTCCTCCCGAAATACCATTCTTCTCTTCTAGTTACTTCTGCTTCCTCTGTCATTTGTAACTTGAATATCCTGTCCACAAGAAACCCTTCCCTGACTCTCAAGTCTAGGTTTTGATCTAATGAGTGCTAGGGGATCCAATTATAGCCTAAACTTCTCCCACCAAGACAAATATAATATTATGTTGTCTTATATTTATATCATAAATATAAGCAGGCTATACAATAATAAGGGTAGATAATTCATTTGTATTATCTGTGGCTGTGTCTTTAGCACGTGTAGTGACATTTGGCATGAGTAATTGGTTCAATAAGCATGTTTCAATAAACAATTGTTGAATAAGCGAATTGAGTAAGTGAAGGCATAAACAGAACAGGGAAAGAGCACATTTTAAGAGCTGCAGCAGCCTGGAGAAGTCAGTAGTAATGGTAAGCTACATAGAGAGTTGAGAGAGTTTCTTGAATAATCCTTAGCCAATTTAAAACTCTTGCTATTATATTTGGCACCATGCCTAAAACTTGACATACATTATTTCACTTAACCTCTATGGGTTTAACGTGCAATGGCTCCACTCTAAATACACACACTAGTTGGATTTAAAATTCAATATCTGACTCCGATACCTGTGTTCTTAACCATTTAATGTGTTCTTAACCATTACCCTGTGTTGACTCCATCGTCAGCCACTCCCAGATTGAAAAAAGAGTAGACTACCTAGATCTTCCATCCCTTAAAGCCTATTTACAACTTATATCTCAGGAAGGAAGGAAATCTTCCTCATGTCATTAATAGATTGGGCTTGTAGGTTTTTGGCAACTGAACAAATGGGTAAATTCTTATTCTTCCTGGTAATGAATGAAAGTGTGAAAAATAAAATTAGCAGTTATAGTTTAACCAGGAGAGAAAGAAGAGTTATTAACTGATTAATCATTTGCTGAAGAGTGTTGAAAGTCAGCAAGTTTAAACTGTAGAATAAAAAAATCTAAATTTGATAATTGTTTTCATTCTCTAGTTTTATTACAAGCATAAGTAAAATGTTCCAGAATCTAGTGAATTATCAGTATGGAATGTTTCTTAATTTAGAAACAATGCCATAATTGCCTAAGTTTTTCATTTGTTCCATTCTCAGAGTTCATGTTTACATATAACACAGTTGCAGGTGACACTCAATTATCAGAAATTCTTCCAATTCTATTTTTGGTTTATTCTGATGGCAAATTTGTCTTTGGTAGCTTCTCTAGAAGGCAAGTTTTTTATATTTCCTCTGTTCTTTATTTTCATTCTATATTATGGAATTCAAAACACACGTGTGATTGCCCTGGCTGGTGTAGCTCAGTGGATTGAGCACTGGCCTGTGAACCAAAGGGTCGGTGGTTCAATTCCCAGTTGGTGCACATGCCTGGGTTGTGGGCCAGGTCCCCTGTAGGGCACATGTAAGAGGTAACCACACATGATGTTTCTCTCCCTCTCTTTCTCCTTCCCTTCCCCTCTAAAAATAAATAAATAAAAATCTTTAAAAAAACCCAAAACACATGTGTGACAAGTGAAAATTTAGCCTGCCATTCTGAGGGCCTTTTCTTGTTTGGTGCTGGGTAAAGCCAGCTGTAGAATAAAGTAAACTGATGATCCTGTCATTCAGAGTGACATGCCATTGTGTGAAGACCAGGCTAAAGATGGGCATGTGACAGTGACTCCCATTTATGCATTAATATTTTTAACAGTGATCATATTTTAATCTTTTAATTATGAGTCAAAGATTTTTTAATGTAATTTACTAGAACTAATTTTTGATGAAATTGCAACAAGCACATTGGCCTCTTTGATTAATCAGAGTTTGTTCATGTCATTGCTAAGCATGTGAAAAAGTCCTGTTTATCTTTGTTCTTGTTCTGCCTCACATATAAATTCATACACTTCAAGACAAAAAGACTCGTCCCTTCCATTGCTTTTACTCCGTGTCTCACAGTGCCCCAGCCGTGCTTTAGCACCCAAAAGGCACTTGATGACTGTGCGTGATTGACACTTCTCCCTTCTGGTGTGGCTCTCTTTGGAGAAAAATGTAGGGGTTTCCATGTCACGCTCTAAGTGTAATGCTAATCCTCATGTCTTTGGAAGCTGCCGGTGGCTTAGGATAGATTCCATATGACTTGGCAGTCGTTTCTTTCATTTCTCTTTTTTCTTTACCTCCCACAACCAGTCCATTAGCTCTGTCTTTAACATGGGTCTCAACTCTTTCCACCGTATGGTATTAAACCAGAGTAGGGATCTTTTTAGTTTTGTGTACAAGCCATTTTAATTGTATCCCATGATCTAGTTTTGCCTCCCTCCATCATGGCCCCCAAGCCACCCCTTTCATTTTTCACACAGCGGAAAAAGTTGTAGATCAGCTTGCATAAGCTCAGTAAGCATAAAACACTTTAACCTTATTCTGCCTTGGAGCCTTTGCACTTGTTATTTCTTCTGCTTAGAAATTCTTCCACCTTGTTTGGGTGGCTCATATTGTCATTCAGGTCTAGCTCAAAATCACTTTAAAATTATATTAATTATTTGCTAGTTTCTCTCTTTTTTGTGTACAATCATATATATCATACACTATTCTTTCTATTTGGGGTGCCTGTTTTGTAATAATCTTCCCTGATCATCTAGGTGGCATTTATCTTAGTATATAGCATTAGAGATTTATTTTAAACCCAGCCATTTTTGACTGTGTGTTAATGTAAACTTTCTATCACAATCTAGACTTGTTCTTTTCCTCCTGTTCCCCGTATCACACACAGTCCCAGCCTGTGACTTTTGCTTAGCCTGGGACCATCCTTGCAAATCTTTACCCCCTTTTCTACCAACCTAACTCACTTTCATTTTCTATTAATTTATTTATACAAATATATATTTTTAAGATTTTATTTATTTATTTTAGACAGAGAGGAAGGGAAGGAGAAAGAGAGGGGAAAAAACATCAATGTGTGGTTGCCTCTTGCACGTTCCCTACTGGGGACCTGGCCTGGCCAGCAACCCAGGCGTGTGCCCTGATGGGAAATCAAACCAGCAACCTTTGGTTCACAGGGTGATACTCAATCCACTGAGCCACATGCCACACCAACCAGGGCTATTTACACAAATATTTATTGAGGGCCTAATGTGTTCCAGGTGCTGTTTTTTGTGCTAGGGAAACAGCAGAGAGTATAACAAAGTCCCTACTCTCATGGATTATAGTCTATGGATTGATACAGGAGATGTTCAATGGTGAAAGCTAGGCACATGGTCAGGGAATCATGTCGGTGAGTGTGCTGCGACCGTTCAAGGCCGGGCAGGTTTATGGTATTCATGCAGATGGAAAAATATTCATGGAGCCATTGGGTTGTCTGGCATGCCTTTATTCACAGGTGGGCAAGCCACACACACTGCAAGCTGTGGGTCTATCTGCATGTCTCTGGGTAGCACACGTCATGGCCCTTGCTCCCCAGCGTGGCACCCATCATGGCACCTGTCCCCTTGCGTGTCTCCCATCATCTTCTCAGCAGGGAGTCCCTACCTGTTTAAGTACCAGAGGGGAACAAAGCTGGAAAACGGCCAGAACATTAGATAACGTAACATAGTTCTGTGCATGCGAGCTCACTTCATGTTATGGGAAGTATATCGGACCCCGACTCAAGGCTGTGAGAACCTGAGTTATTAGGCCCCTCCAAGGCTATGGGAATACTGTTTCCCTTAACTACCCAGATTGGATGAGGAAGCCAGACTTCCACTTACCCTACCTTGAGTGAGTCATTATTTTTAAATAGTGTGGTCAGGGAGATTTAAGCAAAGACCTGAAAGAGGTAAAAGAGTGACCTATGGGGATATCTGGAAATTTCCCTGGCAGAGGGAACAGCAAGGTCCAAGAACCTGAGATTGGAGGGTGCTTGGAGGATCCAAGGAATAACAAGGAGGCCAGTGTGGCTGGAGCTCAGCCAGGGATGGGGACTAGAGAGACACAGGTCAGTGAGATCAGGTGGCATCATGTGAAGACTTAGGTTGATAAGACACCAGTGGGGACCTCTGAACAAAAGACTTCCATGATCCTATGGATATTTAATGAGTTCTCCTGGTTGCTGTGTGGAGAAAGGATTGGAGGGTGCCAGGAGTGGGAACAGGTGGCTCTCAGAAAGTTTTAGAAGAAGTCCTGGCAGGAGATGGTTGTGTTGGTGAGAACTGATCAGATTATTGACATGTTATAAATATAGAGACAAGACTTTTTTTTTGGACGTGGG
>CM052542.1:120174671-120198956 GCA_028533065.1 Trachops cirrhosus
TTAATTGGGGACCATCTCATGCTGCACAAGCCCCCTGGAAATCTTCCTGAATGCCCTCTGTCTAAATCCCATGCCCACTTCAGAAGTTTACCTTGAGGCCATCCTCTCTGAATTCTGACCTCTGAGCCTATGTCCATGTTACCTCCTCTTTCTTGTGTTCCTTTGCTGTCCCAGCCTATCTCCTGTTACACTGTAACCGACCTGGGCTGGGGTCTGGCCACTTGGGTAGGTGTTGGCCAAAAAAATACTCCAAATTGATTTTGTTAGTAGGAAAGTTATTGCAAGCCAGCAAGCAAGGAGTGCACTGGGGATCATTCCTAAAGCAGTGCCTCCCCGAGAACAAAAGGCCATGTGGTATCATGGGGCTCATCGCTTACAACAAAACACATGGAGGTATGTTTGGGGTGAGCATGCAGAGTAAGGGGACAGCTGTATGTACATCACATGTACAGCAAATGGTGAGTAAGTCCTGCCTTGGGTGGGGATTTTAGCATTATGTGAGAGTGTAGTGAGAAAAAATCACACCAAAGCCACTGAAGGATCATCTGGTCACTTCCAACAGGTCGAAGGCAGTTTCTAGCAGCTTCCTTATCTTTACCTTCTGGTCCTGAAGGAAAACATCTCAGGCAAAAACTGTTCCATAAAGCAAACAAGTATAGCAAATGTTTCACTAATTTCTAGGTTCTCTCCCAGTCCTTAACCCTTCTGTACCAACTGGGTAGGCTGCAACACCTTTTGTCTTAAGTGAATTCTACTGTGCATTATTTTTCTCTCTATTGCAGTTCCTACAGAGCAGGAGAAGGACTCAGGCTTCCTTGTATTCCTGGCAGCTAGTGTCCTATATGCTCAACAAACTTTGTTGATGCTGACGGTAATGATGTTGACTGAAAATTAGGTGATTCTCCAGGCTCTCCTTATAATTAGAGTCTTAATTAATTTCAGGTCCATTACATCAATGACTAAAACCTCAATTTCTCCGTACTTCAGAGAGCAGGGCTGTCATCAGGAAGAGTAACTCCCAAAGAAATTCTAGGTTTTTCCCTTTCCCTCATGCTAGTTGGGCCCACGGCCAGGATTTTGAGGAACGGCATGGGCAGTACCAGGAACCTGCTGCCAAGTTACTGTCTACTGCCACACGCCGCCAGCAGATGACTAAGGATTAGATATACATTTTTAAAGTTTCCCCAAGAAGTCCAGATCCTTCCTTTCCCTCAGCTGCAGAAGGACACTAGGTTGACTTTGCCACTTTCCTCCATTGCTCCCTGATTCACAAGGATAAATGCAAGATGGTAGGTGGCAGGGACTGATTTCTGCAAGTCATCAAATGCCTGTTATTAAAAGTTAATGTATTTCCCTAGCCAGGTTTGGGACTAATGTAGCAATAAATTGAATGAAGATGGCTCAGGCTGCTTAAATGATGAGAAATCAGCTAATGTGGAACTAGAGAACCTTCTGGTTTTCCAAGAAGGGCAGGAGTTGAGCAGTGTTCAACACTTCCAAAGCACCCACAGTAGCACAAGAATTCAAGAGATGAAGAGGTACTGCCTTTTTAGTTAAGCTCTTCCAAATTGCATCTCTCCTGCATACAGTCCCACTGCTGTTTCTGGGCGTGGGGCTCAGTGTGGTCATGCTAAAGCTGACATTCCTGGGCACCTATGGAAGTTTGTGATGGTGGAGAGAAAGTTCCTGCTTCCTGTTGCTTCAGGATGAAGAAGGCGGGCTTTAGGACAGCGTTTGAATCTCAGTCCTATCGCTTACTGATTTTGGTAAGTTGTTGATCACTAAGTCTCACGTTTCTCCTTTTGGGGCTGATAAGAGTACCCCATTAGAGTTGTCATAATTAAATGAAGTCATAGCTGGAGAATGCTTAAGAGTGCCTAAAGCATAGTATTTCACAATAAATAGTAGCTATTTTTACTATTACTGTTAAAAATTTTAATTAACTTTATTCTGAGTTGGTGAAAACATTCAAGATTCTGTACTTCTTCCTTCTTTTCATCTTTCTGTTCTTCTCTTCCACTTCATCTTCTCTTTAAGCCTTTATGATTCTACTGGTCTTCCTAGAGAAATAGGACACGTTGCAGCATTTATGGTTTGTTTGATTATTTTGTGATAGTTGAATGTAAATAATAATAAATGAATGATAATAATGTTGTAGGATATAATAGGATGATCTGAAATTTCATTTTGAAAGACTCATGGCAACCATTACACAGATCTTCTGACCACAAGAAGAAAGAAAACAGACTTCCCTTTTCTGGGCCGCAGACTGCCCCACTGGAAGATAAAAGGTCCAGCCAGATGACACATGACAGGGCTTCAAATGTGTCAGTATTTCCCCCTCACTAGGAATGGGTCAGATGCAGCGATACAATGTACTGAACTGGCTCTGTCTATTTTAACAAGACACTGCTTTTTGAATGTCCTTGGGTCTCAAAAGGGATGGGAAAGGGTAGGCCCTTTTCTAGGGAGTTTTCAGGTGAGGCTGGGTCTTGACCTGTGGAGGAGCAGGTGTAATTAGTAGCTGGTGGTGAGCTGGTGGTGGTGAAGCCTTCCAGAGAGCATGTGGCCAGCCAGCAAATCAGAAGACAGCTGATCTGAGGTCTGAAAGGCCTGGGGCCTCCTCAAGGGGTGGGCAGATGGAACGTACCAAGGCAGGTGAGTAGCTGGGCAAGAACAAGGAGTTCTTCGGAGCAGACTGTAGGGAGGTCATGGAACACCTATGGCTGGTTAATATGTCCATAGAATAAGCAATTGGGTCAAGCCAGTTGTTGCCTAAGCTGAATGATCCCTGCGGTCATCTGAGAGAAGCAACAAGGTGGAGAGGGTAAAGTATTATGTATTTTTTGTCATGCGGGGAGGGTCTGCATCCTGGTTGGACTGCTTACTAACTTTACAAACGGAGAAGCGGTTTTTACTGCTCTGGCCTGTTTCCTGACTTGTACAATGGGAATCTGAGTATAGCCTTTCAGGGCTGTCGTGGGGGCTAGAGGCAACGTGTGCATGGTAATGTGCTCAAAATTGTGGAAGCAATTATTAGTAACTTCCTCATTTTCAGGTAAGAAAACCAATATTAAGGAAGGTAGATGGCTAAGCTATTAGTTTGTGAACTACATCAGTATTTCTCCAAGTATAATGTGCATGGAAGTTGCCCAGATAGCTTGTTATAAGTGCAGGTCTGGGTGAGGCCTAAACATACATCTCTAAGGAGCTCCCAGGTGATGCCCATGCTTCTAGTTCATGGATCAAAGTTTGAGTAGCAAGAACCTCCTGACAATGTGGTGAGATTTGACAAAGTCGTCTAGATATTAAACTGATAAGAACAGATACTACACTTGATCTTAGCCAAAAGGCCGAGAAGCGATCACGACAAAGTCATGTAGAAAAAGTGCTTAGCAAATAGCTGGACACATGATATACCTCCAATAAGTCATAGCTGCTAACGTTATCGATGTATTCCAAATACAGACCAGTGCTCTCTCCATTTAATCCCTAGAAGCACTCCTGGGAAAAAAAAAGGGCCTTTTGACCAAGTTGTTGTGGAGCGGTGCCCTTGTAAGTATGAGTAGGGTAGGTAGGGAGGGAATGGGGAGACTCACAAGCAGGGTCCCCAGGCTGTTCCCAGGTTTCACTTAGCCAGGAAGTGGTTATTTAGTGGGTCTGTCTTTAGCACCTCCAGCTGCTAGGCACAAGCCAGGGGTAGTCTCCCACTGCTGTTAGAGACTCCTTCCTGCAGGTGGCCTCTGAGACACCAAGGAAGAGCACTGCCTGCTGAGGGAAAGCCAGCGCTCCTATTGGCTCTCCATGAAAGCAACTTTGTTGTCCAGAAAAGTGCAGACACTTCTCTGTGGGCCCAACAAGCACATATTTTTTTAAGTTTTATGATGACATTCCAGCATTTATAAGGATACTAAATGTTTTTAAATTTTATTTTTCAATTACAGGTTACAGTCAATGTTTTTTGGTATCAGATTCAGGGGCACAGCACAGTGGTTAGATAATCACATATTTTACAAAGTGGTCTCCCCGACATTTGCAGTATGCATCTGGCCCCATGCCCAGTCATCACCATAGTGACTGTATTCCCTAGGCTGCACTTCATATCCCTGTGACTGCTTTGTAACTACCATTTCATACTTCCTAATCCCTTCACCTTTCCACCCAGCCCTGAACCTCCTTCCCCTCTGGCAACCATCAGTCTATGAGTCTTTTGTCAGTTTTGTTAGTTCATTTATTTTGTTCTTTAGATTCCACATATAATGAAATCAAATGATACTTGTCCTTCTCTGACTGACCTACTTCACTTAGCATAGTATCCTCTAGCTCTACCCATACTGTCACAAGTGGTAAGATTTCATTCTTTTTTTATAGCACAGTAATATTTCATTGTATATATGTATCACCACTTTTTTATCCACTTGTCTATTGATGGACACTTGGTTGCTTCCATATCTTGGCTATTATATTGGGTTGGCAAAAAAAATGTCCATTACACTTTTTTCCCCATAAAATAAAAGGCACATTTTTCATTTTCATCAATAATTTTATTGATTTGGGTATTTTGAATATGTTGGCTGTCTCCTGTTATTGCCTTCTAGTGGGTAGGGGTGCTGCTAAAGATCTTCCAGTGCATAAGACAGCCCCAGAGCAAAGAATTATTTGGCCAAAATGTCAATAGTACTAAGAAACTTTTCAAACCATTTTTGATACATTCCATCAGTCCCAGCACATTTTCCATACACTGCACAAATCTTTTTTTTGTATTTCAGTTATGTTTTTACCTTTCTTGAAATAATAAAGCATAATATGCCGAAAATGTTATCTTCAATGTTAAAGTGGCTACACAAAAATTCACCAATGTTGATTTTTTTCAATGTATGCTGATATGACAGCTGTCACAATACAATATAATAAAATTGTTTTGAGTGAAGTTAAAGACTACTAAGCACTACTAGAACCATTTTATAGAAAAACATAATGGACTTTTTGGCCAACCCAATAAATAATACTGCATATAGGGGCGAGTGGCGTTTACCAGATTAATACAGATTCAAACTCAGTGCCACTGAGGCCTCAGCAAAATTCTCAGTAAATCAAGGCCCACTGCTACCTGCCTGGTGCCTTCGGACCTTTGTGGTAGGATGTGATCTCAGGGAGTGATTAGGGTGAGGTCAACAGAGTTCATCAGACCAAGATTTAGCCATGTGAAGGGGCAGCTCTACATAGGAACAGTAGCATCATTTAGGTATAAATGGGGAAAATACCCTCTGCTCTAGTGCCATACGACTCAATATCTCCCTCCTTGAGAGCCTTCCAAGAGAGTCTGCACTGAGACTCCAAGCTGTACACAGCCAGCTAACTCCTCTGCAGGGCCTAAGTTCAGCAGATCAGGGACACCTGGAGTCGAGAAGGTGAGGCTAGTAGATCTCCATCAGGTGAGGTCAGGCTTGCATGGGGGTGTGGGGCAAGCCTCCACCCCAGAACCACACAACTTGGTCCTTGACATATCCTGAGTTTACTCTTATGAGCCCTGCAAAAAGTCTGCACCATGGGTCCAGGCTGCTGACTCTTCTGCAGGGTGTAAGGGAGTCAGGAGGGCGGGGCTAGCTCATTCTTCCAGGCTGATGTTGTATGGAGGGGAGTGCTGACCCAGAAAGATGGCATCTTTGTGCAGAGTGGGAGAGGGATCCAGCACAAGGACCTTGGCAGCTGTCCCTTCAGCTTCCTCCCCAGAGCCACACAACCCAGCCTGTTCTTGTAGGACTCCATTCCACTCTAGTCTGCCCTCTCTCTGCTAGAGCTCAGGGTGAATGGCTATAAATGGGATTCAGTACCCTGGCCCTTGGAGAGGGTATCTGGGTTTCTAGCAGTCCCTCCCTGGCAGACAGAATCCCCGCTGACTTTCACAGCCAGATGTTATATGGGCTCCTCTTCCTGGCTCTGGGTCTCCAAGCTGGGAGGAATCTGGAGTGGGGTTGAGAGCCCTCGCTCCCCAGGGGAACCTTTGCAGCAGAGATATTCCTCCAGATTCTTAGCTGCAACATGTGGGTGCGGAGTCAGCCCTTTTCACGTCTCTATTCTTCCTACCAGTCTCAATGTAGCTTCCTCTGTAAATCCTTGGTTATAAGACATCTGTTCAACTAGTTATTCTGGTTGATTGTTCTATAATTTAGTTGTAATCCCAGTTTTGACTTGGGAGGAGGTGAGTATAACTTCCACATACTCCACTGCCATCTTAGATCTCCCCACGTGATACTAAAATTGAATGCTTGTGTTTTGCTCAGCTAAAAGTATTCTTTTGGAAATTGAACTAGAAACCAAGCCACACTTCTTGGACATCTGCTTGTCTGGCACTGAGCTGTCACAGACTGCTTGGGACATATATTGTGATATCTCTGTCATATGATTCAGTATGACCTTACTCGATGTAGTATGTCAGAGCGCCTGGAAGTTCCTTTTAAGGGACAGCTTATGAAGTAATTTCCTATCACTAATCTTCTATCTCAAAGTCTTAGTAGAATTTTTATTTGCTGTTCTAGTTTTCTTTTAGACTCATAGCAGGATTAAAGGAGGGGTGTTTTTTATGCATTTCACATTAATAAGATCAGGTACCAAGGAAATCTATGACATAAGTAGAAGAGAATTATTGCTTTTCAAGGCAACTGGCAAGCTTTTAGTCAAAGACACTGATTATACAAAAATAGAAAAATCTCTGTCCTAAATCCAAGGCAAAATTGTGAAGCCACTGAAACTCACTCTGGTTCATGATGCCTCCTGTTTTGTGCTCCTATCTGCAATTAAATCAGCCTCAAGAATTAAATTATTTTACATTTATTGGAACATCTTATATATATGTTTCTCAAGTTGTGGTCTAAGGACCCCGAGTCAGAATTGCCTGGGTAGCTTGTAAACATTGCACATCACTGGGCACCTCTCCAAGCCATCCGAACCAGGGCTGTGGAAGTAAGGACCCCTGAATCTGCATTTTTACCAGACCCACATGATTGGAAGACCACTGACTTACTCAAGGCCAGTAGCTGGGATGGTTAAGAAGAGACAGAGTTTCTAGCTTTAATTTGTCACCTGGAGGCTAAATAAAATTTTATTTGCAAAGTTGTTTCTAAGACTAAAAGAAGAATTACAAAATCTCTGACACAGTGAATAGAGGATGTGTTTTCTTGGGTTCAGATCCTGACTGGTAATTGTTTGCTGTGTGATCTTAGGACAGGGGCTGGCAAAAGACTGCAGCCTGTTTTCGTAAATGAAGTTTTATTGAAACACAGCCCTACCCATTAATTTGCTATTGTCTGTGGCTATTTTCAGTTATAATGGCAGTACTGAGTGGTTGTTAACAGAGACTGTATTGCTGGCCAAGCCCAAACTCTTTACTACCAGGCCCTTTAAGAAACATTTACCTACCTCTGACTTAGGTGAATTCAAGTACCCTTCAGTTTTTTTCATTGGTAATATGGGATTAATAATACCTATCTTGTATGGTTGTTAAAATAATTAAATGATTTAATTTGTAAAAATTTCCTAGTACATCTTCCAATAATAATACTGACGGATATGTATTTCTTGCTTGCTGTGCATCAGGCACTGATTTAAATACTTTACATGGATTTCCTTATTTATTCTTTATAACAGCCTGTGAAGTCCTATTATTATTGGGTTGGCCAAAAGGTCTGTATAGTTATTTTAAAATAAAAGACACATTTTTCATTTTCACCAGTAACTTTATTGATTTGGATATTTTGAGTATGTCAGCTATCTCTTGTGTGGTATAACATTAATTGTTCTCAGGTAATGTCTCGATTTTAGTAGACCAGTCAACTCCAACTGGTCTGCCCGACTGTGGAGCATCCTCCGGCGAGAAATTTCCACCACGAAACTTCGTAAACCACTTTTGACACGTTCAGTCAGTCACAGCACCTTCTCCATACACTGCACATGTCTTTTTTTTTTTTTGGCATTTCAGTTGCGTTTTTACCTGTCTTGAAATAATCAGCATTATATGCTGAAAATGTCACTTATTTTCCTCTAGCTTAAATATTAAAATGGTCATACAAAAATTCAGCAATTTTGATTTTTTTAAAAAAATGCACGCTGATATGACAGCTGTCACAGTAAAATCTAACAACACTGTTTCAAATGAAGTTAAAGACATCTAAGCACTGCTAGTGCCATCTTACAGAAAAAAACAAACAAACTTTTTGGCCAACACAATATCTCCATTTTACAGATGAGGCAGAGAGACTCTGAGTAATTGGTTCAAGGTGACATAAACTACAATAGGCTGAGGAAGGATTTGACCCCGGAGCCGGTGTTCTTCATCACTGTGCTGAATTTCTCAAATAAGTGTATTTGCCTGCCTTTCCTCCCTCTCCTGAAGTTGGCACTACACACAGAATTTAAAATAAGACCCTGGAGGTGAGAAGATTCTGAAGTGGGGAAGGGAATTGCACTGTTTTAGAGTTGAGGAAACTACGACCCTTTGCCCAAGCCCCGCAGTTAGACGTTTGCGACGCCAGGACTGCCCCAGGGGAGCCCGCACTCCCCTCCGCTGCTGGCACTGAACAATAGATTGGTTCCTCTCCCTGTAGGCGAGCATGCGCAGTTGAATGAGAACGAAACATTTAAGTCTTCACCTCCCCCAAGGTTATAACTCTTTCAAATATGTTCATAGGTATTGGGCAGGCTGAGCCCCAAAAGCCTGTGAAACCCAGACCACCCTCTCAGGTGGCCGTATTGTGTGTACCATGTCTGTCCCTCGCCATCCCCAGGGATTTAGGGTTTTCGGCAGTATACATCAGTATGACCGTAGTACCTATTAAAATTGAAACATTTCTGTATCCATTGGAAGTCGTGGTTTCCCTGAGTCTGCCTAGTGCTCTCCTCCTGACCTGGCTGTCAGAACTCCTCTCTGCCTTCATCTTCCCACAATCCAGGAATTAAAGAGTTAACCCCCTGGAAGGCTAAGGGGCTTAGAGGACCCTGCTCCAGGCTCCGGATTGTTCAGTGCAAGTGCAGAGCTAATCGCTAAATCCAGTAATTTGAATGTCACCCCCAGCTTGGCATTCACTTTTATTTTTTTGGCACAATAGGATGAGCTGAACCAATCATATCCTCTTCCTCAAGAACTTGTACCCAGAAGACAAGATAGTGGGGCCTTTAACTGGGAATTGGAACTTCAAGCGGACTGTGAAGGAAGTTATGACCAAGGCAGGCTCTGCGCAAGACTGAGATGCGAGGAAGCTGAAACCCAGTGAGCTGCAGAGGCTGGGGCACAGGGTGGAGTGAGAGCACGTAGGAAGCAATGACACCATGAGCGAGAGCAGAGGGCCCGGCAGAGGGGCAGAGGGAGCAGGTGGGCCTAAGGTCCACTTCCGTAGGTGAATGTTTTCTAGTTTTATCAGACTCCCTACAGATGCCTAAACTGAACCCCTTTTTCCTGAATGAGTCTGTTCTTGAAATAAAAGAGCCAGACAAATCAGTATGGTTTCAGCCAATAGTCATTCATTACATTTAAATTAATCTACAATAAGAGACCCACTAAAATCACAAAATCTATTGTAAGCAGCATCATACCACAGGTAACTTCAATAGCATCTGCTCAACTGGCCTGGGCGCTATGAGAAACTAGACCTCCCTGTGGCGAGGTTGGATGAGGCCAGCACCTGAGGCCTAGAAGCCTCACAATGAATGCTCTGCTCGCTCATTACTGCCCGTGATTCAGGGCTGCAGCCCATGCGCCTGAATTATTACTTTTAATAACCAAATGGACATTGAAATGGTAATGAGAATATTATGGTTTTTGAAATGAAAAGCCTCAATCTAATATATTTTCCTTTGAGAACACTAATTTGTAAATAAAATCATAGCTGATTTAAGCTGAGTGAAATCCATACAGGGAACAATGGAAAATAACCAGCAAATGCCATTCATACCGCAGCTTTTACACACTTACACATACACCTGTACAAGCCTGTCTATAGTTTCTTCTTGGGAAACTGAGGCCAGCTGAGGAGAGATCTGTCACAACTGAATCTTTTCACGTGATTCTAAAATGTACTGGAAGTCCCAAAGACTGAAAGATATCAGAAGATTTTAAGTAAAAATATTGATAAAAGGGAAAACTATTCCAAGGGCTAAACCAGAAATGGAGTTTTAAGGTGATGCTACACACAGGAGAAAACAAGATCCCCAATATGCTTCTTCCCCTCTCTGCCCTCTCTCCTTCACTTCTGCCCTGCTGCCATCTCATGGGGGTGCTGGGGAGGGGGGTCCCCTGTGTGTCTGTCTCTGCTTGCCCTTCCCCTTCTACTCAGAAAGCCTGAACCTCTGATGGAAATTCTTGGAGTCCTTCGACTCTCACACCTCCATGCTTTCCCAAACCCTGTTTGGACTGAATTTGTATTGCATTTTGGATGGCCTCTTGCTCCGTGAGAAAACGTATGTCCTTGGTTTTCAATGTTTAAGGGTATCCATTTGGCTTTTACTATTACACTATAACCTGCCTCGGGCTTTTTTGCATTTTTTCTCTATGCCTGAAAATACATACGTCCTACCTTCCCCTCCCCACCTGCTGCCGTTCCTAACTGAGCCTTATCTTTAGATGACTGTTCAAAAGACACATCTGGGGAGCCTTCCTGGACTCCTCACACTAAATCAGGTGCCCATATAACTCCTTGTTCTCTTTTTGTTGTGACACTAGATATTTATATAAGTTTCTACTAAATGTCTATCTCCCACTCCAGACCAGCTGAGGACATGCAAAACCTACAGATTCCCAGGCACTGAAGATTCTGATTTGGTGGGTCTCAGACAGGCACTGAGGGGAGCAGTGGGCTGGGAATTTCTATACCTCACAAGCTCCCAGGTGATTCTTATCACCAAGAAAACCTGGCCTGAGACTCAGTTGGTTTGGAGCAAGGCCTTGGTAGGGTGTGACAGGAAACAGTATTTTCCATGTCCAATTTCCGGTTTTGCTCCATGTCTTTTGTAGAAAGACTTGCGTTAAAAAAATATAATATGTTGCTTTTTTGATGCAGACTAGTGACACTATCTGTGTTCTGGGTAAGAAGGAGAGCTGATGGCAGGAACCTTTTCTCCTTGAGAACCTTGGTCACATCTGCTTTACCTAGCACCCCCTTCCCTGTCTGTGCAAATGATGCTGGTGTATGTCCTCTTCATTTATAGAGTCTGTTATGGCTGAGATCAGCCCCTTCCTCCCCTCTCCCCATGTTGTGCACTCAAGGAGCCCTGTGGTAACAAATGAAGCAGGACTTTTAATAAAAAATATTTTGGCAGAGTTTACTGGCCATTGAGTATTCCCCAAGAAATGGACAGAAAGAAATAGGCTGGGCTAACTTTGATGCAGAAAGACAGCCCCTCAGAGTGATTTTGAAAGCTCATAAAATCCCTTTCTAAGTTTCCCATGATCTGCATTCCCCCCTAAGGACACGCAGGTAAAGTGAAAGTGTCTGAGTGACAGGTGAAGCGGGGAGGAGCATGCCCAGGCAGCCTGGAGGCATTCAGTACTTGCCTTAGGAGGACCCAAACTCGCCTTCCCTTTCAGAGCGCTTGTATTTTCTGCTCTTTGGCCTCTACTCCTAAACAATGAACCCAGAAATGAGTTTCAAAATTTTGAGAAACCACATGACAAGACTGTCTTTTAAATATTTAGGTAAAAATTCGTTTATTTCCATTTAGAGCACATTATTGAAAATTTCCTCAGAATTTGATTGCAGTTTTTCAGAAAAAATTCAGGTCATAACCTAAACTTAGCTTTGTTGACCTTACCTATATACACTGACAGTTGGAAATTTATGTGCATGATGACCTTGGGGGACATTTGCCTGAAAGTAAATATTCTCTCATGAATCACCACTATCTTTTGTATCAAAACTTATTACAGAGAAGTAACTCAATACTCTCATTTCTTCTAATCCTCTTCAAAGCTGAGCAGCTTTGTCCTGAATGTTGTATTTCGTTTCCAGAGGAACCTGAGGCTCTCTTGCCTCTGCAGGAACATTAAAGTGCCATTTAGGTTTCATTCCACTTGGGGTCAGTATTGTGTTCCTGATTGCTGCTGTGCTCTTGTTTTTGTAACTTAAAAAATGTTAATTTGGTACTCAGCGGAAGCATCCTTAGAGTAACAAAAGTGGACAGCCCCCTTGACTGCCAGGTGCAAAATCACATTGTAGCAAACTTGGTGGCCAGCTGATTTTCACTCCTTTGTGTTGGCATCCTCTTTTAATATTACCTCTGAATCTTTTTATCCTTATGGTTTAGAGACGGGGCATGCTGTGACAGCTTAGCATCACACAATGGTGACAAAGGCTTAGCATAAACAGGGCCTAGAAAGCAACATTTTATCTCTGGCTGTTTCTCCTTGTGGCTATTAGCAAAACCCATTGGGTTCTTCTTTAAAGCAGGTAGATTGCAATGACATGTTTGAGGCAGAAGAAAACAACAAAACAAAAACCTTCGTTGTCTTCCTTAGCTGCACTTTAAGATGGCCTAAGAAGATCACCCGGGCCATAACCTAGAACCGAGATGGAAATCTGGGAGGAGAAAAGAACTCAGGAATAAGCCTTTTTAAAAGCTCTTCAGGTAATTTCCATGTGTAACTAGATGGAGAACCACTGACCTAAAGGAGAACATGGAGTGCTGGAGTAACTGTAAAATCAGAAGATTTCCAGGGTCAAAAACAAGCTAAAGATGAGCCGGAACTCAGAAAAACTGGTTCTACTTCCCTCCATTTTATTGATTATTGATACGACTTTGGACAGGTAATGAGTTTAGGATTTTCTTTTGTAAATAGTGTTAAGGACCAAAGGTCATGGGATGTGACTGTCATTTGAAAGCAGACTGTGCTTCACAGATTTTTATTATTATGGTTATTTTTATAAACATATCACTCAGTTTTATTGTATTTATGGAGCTTAAACAGTGTCCTCTTCCTTGTTTATGAATTTTGATGACTTCAGTGTTCTCGAGCTTCAAGTTGATGGGTGCTGGGCAGGAATCTGCGTTTTTAAAAATAAACCATAGGGCTTCCAGTTTTGAACAAATGGAATACCGTATTTTGCTGTGTATAATGTGCACTTTTTGCCCAAGTTTTTTGAGGGAAAAATATGGATGCACATTATACATGTGTGTAATGATTACATACCATGGATATAATAATCCCGTGTGTAATATGCACAAAAATGTGGCTGTGCATTTTACATGGTAAATTCATTTCTCCCTAGTCTAATCACTAATACAGCTACAATCATTACATGAAGAAAAAACATAAAAAGTCTCTGAAATTTGGGGAGATGAAGGTAGACTGGTGAAGGGCCCCAGGATTCAAGGAATGACATGATGTGAGTACTCTGGGTTTTCTTTTTGCTTCCTGTATAACCTTGGAGAAGCCCGAAACCCGGAAACTTCAATGGAAGCCAACAAAGCCCCAAGAAAAGCCTGCCCTCTCTTGTCAAAAGACTGGGAAAGGTACAACCTGGCAAGATGTGAAATTTTTGATAATACATGCCCTCTGCCAGCAAAACACCAGAGAAGAAACCATGTCACACCCCTACATTGTCCAAAGCTCAGTAAGTCTAGGTAGAGGACCTACACTTCCTCCCTGGACTGGAGGTGATAATGAGATGCTCTCCCTACTCCATGATCAGGCAGTGGTTGAGGAAGCCAACAGGGAGCCTGGTTTTTATCCCCATCCTGTGCTGGTGAGATGCCCCCTCCTGCACCTCACTACCCTGGAGACAACCAGGAGCTTGAACTTCCACCTCCATCTGGTGGTAACGAGTGGCTTCCCTCCTCCCTACCATGGTGGTGTCCATGGAGGTTCAGTGGGGGAGTCTGGACTTGTATCCCTTCCCAGTGGTGAAAGGAAGAGAATTAGGGTGTTCTTTCTACTACTGGCCCACTTTTAGCATAGGCTAGCTAAAACAAAAATTTAAATGAGATCTGGAGTCTTAAAATACCCTTAAAACATGTCCAGAACATGCACAAAATAGTCCCTCATCATGCCAAGAACCAGGAAAATCTCACCTTCAGCAAGGGAGGAAAATCAACAGATGCCAATATGGAGTAGACATGGATATTGGAATTATCTGATATTTTAACTGAAACATCTTAAAAATGCTTCAGTAAGCTTTTATGAACATTTCTGAAATATATAAAAACAAACCAGTTGATTTTTTGTGCACCTCGGTGTTTGAAGATCACTAGTTCAGGGAGTTAAATCTTCTTTGAAGAGATAAGGCAGCTGGCCAAGAAGGTCTGTTCCTTAAACTCTAAACATTTCTGTGAAGGCTTAAGCCTGTTTAGACTTAAGTATTTCTTGAATGCTTCCAACTTATTTCTTGGCAGTATCACATAAACCTAAGTGGACTGAATTACCTGACTCAGATAATTTTCTATATGCATGTACTGACCAGTACTTAAAGAATACTTGAGGGGAACATTCTTCAAGTCATTTAGTGTTCTCTCTGTGTATCTCTGTTCTGTCTGGTACTGTGGCTTGCAGTCATAGCTGCCTTGGTCTTCCCAACTCATAGATATTGCTGGGCCCTACTGGAGTCTTTCCTCCCTCCTCTGTGGCCTGAGAATTTTTCCAAGGTAGTAAACTGAGAGAATTGGTATCACTGTATTTTGTTGCCTAATATCGAATGTCTTGAGAACCATCACTCCTTATCTTTTGTACATTTTTTAAAGTTGTTTCATAAAGGAAGGTGAATTCTGTCCCTGTTGTATCCTAAGTCCTCAAAATGCTGATCCCTTTGAAGAGTTATAGCATATGAGTCTATTGTAGTGGCTGTAATAAAATACCACAGACTGGGTAGCTTATAAATAACAGAAATTTATTTCTCACAGTTCTGGAGGCTGCAATTCCTAGAACGCAGTCCCGGCAGATTCAGTGTCTGGTCTGGACACTCTTTCCGGTTCAGAGATGGCACCTTCTAGCTGTAACTTCATGTGATAGAAGGAGTTAGGGAATCTCTGGGGTCTCTTTCATAAGGATGCTAATCTCATTCATGAGGGCTCCACCCTCATGACTTAATCACCCAAAGGCCCCACCTCCAATATTATCACATGGGGGGATTGGAATTCAACATATGAATTTGCAGGGGAGTAGGGGGAACGCTCTTTGAGTGTTTAGTGTTTGGGTATTTAGAGGGATCTAAATCACTTAGACAAACATTTGGTGACTTTCAGCATTTTTCATCCCATGGCACATGTAAACTAATTACTAAAATTCTGCAGCACACCAAAAAAGGTATTTTTTGCCAATCTGACAAAAATAGATACAATTTTGAGTCATTCACACCAAACAGCATTGTTGTGTTAGCTGTTGCCATTTTTTCATTTGACAATCAAAGGGAAAAGAGGTCAGTGCCCCTGACTAAATAATCAGGTATTGCACGCTTTAAAAATTCTTGCAGCACATTGGTTGAAAATTGCTAATTCAGACCATTACAGTATGCAATTAAAATGGATTTTGTTCATATGTTTTAAAACCCTTCTTTATCGAAGGAGATTGATTTGTTACTAATATATAAATTGTTCAAAGGCAGGGCGTAGAGGCCCTTTTATTATGACCTCGAACAAAGCGTAGCAAAACAAAACAAAGTGAACAAAAGGGTTCACTCCTGCTGTTCAGTCAGGTGGCACCAAACTCCACATTCTCCAAGTCTGATTCTTAGTTTGTGGCCCTCATACAACCTGGGATGGCATCATCTACCCACACATCTGGTGTGTATACCTTAGTATTTGAGACAGTCCAAACACATACCAATGGCCTTAAGCAGGGGGGAAGCTGAGAAATGAAAAAGAGGTCTTTTTCCAACCCAGCATTTCTAGAGTGTATTCCCTGAAATCCCAGTATTTTACAAGATGTTAATATGTATTCAGGGAAAATACCAACCACAAAATACAATTTCGTGGTCAAATAAGATGGGGAAGTTTATAGATAATGTTCTCAGTAAGGATTCACAATGCACTTAAGCTCTGAAAAATTCTGCAGTTAGTTTTATGTCAGATAACCAAAGGTTTTTTGATAATTTCTCCCTTGCCTGATGTAGTTATAGCTTTTTCATTTGCAAACAAGATACTTGACTACTTTAATCAGAACCAAATCATATGGGTACTAAAGTTATGGAAATCAAATTTGTATATATCTTCACAGTCTTTGGACTGATAAAGCTTTTGGTTCAAGTCCTCAATGAGAAAATTATAAATTGAAACAAGACGGAAATATTATTTACAAACTTACTGAATTCTCAAAAAACACTATATATAAAGATTCAAGATTTCAAATTTTCCAAGGGTCATAAATACAGTACCCATCATTATGCCTCGTGTAGCCTGGGTACATACAAAGCATTTAATAAATACTTGTTTATTAATCACTCAACAAATATTCATCAACTATCCATCATGTCTCAGGATATGTGTTATGCACTGGATATAAGAAATAAAATTAAAAAATCACTTCTGCATCACAAGGAGTTTGCATTTCATGGGGGACTGACAATAAATACATAGTCATTGCTCATTAACCTAGAAGCAGCTTCTCATTCTCTCACATAAAGATATTATTTGAGGAATGCCGTGGGTCTGGGGAAACAAGGACAAACACAAAAGTTGGAGTCTCTCTCCTAAGGAGCTCATGATTCAATGGTGAAGACAATTTAGAAAGTGATCAGACACTTTAGTAAGCAGAAGAGAAAACCAAAACCTGGACAGTAAGTAGAGAATGGCTAAGTGCAAGTGCGGGGATATGTACCTGTGTAGAGAGAATAGCTCAGGCACATCCTGCCGGCAGAAGGAACATGGCCGTTCATGCAGGACAGCCAGTGTGGCTGCAGCGAAAAACAACGGGCAAGTGGCACAAGCTAAAGAAAGCAGCGGGCTAGGTCACGCCCGTCGTGCAGGCCAGGTTCAGGATTTCGGTCTTTATCTTAGGAGCAGCAGGTGGAAAGAGAATGACATGAGCAGATTTGCCTTTTAAAAGGATTACTCTATGATTGTACTGTGGTTATGTGAGAGGAGGTCTGTGCCTTGTAAAACACACACTGAAGACTTTAGAGGAAATGGGATATGATATGCAATTCATTTTTAAATGATTTTGAAAAAAGTATACACATATGTGTGTGTTAGAGAGAAAATGAGACTGAACAAGAAGGGAAAACTGCAAACAATTGGTGTGTCTGATAAAGGATATGTATAAGTTCTTTGTATTTTCTTGCAACTTTGAGTTTGATGTTATATCGAAATTACAGATGAAATAGCTCTAGTTGTGGCTCGGAGAATAGATTGCCGGGGTCTAAGGAGTGCCTGTGGAGAGGTGATTTAGGAGGCTGCTTCATCACTAACAGGCAAGAGGAGTTGGTGGCCTAGGGTGATGGTGGCGCCAGAGGGATCGTTGGAATGATGTGCAGGATCTGAGGGGAGGGTCTGTGGAGCTGAACGAGTTAGTCTGGCTCCGAGGAACAGGGCCAGGAGGTGGGGAGGCGGATAAGTCAGTAGCATCTAGGAGAAGTCTTTCGGTGCCCTTTGAATGTGCTGTAGATCCTCAGTCCCTGGCGGGGACACGGTCAGCACTGACCCAAGGCTGGGTCACTGTGGGAAGAGCAGTAGCATCGTTTACTCCTCACATTTTGGACCAGTGTCAGTGCGAGTACTTTTTCTTTATGTGGAAAAAGTGATGCTAGTACTTTTTGATAACCAGCCTTGGTTTTTTATGTTCCTCTCTCAGCACTCCTCCCTCCCTTTAACATCTCCCCTCTCAGCTGCTACAGGAAATGTGTGTTTCCTCTGAGAATTCTGAGAACTGTGACCGTGCATTGCGAGTGAGTCCTTTGGCAATCCTCAGCCCTCAGTGGCCTTGATACTTCTGGGGCAATCTGTATTCGACAACACATTGTGAGGAATAGTGACCGTTTGTAATGAGTGCCGGACAAGAGTGTTTTCAGTGGTTACAGGGAACTCCAGTCTGCACTTGCAGCCATGCTGAGTCACAGTTGCCTTATTTTTGCATAGGCCTTTTTGGGAATTATCTCCTTCCATTTTCACTATACTCTCTATTGAACTTAAAGAAAATGAGGTGTAAAAACACCATCTTGGTGCCATAAAAATCATGTTCCTCTTTCTTGCCAATTTTCTTATTTTGAGCTGATGTGTAGTAGTCAGAAATCTTTTGTTTGCTAGTGACAGAAAGCAAATTGAAATTAATTTAAGCAAAAGAGGAAATATTTTTGGCTCACATAAATGACATAACTGGGAAGTGAGGGTACATTGTGCTTAAGGCATAGCTAGGTCCTGGGGTTTAACTGATGAAATTAAATCAATTTCTTTTTCCCTGCCCCGCTCCCTCCCTCTCTCTCCACTTCTTGCCATGATTCTCAGATATTGAGGTAGACTCTCTCCTAGTGATAGCCAAAATAACTCATAAATATTTTAGTTTTAAAATATTCCATATCATCCATTTATTTTGTTCATCATCAAAACTGTAGCTCCACAGTAAGGGGTCCCAGATTGTGAGTTCCTCTTTCCTGATGATGGAGGAGGTGCGGTCTACCCAGGGGTCTGACCTATACCACGTGAGTTAAAATTGGAGGAGGGGCAGTTTCCCAAAGAATTCACGAGCAGTCCCACTCTCTCCCTCCCCCATAAAAATGTGTCCACTGCTTGATGTAATTAATAACCGATGGAAAGGAAGAACCAAATTAATTAATGTGGATTAAAAATGGAAACAGAATTGATTTGGTCTAATTTTTTACAGGAAAAAAATGTCAGATGTTGAACAAAGGGTGTTTATGAACCCAGTGAGACTATCAAGAACTGCTAGAGTGGCTGTAGGAAAAGCAATGCCCATTCCACTGACCACAGAACATTATGGCTAATAATTCCTTCTTTCCTGCAACAGAATTTCTAGAGTAAGCCATAAGAATAGTAATGCTATCTTTTCATGTCTTTGTTTTATTGCAGGTTGTTTTAATCCAAAGCATACAAAATATTATTTACAGTCTAATCTATAAAAATTGCTATGGAGCTATCTTACATCCCCCGTTTTTGTACTAAGTCTTTGTAATCCTTACAACACATCTCAGTTTGGACCAACAAGACTCAAATCCTCAGTGACCACATGTGACTCATATCTGCCATATTAGACAGCTGAGTCATACAGATTGAATGCAATTCTATTCAAAATCTCAGCAAATTATATTTTCTCATCCTAAAATGTATGGAGATATAAGGAATCCAGAATCCAGAGCAATCTTGGAAAAGTTGAGTGAAGTTGGAGGTCAGGTTGGGGTGCAGTGGAAGACGCATCAGACTGACACTTATATGGGCCAGTGCTGATTCCCTATGATGCTGTTTTGAGTGGGGACACAAAGCATTATGGCCGGCGATTCCTAGACAATCCTTCTTTCCACTAGATTGAGGGAAACTGGAGGGCAGGGATCATGCCCTGTTTCTGCTTTTTGTTCTCTCATAGGTTTTCCCCTACTATCCTGCCTTAAAAGTTTCTTAGAAAATATTTATTAAATTGAACAATGATGATTATTATGCACTATATGATCCTACTGTCCTTTCTGAATCCCATGAAGATAGATTTATTTATAGAGCTAGAAGAAACTTCAGAGATGTTTATAATTTCCCATGATTTGGAAAATGACAAAATTGAGATCCAGAGCAATTAAGTACCTTGCCCCTGGTCACACAGCCAGTTGGTTCCCAAAGATGGCACCGGGAGCCTAGTCCCCATGCCCACGGTGTGGTGCTCCTCACAAAGACTGAACATTTTAGTTTGCTGAGATTTTGCATTCCATCAAGTACCAACTTCCACAGAAATAGACTACAAAGAAGCATACCCAGCACAAATTTACCAAATGCAACATGGTCAGCCAAAATACCTTTTAATATTTGCATGCTTTTGCATAGTTATTGCATAAGTTTGCAAAGTCACCTGAAGTTTTTCAGAAGACTTGAAAAATATCACTGAATGATATTAAGGACTCATTGAAGGGATTTGCCTTGGAAATCTTATAGTTTATGTATCATATTGGCATCATGGTGCTGTTATAACTCAGAGTCTGGAAAATTATTCTCAAAAGTCGTTTTGTAGTGAAGCTTGGAACAATTAAAAATGTTAAATACTTAACAGTATGAATCACACAGTGTCATCTGGGAAGTATCCTGAAATACTCAAAACTTTTTTAGGGACCCAAGTGCTGGAAAACGTGTGATTGCAGAGCAAAGTGAGAGTGAGCGTCTCTCTGTAGGTTGTGGAAGTGAGACAGAGAAAGCAGGAAAATGGAAGCAGCTGTGGGAGAGAGTCACCGTCCTGTGAGTAAGGAAAGGAGAGAGAAAGTAAAAAAGCCAGGAATTATTAGTGTATCAGCAGAGACTGAGAGGGACATTCAAGTCAGAAAATCAAAAAGTTCATGGTCATTATCTTCTTTTCTCTCTAACTAAAAATATGATATAATAGAAGCTGCTAGAGAAGTGGAAACACTGGAAAATAAATTACTGAATTTGTTCATTATCCTTTATCTAAACGTAAACATAAGTCAGCCCCTGCAGATAACCCTGGATGGTGTCCCTGCTAGTGAAAGGTCAGGTTGGGAAACGTGGTGTTATAGAAGCTCTGTGAGTCTTGACGAGTCTCTCGAGCAGCATGCTTCCACTTTTGAAATACCACTGAGATACTCCCAGTTATTTCTGCCATCCTTATTTCCAAAATGTTGGTCTTTGGGATCTGGATACAACTTTGTCAATGGCCAAATGAGGTAGCAAAAGGGAGCTGGGTTTTGAGAAGGGCTGTTGGTGTGGTGGGGAGGCGCTCAGCCAGGGAAGCAGATGGACCTGAGTTCTGCTTGTAAGTCTTTTCCTTACAACAGTGTGTCTTAGACAAGGCATGGGACCTGCTGGGTGTGCTTGGTTTCTGACCATGGCTGGGGTGGAGTAGATGACTTCAGAGGTCTCTTCTAGTTTGAACACTCTACAGTGCCTTCTTCTGTGTCCTTTTTGTGAATTGTAGGATTAGCTGACCCACAAATAAAAACCAGGCTCCTGCTGTATTAGGACCTTTATTTGGGTCTGGCCATTCATCTGCTCTTGAAATTTCCTTTAACCTCTCTGAGCCACACCTCCATCCCTAAGTTACTATTCTGTGTACTCTTTGTTTCAACAGACAGGGAAAGGTCTGATCATATAAGCAAATCCCTTCTAATGGATTAGCCAATCAGTGTGTTAACTTCTCAAATGGGGAAAAAATGCCCTGCCCAGCATAAGACATATTAATACTGAAAACTCCAGGCAATAGTATAGGGTGTGTGTGTGTGTGTGTGTTGCTTATAAGGAAGAACCAACTCACACAAGTCTTGGCAGTCAAATCAAATGCTACTGCAACACTTAAGTAAAGTCTTTTTTTCTAGGTCCAGGGTGAAGGCTAACCAGCAAGTACTCCTAAGACTCTTTGGTTGCAGAGACCCCCTGAAGTTAACTCATAGGTAAAGTAGGTTTAAGACTTTATGTTGAGGAGCATTCTGAACTCTTTCTAGTTTGGCCCTGCTTGATTTGAATCAATTTTTGCTCAGAGAAACTCTTAGAAATGTTGATATGCCTCAGGTTATCTTTTAACAGTTGTGATGTCAGAAGAGGAAACTGAAGGAGGCCCCCTGATGGCCAGGAGCAGTGATTAACCAGGCGTAGGTTCTTGTTGGGTCCTTGGAGCTCACAGCTTTCTCACTGCCTCTGGAGGCTGTGAGCAAGTCCTTTTGGATCTGGTGTCCTGGCTCAGCTGCTTTTGCATTATTAGCTTTCAGACAAGTTGAATGTATCTTTTTTCTGGACTGGGTGAGCAAACTGGCTAGAGTTGGACTGGTTCTGACTTAGAAACCAGACTGGGTCCAGGGTCAGACTGGATCTGATGTGAGGCCTTGGGTGAATAAAATTATATTTTGAAGCTGAAGATGTATGTTAACCTCACCAAAGATAATTTTGAATGACAGTGGCCTCAGTGGAGAGTTTGAAACCATCGTAGATAAGCTCATCCATTTATGAGGTACACTAGAGGAAAAGGGCTTTCAGCTAGGCACTCTCTGTAAAGGGTAGAGGGAAAATTATTTTTCCTCCCCTACAGTTTCTGGTGACTAGAATGAGACACCCCAGGGACACCTCATCTCTCTAGAACCTGCAGATGGCATCCTGGGAAAACTGGCAGAAGCTGGCAAGTGATAAAAATTCTTACCAAAGTTAACTCTCCAAGATCTCTCTACCTGTGGTGCCTGGTTGAGAGAGGAAGGAAAATTTGACATTAACCCTTGCTTTCCATATTCAGATTATCAGGAAAAAACATTGGTTGCCTATCTTTTCTCTCCCAGAGATAGATACTGCCTTCTTCTTTGTCTCATTTTGTGTCCTGAGAACTTGGCTTGGCAACCATCAAGTTGGCGGCCCCCAAAATATGGCCAGACAGAAATATTGATTGTACCTTATTTGCAGCTAGGTATGGCTGGCCAGAAATGTGGGATTCAGTCTGTACACAGCTCGGGTCCTACTGACTGTTGCCAGCTCTCAAGGGAATTGTCTGTGTCTCTCTTGCTTTCTGTTGTCTTTGGGAGAGGTTCTGGATTTTGGGAGGGTTGACATTTTGCGCCCTCTTTGTGGATGCCTCTTGTCCCCATATGGCTGGCTGTTCAATACTGTCAGGAATATTTATTGCTTGTCACAGTGGAAACCTGACAAGATATTTGTAAGGATTTTTTTTTGTAAAGTAGCCCTATGGATAGATGTTGTCCAATTGGAAGCTGATATTCAGAGCTTGACAGGAACTTCTTTTTAGGCCTTTAACCCTAAGCCAAAATGAAACTATGTACCCAGAGGAAAGGAAGATTATTCTGAAGCCATTGTGGAAGGATTTACCAAAGCATTCCAAAAAAACAGCTCTAAATCTAGAACATAGGAATCTTTTGCTTTCTGTCTTAGTTGAAGATTTTCTCCCTAATATCAAGAAGCAAGTTGAAGATAATGTAGTTGGTTATGTGGAACAGCCTCTTGATAAATTCAGGTTGTAACCCCATTCTCTGAGGAATTATAAACAAAAGTACCGTCTTATAAATTTAGTCTTTACGAGAACAGAAAGGTGGCTCTAGACACAGTTCAGAGCCCGCCTAACACTTTTACCACCTAACCTGTTTTCAGGGCAATATAGTTATTTGCATAGGTTCAATAAGAATCTGTTCTCCTTATAAAAGGACACAATTGGAAACACTGGTTATATTGCCAAGGCTTTGACTGATACGTCGTATTTGAGAATATGCATACAAGCAGATATGATGAGACAATTTAAAGGAACTAAGATTGATTTTATGGAACTAACAAAAGCCCTCTGGAAAAAAACTGGTATATCACGTATAGGCTTCAGGCAACTTTACCAGGTGAGTAAGGAAGGTCACTTCCTGGCAGACCCAGGAACCCCAGGATAACTTGGGGACCTCAAGAAGAAAGGAATTCACTGAAATCCATAGGTGTTCTAGGTGAAATCCAATGGCAAGTTCTTGGCTCAGTTTCCTAGCCTAGAGAGACTTTTAAAAGTTCAATCTATGATTCCTTACAAAAAGTTCCAACAAAGCAGATTTTTAAAAAAATTTTATTTTAATCATTGTTCGAGTACAGTTTCTGTCCTTTACTCCCATTCCAGCCCACCCACCCATCTCTCCCCTCCTCCCTCCCATTTCCATCCCACCCTAGTTTTTGACCATGTGTCCTTTATATTTGTTCCTGTAAACCCTTTCCATTCTCCCGTGAAATTCGCTCCCCTCTCCCCTCTGGGCCCTGACAACCTGTCCTCTATTTCAGTGTCTTTGACTATATTTTGCTTGTTTATTTGTTTTGTTGATTAGGTTCCTGTTAAAGGTGAGATCATATGGTATTTGTCTTTCACTGCCTGACTTATTTCACTTTCCAGCTCCATCCATGCTGTTGCAAAGGGTAGGAGCTCCTTCTTTCTTTCTGCTGCAGAAAATTCCATTGTGTAAATGTACCATAGTTTTTTGATCCATTCATTTACTGATGGGCACTTAGGTTGCTTCCAGCACTTAGCTATTGTAAATTGTGCTGCTATGAACATTGGGGTGCATAGATTCCTTTGGGTTGGTGTTTCAGGGTTCTTAGGATATAATCCCAGCAGTGAAATTGCTGGGTCAAGGGCAGATCCATTTTTAGTTTTCTGAGAAAGTTCCATACTGTTTTCCATAGTGGTTGTAC
>CM052542.1:120199456-120232346 GCA_028533065.1 Trachops cirrhosus
CAGGTATTGTGATCCCTCCTACTTTACTCTTCTTTCTCAAAATTGCAGCAGCTATTCGGCATCGTTTATAGTTCCATATGAATTTTTGAAGTGTTTGTTCTATGTCTATGAAATATGCCATTGGTACTTTAATAGGTATTGCATTGAATCTGTAAATTGCTTTGGGTAGAATGGACATTGTGATAATGTTAATTCTTCCAATCCAGAAACACGGTATATGTTTCCATTTATTTGTGTCCTCCTTGATTTCTTTCTTCAGTGTTATGTAGTTTTCTGAATACAGGTCTTTTACCTTTTTGGTTAGGTTTATTCCTAGGTATTTTATTTTTCTTTTTGCTATATCAAATGGGATTTTTTTCTTGATTTCTGCTTCTGCTGTTTCATTGTTGGTGTACAAAAATGCCTTTGATTTCTGGATATTGACTTTGTATCCCTCTGTTTTGCCAAATTCATTTATTACGTCAAGCAGTTTTTTGGCCGAGTCTATAGGATTTTCTATGTACACTATCATGTCATCTGCAAACAGTGATAGTTTTGTTTCCTCCTTTCTGTTTGGATGCCTTTTATTTCTTTTTCTTGTCTGATCACTGTGGTTAAAACTTCCAGTACTGTATTGAATAGAAGTGGTGAAAGTAGATAGCTTTGTCTTGTTCCTGATCTTAGCGGAAAAGATTTTAGTTTTTGCCCATTGAGTATGATGTTGGCTGTAGGTCTCTCATATATGGCCTTTATTATGTTGAGGAATGCTCCCTCTATTCTCACTTTGCTGAGTGTTTTTATCATAAATGGGTGCTGTCCCTTATCAAATGCTTTTTCTGCATCTATTGATGTGATTATGTGATTTTTGTCTTTGCTTTTGTTTATGTGATGTATTACATTTACTGATTTGTGAATATTGTACCATCCTTGCATCCTGGGATGAATCCCACTGGGTCATGGTGTGTGATCTTTTTAATGTATTGTTGGTTGCGGTTCTAACAAAGCAGATTTTTAAAAAGCCTTTATGGTCAATCACTATTCTTGCTGCACATATGTAAACAATCAGGCCAGGTTTAGACTAGATTTATTTTGCAAACAAATTAGTCTTACTGTGATTGTCTTTGATAGAAATCAGGGTGATTTTAGAAGAAAAAACTGTTTCAGTGGAAAATTATAACACAACCCTGTGGTTATTGGGTTCTTATCCTGTTCAATATCCTGTCTTGGATGTTTTGTCATAGATTTGTAAACTGAACTGGATCCTGGATTCTTCTAATTTCTTCAAATATTTTGCTACCACTCTCTAAACTAACATTTCCAATTTCCCCCCCATTCTTCTGATTTGGAATCATTAAGACAAAGACTACCCTTGAACTTCCTTGGCAGGGTCCATACCACGTCCTCCTCACTTCCCAGACAGCAGCCAAACTTCAGGGACTTGAACCTTGGGTCTGCATCCCCCACTTAAAAAGGGCTCACCCAGACACTTGGAACTGCCCACTAGCTGGAGATCTGAAGTTCAAATTGACTAGGGAGGTTTCTCCTCAGAAGCAGATGGCTTCTTGTGGTGAACAGCTTTCCCACAATCATGGATTCAGCTCTTCCATCTCCAATTTGAAACCTTTATTTCTTTTGCTTTTTTGCTACTTGCTTTTTCTCTCTGTAAATGGGTAGGAAGACAATGCTCTTGAATTTTGGCAGCGATGGCTGAATCTACTGCTAAGGCCACGGCTGTGCTGGCATTTAGCTTCCTCAACTAAATTAGGGAGCTAAGTTCATTTCTCAAGGCGGGTATTTCTGGAGATAAAATTAAGGTTTTATTGACCAGGTGATCACTAAAATCTCATTTAATTCAATGATGCGAAATTTGTGGCAGGAAAACCAAATCTGCTTGTGACCACATTTTCTCCCTTTGGTCTGATTGCAACTTCTGAGATCATAAATAAAACCTAATTAGCTGGTGGAGATAAGGTTATTCACAGGCTATTCTAATCATCCTGGATATCTTGTTCTGTTTTGGTAATCTCCTTTTCTATTTTTCCTGAAGAATTTCACTCGTACCTGACATATCTTTTAAATTACATATCCAGAGAAGTGATACATTTTTTAAAAACTGGGACCACTTTTAAGCATTTTACAAAAAATGTGTTTAGTTCTAAGAAGGGAAAATCCAATCTGATTTATACTTTCCTTTGTATATTAATTTAAATGCAGCAAGAATTGCTTGTTGGAGCTCAGAAGAAAAGGTAGACAAGAGCTATATTTATGTGCTTATCTTGCCTTTAAATTACATCCCCTTCCCCCCACTGCTTGCCTGAGCCCTTTGGTTGCCATAGAAACTGGCATGGCCTCCAACTGAGATTCCTATGAGACTTAATTGCATTCAGAATATCATAAACTCTCTATTAACCTTTGCCTGACAGATACATGTATGATGCAAAATGAGTTAAATTAATAGTTTAAAGTGATGTATACATTCAGTTTTCATGAACCAAATGCTCTCTTTCAGTCAATTAAATATACTCATTAATAATTGTGAGAGTGTTACTGTTGATGTATTTCTTCCTTTTTAGAAAATGCCAGATTTAATACATGCATATCAAAGACAGGATATTTCTAAGGGAAGCTTCAGAATGAAAGGTGAATACTATGTTTGTATGTTTGGCTGTGTTTAGATCTGCTATGTCTATCTATATACAAGGGGGGACCCAAAAAAGCTGGACTTATCTCCTGGAGGGCACGCCTTTGTAGTACAGGCTTCCCCCACTAGGTGAGTGTTCTAGGAACCCACCTGTATCATTGTACCAGTTGGTGTTGTAGTGAGAGGCTGTGTTCGGCTTCAGTGAATATTTTTGTAGAATCTTTCAATGCATTTGCCCATTTCATGATGGGTGATTTTCCAGCATACCTGCCCACACCACACTGAGTGTTCAGCAGTTCTTGACCCAAAACAGCATGACCCCAGCCCCCACCCTCCCTTTTCACCAAATCTTGCCCTGAACGACTTCTTTTTGTTTCCCTTGAAAAAAGTCCTCAAAAGGAAACATTTTGCCTATGTGGAAGAGGTGAAAAAAAAAAATGGCAGAAGCCACTAAAAGATATCAAAATTGACGAATTCAAAAACTGGTTTGAGCAGTGGCAAAAACATCTTGATGGGTGTATTACATCAAATGGAGAGTACTTTGAAAGTGACTGAAGTTTCAACATGTAAGAATAAACACATAGTTTTTTATAAATAAATTCCATTTTTTGGGTCCCCTCATATAATATATGTTTGCATTGGGCACTACTTGGCATTAATACCATAATCTCACTTAATCCTCATAACAATCTATGTAGCAGGTACAGTGGTGTTCACCATTTCACAGTTAAGGGCTCTGATTTAGGGAGTGAAAGGTTCTGTAGCAAGCAAGTGGCAGAGCTGGGCTAGAATCCAGATCTGTTCCCTAGAACTTTTAAACCTTCCGTAAGTATTCATTTGTGTGACTCCAGAACCCACCTGGGGACTTTGTGTAGGGGTCAAGACGAAATCCTATTTTAAGTGAATCATTCATTTATAGAAGCAGAGGAAACACATATAAGGTGCAGTTCTTGCTCTAAAGGAGAGTTTGGAGGTGGGGTGAGGGGGACGAGTGACAGGAAAAAACAGACATGAAAATATAGTTACAAGTTGCTAAGACTTTCAAGACAGATATCATTAGCATTAAAGCCCTGGTCTCACTGTATGGTCATGTTCAAGAAACAATAGTGTCAATATAGAATGACTGAAGAGCAATTTAAGCTCTCTGGAAGGTTCTTTAAAAATGCCAAAGGCAATCCCATTTAGACACCATAACAAAACATCTACTTCCTCCCCTCCCCATATAACTCACACCTGCAGTAGCTTTAAAAATGGCACAGAGGTACCATTTTTGCATTATTGTAGCATTGTGTGTTCAAAGCTCTCTCCTCTTTCACTGCCAGCTCCCCTAAACTCGTTCATGAATTTATCCCATCCAGTCTTCCTGTTGCTGTCCAGTCGCTCAGGCTCATCTCTGTATTAGATAGATTGGCTTAGCCTCTCTGATTGTTTTTATTTCTCTTGTTCTTCTTTTACCCAAGTTTTATATGAAGAAGACTTAATTGGAGATTGACCAGAAGGTGTGTTTTCTCTCTAAAGGAGAGATGGGTTACGGAGAACACAGCAGACACAACTCAGTCTTTTCTAAATCTTTGCCATGGAGGAATAAACTGAGTGCAGTGCAAGTCACAGAAAGCCGGTCAGCCCTTTCCATCTGGAGAGTGAGACACAGAGATGCACAGAAGCTGATCTTAAAGGATGAGGAGGTATTTTCTGGGTGGAAAGTGAGAAAGATGCATTCTAGGCTGAAGGAGTAACATATACAGTTCATAGTCACACACAGGCATGGGGTATTTAAGAAATAGATAAATCATTCTTTTTCAGATAAATCCCAAATATTTAGAAGTAAGAGGAAAATATGAATTGGCCATTTTGGAAAAGCAAAAACAGTGGAGCTATGGGGATCAAAGAGTATTTAGTCCAGTCTTTTTCACTCAACTATCAAGGAGATGGAAGCTGAACAAATGCATTTTAAATGAATCTTTTCATTCTGTAGGACCACTTGCTTGGAGAGCTTGTAGGTGCTTCCTGCCACTCAGTTCAAAGTGCCCCAGATCATGGGATCTGCTAGAACACTTTTGATGTTCTGACATCAAATAGGAAGATCTTTTAACAGGTTTTATCTAGATAAATTTGTTATTTATATTTTATCAACTAATTTGATACATACATTATTAAACCAGACACATCTGATTCATTGAGAGCTGTCTTAACATTCTGTTGTTACATCCCCCATTGCCTTACATTAAATCTGCCTTCCCTCCTGGATAGCAGATCCCTTAATGGCATCTTAGGAAAACAAATCATTTCCTGCTCACTGGTTATTAGAAGTATGACTTGTTTGAAATTCCAGTCATATATCTTATTCAAAATTTTCCCTCTTCATAGTTCCATATCATAGTGACTGTACTGTGTATATGTGTGTGTACGTGAGGAGATGGGAATATCCTCTGATCTTTTATTCTGCATCACTCATGTTGGGGGACAGAATTAACTCATTTGGCCTCCTGTTCTCCTGCTTCTGAGCTTTAAACCCTGCATCACTTTGAAACAGAGAGGAAGGAGAAAGAGGACAAGTCTCTTATTTAACTGGCTGGTTGTGTTGCTTGAAAAGATGCTCAGAAAGTAAAAGTAAACACACTGGAAATGAAGAAGTAAAACTGCTTTATACTGGCAGGTGTCATGTCATGTAGACAATTCTATGGAACCTACCAAAAAGCTGCTATAATTAATTAGTTTGTCAAGGTTGCAGAAGCTGATCTTAAAGGATGAGGAGGTATTTTCTGGGTGAAAAGTGAGAAAGATGCATTCTAGGTGAGGGAGCAACATATACAGAAGTTCATAGACATGCACAGGCATGGGGTATTTGAAGAATAGATAAATTATTGTTTTTCAGATAAATCCCAAATATTTAGAAGCAAGAGTAAAATATGAATTGGCCACTTTGGAAAAGCAAAAACAGTGGAGCTATGAGAATCAAAGAGTATTTAGTCCAATCTTTTTCACTCTGAGGCTAATATACAAAAGTTAATCATATTTCTGTATATTAGCAATAAAAAAGTAAAAATTAAAACATTTATACTAATGTCAAAAGCAAAAAAGTTAGGAATAAATTTGATAAAAAATGTGCAAGACCTGAATAATAAAAACTGCAAAACATTGCTGAGAGAAATTTAAGAAGACCTCATTAGTTGGGGGAAAGAATAGTCATGTATTGAAAGACTCAATATTGTTAAGATGTCCGTTCTCTCCAAAATGACCTGTGATTTCAATACTCATACTGAAATCTCAGGGGAATTTTTGTAGATGTGGACAAACTGATTTTAAAATTTATGCAGAGATGCAAAAGGCCTCAAGCAGTCAAATTACAAATAAGAACAGTATTGAATGACTAACACTACCTAAGTTCAAGACTTACTCTATAGCTACCATAATCAAGACAGTGTGGTATTGTGTTAGGATAAACAAATTGATCAATGGAACAAAACAGAGTACAGAAATAATTGATACATAAAAACTGACTTTTTATAATGGTGCCATGACAATCAAATTGAGAAAAGAATGATGCAAGAAATGGAACAGAAATAATTAGATAGTCATATGCCAAAAGAGAACTTTGATGAATATATTAGAATGAACTCAAAATTGACTATAGATTTGTACAGCAGTTTATAAGTTAAATATACACCTATGATATGACGTAGCCATGCCACCCAAGAGAAAGGAAAGTATATGTCCCAAGACTTGTACTTGAATATTCATATTAGCTCTCATTACAACAGCCCCAAACTGAAAACCACCCAAATGTCCTTCAACAGGTGAATGGATGAGCAAAATGCCTTCCAGCCATATAATAGAATACTGCTCAGCAATGACAAGGAACAAACTCTTGATACACATAGCAACATGAATAAATGTCAAAATACTTAAGCTAGGTGAAGAAACCAGATTAAAGAAGTACATAGTTTATGTTTCCATTTATGTAAAATATTGGAAAATGCCAAGGAATTGATAGCAATAGAAAGAGATCAGTGGTTACCTCAAAAATGAATGGAGAGGTCAGTAAAAGGAAAGGCATTGAGGGCCAGTAGGAAGGGACTATAAAGAGATACAAGGAAACTCTTTAGGGTGATGGATATGTTTGTTGGGTTGATTATAGTTATGGTTTTAGTGGTGTAAAAACATGTCAAAACTTATCAAATAGTACACTATAAATATGTAGTTTTTTATGTCATTTACATTTCAGTAAATCTCAGGAAAGCTTTTAGAAGCAGAAAAATATGTATTCTGTTATTTCATTTTCATAAATATAACACTACACATGCATGCATTCATAAAGAATATATTACAAAATAGTAGTAGTGATTTGATTTTCTGAATTTTCCAAATTCTCTATAATGACCACATGTTTCTTTGTAATAAAAAATCAATTAAAGACTTTGGTCCAGATGGCAGCATAGGTAAACATGGCTCGCCTCCTCACACAACCACATCAAAATTACAACTAAAATATAGGAAACCATCACTCAGAACCATCACAAATTGAGTAGAATGGAAGTCTAACAACTGCAGAATTAAAGAAACCACATCCATCCAGACTGGTAGGAGGGGTGAGATGCAGGATGGGCTGGTCCCACATCCACATGTGGTAGATAAAAATTCAGGAGGGATAGCTTGGCAGCAAGGAGTCCCAGCCTCACATCAGGACCCCCAGCCCAGGGTTCCAGTGCCAGGATAAGTCCCCGTAATTTCTGACTACAAAACCCAGTGGGGCTTGAGTCAATGGAAGAAACTTCTGGAGTCCTATGTAGTTCTCCTTAAAGAACCCACACATGGACTTACCTAGACTCACTCCGTCTGAACTCCAGCACTGGGGTATCAGCTTGAAAGCTACCAGTGGCTTTCAGGGAGGAACTGAAATGTGTCTGGCATCAAGGTGGGAGTGGTGGAACAGCTTTCTCTCAGACAGAAAGGTGGGAAGAGGCTCTTTTCTCTTTGCCAAGTCTTCCCCTCACAGAGCCCCAGAGCTGACAGGCAGGTGCCATATCTGAGATTCCATTAACCTGGCTAACACTGTTTGCCTTGCCCTAGAGATCCCCTGAGACTCCATCCCACCCAACTTAGGGGCCCACCCAAACTGTTCACTGTGACTTTTCCACATGAATGGCTGGTGTTGGCTCATGCTTCACAACTTCCTAAATACTATCAAATAAGCAACAGCCAGCTTTAGTGAGTATCTAGTCCCCATACCTCTTGCTAAAAGATACAGGCCAGGCACTAGCAGCAGCCAGCCTAGATTCACAGCTTGGCCTCTCCTGGGAATCTCCAAGCCCAGCACAAGGAGCAGCCATCTCAGATTGCTCTACAGCTTAGGCAGGGTGGCTCTGGGCAGAACACAGGTGGGGACTGACCTTGGCCTGCACCACTCAGGAAACCCCAAGAGCCTGTGCACCCAGTGGACAGCTACAGACTATGCTGGTGCACCACCACCCTGCCCCTGAACAGCTGATCCTCCATGAAGGGTGGAGTTTGGTGGTCATTGGTCACAGCCAGTCCTTGCAAGCTGACTGACCTGGGTAAATCCCTCCCATTGACCTGCCAACAGCAACCAAGCCTCAACTATAAGAGGAAGGTATCCTCAGCCCACACAAAGGACACTCCTCGAGTACCCAGTTTGAGTGATAGTGGAAGCTGTGCCACTAGATCCTACAGGGCACCTACTACATTAGGTCACACTTCCAAGACAGGAAGTCATAGCAGCTCTACCAAATATGTAGAAACAAACACAGGGAGGCTGCCAAAATTAGCAGACAAAGACACATGGCCCAAATGAAGGACAGATCAAAACTCCAGAAAAAGAACTAAACAAAATGGAGATAAGCAATTTATGAGTTGCAGAGTTCAAACCACTGGTTATAAAGATGCTCAAGGAACTTAGTGGGGACATCAGCAGCATAAACATCCAGTCAGAAATAAAGGATACACTAATTGAAATAAAGAACAATTTACAGGGAAACAACAGTAGAGTGGATAAGCCAAAATTAAATCAATGATTTGGAACATACGGAAGCAAAAACAACCAATGAGAACAACAAGAAGAAAAATGAATAAAAAATGAGGATGGTGTAAACAGTCTCTGGGTTAATTTCAGGAGTTCCAACATTTGCATCACAGGGGGTGCCAGAAGGAGAAGAGAAAGAGCAAGAAGTTGGAAATCTATTTGAAATCATAATGAAAGAAAAATTCCCTACTTTGGTGAAGGAAATAGATATGCAAGTCCAGGAAGCATAGAGAGTTCTAAACAAGATGAATGCAAAGAGACCCGTTCCAAGATACATCATAATTAAAATGCCAAAGGTTAAATATAAAGAAAGAATCTTAAATGCAGCAAGAGAAAAGCAGGGAGTCTCATAAGACTGTCAGCTGATTTCTCAAAAGAAACTGCAGGCTAGAAGGGATTGGCAAGAAATATTCAAAGTCATGAAAAGCAGCGACCTACAGCCAAGATTGCTCTGCCCAGCAAAGCTATCATTTAGAATCAAAGGGCAGATAAAGAGCTTCCCAGACAAGAAAAAAATAAAAGAGTTCACCATCACCAAACCATTATTATAAGAAATGTTAAAGGGACTTATTTAAGAAAAAGAATATCTAAACTATGAACAATGAAGTGGCAATAAATATGTATCAACAGTTGAATCTAAAAAACAAGCTAAGCAAACAGGAAGAACAAAGACAGAATCATGGATATGGGGAGTGTTTGGATGATTGCCAGTGAGGGGATTAAGTACTTATAGGTAGTTACAGAATAGCCATGGGGTGTAAAGTACAGTATAGGAAATGGAGTAGCCAAACAACTTATATGCATGACCCATGGACATGAACAATGGCATGGAGTTGCCTGAGGGAATGGTGGGTGTTGGTTGGAGGGCACAAAGGGAGAAAAATTGGGATCAATTGTAATAGCATAATCAGTAAAATATAATTAAAAATAAATAAAAAAAGAAAATCAATTAAAGTTATTATCTGGTAGGTAGAGAGCACTGGCAACATTCTCATACCCTACAACAAAGACTCAGAATTGATTGTAGGATCTTAAAGACTAACTAGTCTCTTCTCTTCATTTTAAGAGAGGAAACCAAGACCTAAGGAAGGACAATAACTTGTCAAAAGGCTCACAGCAAAATACTGATACTACTCAGACTTGAATGCAAGTCTGGGGGCATCTTTTATAGAGTTTGTTCCACAATATTATGTATTTCTTTTATTTTAAATTGTGTTTTGCCTTAAATTTGACATAATTTTAGACTTGTAGAAGCTTTGAAAATATAGTACATAGTTCTCATATGCCTTTCATGCAGCTTTTCTGAATGGTAACATCTTGTATAACACCATAACAATGATCAGAGCTAAGAAGTACACATTGATATAACACCATCTACAAAATTTTAGAATTTAGTTATATCTAATCAATTTTTTCACTGATGTCCTTTTTTTCCTGGTCTAGGATCTTACTCAGTATCTGCACTGCTTTTAATTGTCTCTCCTCAAATCTGGGACTCTTTCTCCATTTTTTCTTGTCTTTCATGACCTTGACAGTTTTGAAGAATTCTGGTCAGATGTTTTGTAGGAAGTCTGTCAGTTTGGGATTGTGTGTGTTTTCTCTTGATTAGATTGAGGTTTTTGCCTTGGGAGGGATACCGCACAGGTGATATGCTCTTCTCAGCACATCATTTTCAAAGAGGGCACATGATGTCAATACATCTTATTCCCAGTGATGGTGACCTTGATTACTGGCTTAGGTGGCACCTGCTAGATTTCTCCACTGTAGAGCTACTATTTTCTTTTGTAATTAATAAATGTTTATTTTGAAGGAGATCCATTGAGACTATGAAAATAACCCTGCTTATTTTTAAACATTTGCCTACTAATTACATACCTGTCGGTGGACTGAGCCTGCAGCAATTATGACTGTGCTATTCTAATTGCAATATGCAATTTTTTCATATTTTCTATATTTTCATTGAATTTTTATAAGGAACAGTCATTCCTTCTTCCCTCAGTTATTTATTCAGTTTTTATTTATTACTATTAGTATGAAAAATGAATTTTATTATTTGTGTTCTAATATTATTATTCATTCTGTTCAAATTATACAAGCTTTGCTAAATGGGGGCTCCTGTGTTCCTGTGCCTTTCCATTATATTCTCATCCGGTTTTGTGAACACTTCCTTACTTTCTGGTATCCCAAAGTGTTCCAGGTTCATTTTCACATTGTCCTGATCCAGCCCTGGAGTCAACTGTTTCTGGTTCCTGCTTCTAGGTAATAATATTTGGAAACCATGATTTAGGTACATTGCTCTTGGGATGTTAATCTTGTAGGCCCTCTCTGTGGGCAGTGCTAGGAAATAAATTTGCTATTTGTTGTATGTGTAAATATATATAACACATGCTGTATTAATTTTCTTGTGTGATCCTATGTTTTTATTCGTTAAATATCATTATTAAACATTTTCAGGACAAATTAAGCTGTGACTGAGTAGAGATATTCAATATTGTCTATGCATTCTTGAAATTGTATGCCTTATAGAGGTTGTTGTTACTTTACACACTGGTTACTTCCTCAAATATTTATAAAATAGCTGTCTTGTGTTTTTTTATTTTGAGAGAGATTTGAGCTAGTCCTTAAGTATGAGAAAAGAATTATCTTTATTTAGAAAATACACCCTCAAATCTTGAATCCCACATTAGAAGTAACTGACTTTTTCCAAGTTACAAATGAAGCAGAAAAATTGAAAATGGAAAGAAGTCTAAATAGCAGAGCCTAAGTGTCTCCAGAAATTCCCTTGAAAAATGGAAGCTTTAAGTGGAACTCTATAAAGATTATAAGCCTATAAAGATTATATTGGCAGTTTCATTCATTGCAAATTGATAAAAGTGGATGTAGAAGTGCTCCTACCTCCAGGCTTTCACCATCTTAGAGGAATCTGTAATTAAAAGATGTGACCTTCCTTTGTGGGTACAAAGGTGAACCAAGCCAACCAATGTGAAAAAGAGCTTGATGGGATATCAAAAATACTTCCCGAGTGGGAACTATACTGAGAGAACATGGACTAGCAGAGTGGTTTCACCTCTGTGTATTCACAGCAGGGTTTACATACTGCCATCTGTGACAGAAGGTTTGAGAAAATAGTTGTTATTTTTTGATCCTCTCAAATCTTAATATTTCAGCACCTTTGAGATTCAGCACCATTGGGGATTTTTTTAATCCATTCATCCTAAAAAGTTATTGAAGACCCTAGGAAGAAACCAGGCCGGCCTCATGGTATCCTACCCGTGGATATCATAAGCAGTAACACTGACCCTTTATTGTCTAACATATCTAGTTGTGATTCTGATGCCTGACAAACTCTATTCCCATGGACTTTAAGGCCATGAAAAAAATTACATAAACAACAGAGAAGATACAAGGGAAATTAAATAGATGTGGTCTCTATTTATATCTGTCCTGTAAACAAGGAATTTGAATTTAATGTTTTTTCCTTGTTAACTAAAGAACTGAGAAGGCAACGATTATGTGGTAAAGTGTTTGCATTTTTTAGCAGTTTCTGCCTCCTAGGAAAAATTTGCCAGGTCTAGTAGAATGTCATAGTACTGGTGTATCTGAGAACAAATATTAAAGAGATGTGTTACTATAGCTGAAATATAATCTGAAAATCATTTTTAATCTTTTTCTGTTAATCAAATATAGATGGAGCAACGTGGACCTCTGAGTAACTATATAAAAATGCTTATTTCTTATGGAACTGTATTAGTTTCTGGAGGTCAAAGATTTCAAAAAGATACAGTGAAACCCAGTAGAAGTGAGGCTAAAAATCTTTCCTACATTCTGTTGTTGGATCTTTCTTTAAAAACTTATCCTCAGAATACAGCCTAAACACATTATTATGATCAGTTTTTGCTTTGTCAAACAGTTATTGACCACTGAGTATAAGCAAGGGATACAGAGCTATATTGTGTAAGACACAAATCTTTAAATAAATGATTTTAAAATTAAGTTGGGGATATAATTGTAGTGGGTGGATAGCATCCCCTCCCCAGATTCATGTTCCTCCTAGAACCTCAGAATGTGACTTTAGTTGGAAATAAGGTGGTTGCAGATGTAATTAATTAAGATGAGATCATACTGGAGCAGAGTGGACCTTGAATCCAATATGACTGGTGTCCTTATAAAAAAAGGGAAGAATGCCATGCGAAGATGGAGGCATAAACTAGAGTGATGTGTCTACAAGCCAAGGAATCCCAGGGTTCACCTGCAACGCCAGAAGCTGAGAGAAAGGTATGGAACACATTCTGCTTCTAGAGCCTTCAGAGAGGTCATGGTCATTTTGACACCTTGATTTCAAACTTGCAGCCTCCAGAACTGGGAGCCAATACATTTCTGTTTTAAGCTACCAAGTTTGTAGTACTTTGAGGCAGCAGCCTTAGAAAACAAATGCATAGTCATAAAAATGCTCCTGTTATTAAGAACTGGCTGTGTTTCAGGTCCTGGTCTTAGAGCCATTTCCTTCTCTAGGGTATTATCACTATTACCCTTGCAGGAGCAAACGGAGAATCAGGGAAGCCGAGTGACTTGCCCAGTGTCACTCAGCAAGTAGCTCTAACCCTTGTCAGTGTGACTCCAGTGACCATTCTCTTAGTCATTGGAAGAGGCCTATCTAGGCAGGCAGAGGGCAGTGGCAACAGCTCAGATGTCCACAAAGGGCAGCATGGAGAAGCAGGTCCTGGTGCGGCCATACAATGGAAAGCCACGCAGCAATACAAAGGAGCGCACTGCTGCAACATGCTGCGGTGTGTTCGGAACCCAAACGCATTGTGCTGAGTTAAAGACGCTGCACACTGGAGAGTACGTGCTACATGGCTCCATACATATAAAATTTCTGGAGTGGGAAAAACTAGTCTATGGTGGGAAAAAAACCCAGAACAGTGGGTGATCTGTTCGGAAGTGGATGCTGAGGTCCCTGACCTTGGTGGTTCTGGGAGCTGTTCATGGTTGCAGGACCTGCTCCTCGTGTACTGGGTAACCATCTAGGTTGGGGGGTTCAAACTCATTTTCACCAGAGATCATGTCAGCCTCGAGGTTGCCTTCAAAGGGCTGAATATAATTTTAGGGCTGTATAAAAAGAAACTATTTCTTAACTAGGGACAAGGAGCTTGGTGCTGCTGCTGGGTAGAAACAAGGTGCTGGGCCAGATAACACAAGGTGGAGGGCTAGATTCGGCCCACGGACCTTGTGTTTGCCACCAGTGATCTAAATATACACAGCTGGGAGCAGAAGGACCTGGGAAAGCCACAAGGACAGGGATCGCGCCAGTTTGACTTGTCATCATTTTCCAGCGATTGCCACTATACCTGACGCATAAACACGTACTTGTAGAATAAGAGAATCCACTCACAAACCGGGTATGTCTATATGTTGATGTTCGTTATCTCTGAATTCCTGCAATTTGTGCCACATGATTTAGCACTTGATTATACACCATATGGTAATGTTCTGTGATGCGTGTCATTTTATCTGCATTAACACAGACAGTGAGCAAGTGGGAGAGGGGAAGAGACAGAGGGTTCATGAATTCGGAGGTTCTGAGGTTGCAGAGATTGTGTAGCGAACTTGTGTGATAGCCCTGCAGACTCTGCCCCACAGCTTCTAGAACTGCTGGAAATTTGTGATGCAAGTTTAAGTGGAGTAACTTAATGTATTTAGCACTGCACGGGGGGTTGGGGGATTTGCATTCAGGAGAAACAGAACACATGGTCTGGCCTGAAGGACCTCATAGTCCCATGGGAAAGGGAAGGTAAACAAGAATGTAAGCAACATGCTGCCGGGAAATGTGGTAGGAATATACCTCTCACTTCCCAAGCTCAGGGCACATAGTGCACCACTCAGCCATGCCACTCTGTCCTACTAAGCCCAGCGCTGGCTCAGGATGTTCTTCCACTTGGTCCCCTAACAGCCACACTAAATAGCTGGAATCCGTAGGTAAGATGTACACCCCAAATCTAAGAAGTTGAAGGAAGGTGGTCATGTTAAAATTAATGTATATTTCAAAGATCAGATGAAGACTTATGGAGGAGGTGAGTGGATCTGAACATAAAGCAAGGTTCACACACGGGAGCCTGTACTAGATGCTGCCTGATACAGAAAGCTCAGAGCATCCACAGAGACTTCAGCCTTGGAAGTTCTGAGGTGAGGCCGTGCTGTGGTTGGCTCCATCCATATCGGTCATCTCACACACTGACCTCTCCTGCAAACCAAAGGCACCCTCAGTGAGGCATGATTGCTCCTGCAGGAGAGTGGGAGGCAGGTGACCGCCGACCCTGTGGAGCACAGGCCTGGGTAACAGTGGCTGGTTACAGCACAGCTAAGGTTTCTGTCTGCCTGTTGAATGGGCTCGAGCAATGACTTCCCCAAGAGAAGCATGTCTGAACGGGAAGAAAACCATGGTGCAATGGCTATTCCTCATCCTGCAGGATCCCCAGGGTAATGGGAGCTCCTCTGTGCCCAGAACAAGGCCTAAAGCTGTGTGGTGCTCACACAGCGCCTACACTTGAAGGGCTGAGCCTCCTGCTGTGACTGCTTACCATCTAGGTCTTCCCAAGGCGGAATGTGGACAGATGGTACTTTCATTTAAAAAAGAACTGTTGTACTGGCTTGTTTCGAGGCACGTCTGCTAGGAAAGGTAGAGAAGAAATTCTCTTCAAAGTTCTGGCCTTTACAAGCTTTTGTAGCTATAGAACCTTGTCAAACAAGGAAAAATGAAGGCTTTTCATTTCATCATTAAGAAAGAGCAGCCATCTTTGTGCTTCAGCCAGCACCAGCCCTTAGTCCACTGTTCTGTTTTATATGTTGCCTGCTTCCCAGAAGCATAGAAGATGGCGTGATATAGAAACGACTGTCAAGGTTGTTGAGAAAGAAATGAAACCCAAAGGTGAGCGGTTTATTGCAGGACTTATTTTCTTTCCTGCTCTTTGGTGACCCTGGGGCAGTATCCCTGCTGCTGAGCGCCACAGCCTCACCATTCCCTGCAAAGCCCTGTACTTCCACCTGCTCTCGTTTTCCTCTCTGACATCCTCACAGAAAATTTACATTTTCAAGTAAGATGCTTGCTGATCTAAAGGAGATATTTCCTATTGTAGTCTGAGGTTACTCGAGGGTCAGGGAGAAAGAGATTTTATTGGTAGACTCTTCACTAGACCAATTCTCACGGCCCAGGACCACAGCGTATTATGCTGATGGATAAGATGACTTTGATTCTGAAACTGCTCATTCAAACTTTTCCAGTAGGGTCAGTGTTTGTAGTGAAAAAGACTCATTCTCTGCAGTAAAGCCTCCCACAACTTCTTTTTACTGACTTAATGGCTTTTTCTAGAACAGATGATGGATGAAGCCAGAGGACGTAGTCTGGCCATAAAAGACATTGATTTGATCAGATTTGCCAGAACACAACTGCGGGGTAAAATCTAAGCAGTGACTTGAGAAATCGAGATCACGCTGCGGCAATCACTTGGCTAGGGATCTTCTTGGCTCCTTCTTGCTTTTAGATTCTTTCATTTTGCATTTTGGGAAATGATTCTCAAATTAAAGCCAAAATCCTGAATGCAAAAAGATAAATCAAATGCCACTTGCTACAAATTCTGATGATTTTCCTTGAATGAGTAACTAAGAGCTAATTTCTCATGTAATAATAATTTTGCCTCTTAATAAGAAACAGAATTAATTGAGTCCTATAAAGGCCAGTTTTAGGTGAATTAAAGGAAGAAAGTTTTAGAGTCAGAAAGGACCTCAGAGAACATTTAGTGTAATCCCTTTATTTTATGGCACCAGAGAGGTTGAAAACCTTGCCTGAGAGGTGGTGGGGTACACAAGGAAAGTGATGATCTGCAGCTCACCCTGGGCTCACTCAGGTGTGTCAGTTCTATTACCAGCAGTGCTGTCTGCCATTACTTACACAGGCATATCCCAAGAGTGAGATTTGATTCCTTAGAGCTAAGAGATGAAAATACAGAAATCATGCCACATGGGTAGCATCAGCACCCAAAGGACCTCTTTATTTAAGTGTGAAAGCCAGTGAACGCTTTGCACAAATTCACCTTATGGCCTAGGCAGCTTTGTTTTTAGAAGAGATTTTTGTGCTTTTTGCAATGATGTGGAAGTCTGAACCAACAGACAGAACCCAGAGGAAGGCCTTGTCAGAATGAAACATGGAAATGCTGTTCATTATTAGCAACAAAACTAAGGAGTAAACATTACGAGGGCTCGCTGCTGCAATCAGCACGTGTGGTGATGGAACACAGCAGTCCACAGCAGGGCATGCCCCAGGGCATGACACAGATGACCCCTCAGAGCCAGCTGTAACGCCATAGCCTCACCAGGCACTACACTGAGCCCTATGGCTCCTTCCTCCCCTGTCATTAAAGAATTGCGTGTGGTCAGGGCATAAATTGTGGCCAGCCTTCCTGGCTGGTCTGAACTCTAGCATAATAATTCAGCTAATGGATTAATTTTAGAATGCTGCAAATAATTAAAGTCATGTATTCATTTGCATTTTTATAATAGAGACTAATTTGCTCACTGCTCTGTAATACAATAATCTGATTGCAATATGCAGAGGTTTTTTTGATTATTTTACTTTAAGGCTTATATTGAAAGAAGTCTATTATTGTTCTTCTCATCTATTATTTAATGAGTGTATTCCAGCTGGACAGAGAGACAGATCTATCTGTTCTCTGTCTGACTCATTGTTGCTAACAGTTGTCAGGGAAGCAGGACCTTCTCAGTCAATTGATGTGTTCCAGCTGTGCAACTTTGAAAATCATATTTCCACTGAAAAATGGGTTGGCAAGGGTTTTATAATGCCCCTTCCATTAAAGAAAAAGATAGTTTGTTGTCATGGGATACCAATTTTCATTTTTTCAAAACGATTTAAAAGTGATGATGAGTCATTCTCTTGCAAACACTACTGAGTTGTACTGAAAGGAGCTTCAGATCTTCAAAATAATTGCCAGCCTTCATGCAGAAGCTTTCGTGGTGGCTCCAAATACCTACTCCCTCACCCTCCTCCTCCTTCTGCTTGTTCTTCTCCTCCCTTAAAAAAGCTTCGTTGATATATACCTCACAACCATATGGTTTCCTTATTTAAATTGTACAATTTAATTTTTTGTATATTTACAAGAGCTGTGTAATCATAACCACAATTAATTTTAGAACATTTTTATCACCCCAGAGGGAAACCGTGCTCCCCTAAGGTACCAACTCTCTTCAGTCCCCCAGCTCATCCCTGCCCTACGCAATCACTAATCTACCTTCGGTCTCTATAGATTCGCCTGTTCTAGTCATTTCACATAAATGCAGCCACACAATATGTGATCCTCTGTGACTAGCTTCTTTCACTTAATAATGTTTTCAAGTTTTCATCCATGTCATAGCTTGTATCAGTACTTAATTTGTTTTAATGGTCATATAATATTCCATTGTGTGGATGTGCTATAATTTATCTGTTCCTCTGTTAATGAGCATTTAAGTAGTTTTCATTTTGGGCTATTATGACTAAAGCTACTGCGAATATTGATGTACAAGTCTTTGTGTAGACATGTTTTTATTTCTCTTGGGTATATACCTAGGAATGAAATTGCTGCATCATATGGTAACACTATGTTTGACCTTTGGAGCAACAGTAAAGCTATTTTCCAAAGTGGCTACACCATTTTGTGCTCTCACCAGCAGTGTCTGAGGGTTCCAGTTTTTCTGTATTTTCTCCAACACATGTTATCATCTGTCTTTTTAAATTATAGCCATCTTAGTAGTTGTGTAGTGGCGGAAGTACTTAAAGCTATTTAAAAAGTATTTTAGTGATGTCTTTAAGCCCAAATGGATTCTGTGTCAGTGAGAAAGGAAAGCAGGTAACACCAACCCGATATATTTTTCGGGTTGAGCTGCAGGTGAGCTGCAGGAAGAGAGAGACTTTGTTCATTGCTCTATCTTTGTGCCCAGCACAAGGTCTAGCACACAGCAGGCCTGTAAACCTTTATAGAATTAATGAGTTCATGGAGAGCCTTCTGTGTGCTAGCATCGGCACTGGTGTGGAGCAACACGAGCCATTATCCTACTCCCAAGCAGGTTACCTTTTTGAAGGAAAAAGATTGAAAAGCACCTAACGGAAAAAGGAGGAAGTGTACTCTTTTCTACACCACCGAAGTGTGAATGGTGAGAACTCAGCTCCTCTCCTCCTAGTCTGAGACCTCCCCAGACGGTGCAACATTGCGTGTGTTCTCCCCTCTGCCTTCCTTTCCCCAGCTGTGGGCTCAGAACATAATGATTCTTCCCCTAAAGTTCAGGCTTTTAGTAATTTGCCCATTTTGGTAATTTGTTTTCTACCTCCCCTTCCTGCTTCTTTCCTCCCTATATCCTTATTTTATCTATCAATCAATCAATCAATCAATCTATCTATCATCTGTGTACCTACCTACCTACTTACCTATCTCCCCATCTATCAGTTATCTACACCATCTTTCCTGGAACACCAATCTTATCTTACCACCTTTAAGGTATATTTTCTCTATTTTTTCAAATTTAATACCAAATAACTAATCTAAGAAAATATATTATCATTTGCTTAATTATCTTCTTATTAAGATTGATTTTCATTTTTGTTTTATATAATATTTTAAAGGCACCTATCTGTTCATGACTATTTCTTTACCAAATTTGAATTTTTAAAAAAGGTAACACTTCAACTGAGCTCTTGGTCTTTAGGTTTCCCTTCATGGTGATTCACAAAGCCAGGCACCTCCCGTCTGTAGCTGCCCATTCCCTACAGCCTGTGAACCTGCTTCTAGGTAGCAGAAGGGGCATGGAAGACACTTGCTTCCTAATCACATGGCCCAGAAGTGCCACACATCCTTTCTGTTTCCATTCCATCGACCACACCTCACCACTTGGTCCCACCTGCATGCGGAAGTGCTGGCAGTGTAATCCCTGGCTGGGCACTCCCCGGGAACAGCTGTATGTGTATTTTCAGAGGAAGACTGTGAGTCTTGAGTAGACAATTAGTCCTTTCTGCCATTTTAGATTGTTAGTGATGTGATCACTATTCATTTTGATGACTAGGTACATTTTGCCCAATAGTCCCCACCCCCGCCCCCATTGAAATATTTTTATTTTATTTATTTCTGATTATGAAAAAAGACATACATTTAGTCTTAATCAATTTCAGTAATCTGTTCATAAGGCTTGTTTATTTTATTTTATTTTTTAAATTTTATTTTAATTGTTGTTCAAGTACAGTTTTCTTTTACTACCATCCCAGCCCACCCCCGCCAACCCTCCCCACCTCCCTCCCATTTCTAGCCCCCCTAGTTTTTATCCATGTGTCCTTTATACTTGTTCCTGCAAACCCTTCCCCTTTCCCCCTGAAATTATATGTAGAACCAATGTGGCTACTACTACAATTTTATGTTTTTTTTTGGACTAATTCTACCTGTCACTTTTTATTTTAATGCTCACACCATTCTGGTTAATTATTTTGACTTCTGTTACTATGTGGAGCAACTGGTTGAGACTTTATCTATGATGGCATGTGAAATACCAGTCGGAGATTTGCTCAATATATTTTGAAAAGATTAAGAGGGAGCCAATAACCAAAGAAACTGGTTTTCCTCCAAGGAGACTGCAGACTGCAAAAATATACCAACTTAACTACAGGGTATTATTAAAAAAATAACAGTATTATCTGGAAATATTTTCCTTTATCATTTTTCTGGGACTACTTATAATATTTTGTATATATCTGCTGTTGCTTTAACAAACAATTATAATTAAGAACTCACTGTTTCTAAATGAATTCTTTTGGGGCTCCTTTTTCAAAGTCTCTAAGACTTAAGCTTTGGCTCAAAATATTTGCTGCAACCTCTTCTACCCTCCCCCTACCAATCTAAAACAACAAAAGAAAAGTGTTTTAGATGTTAATATTACTGTTATAATGCAGTTTGAGACATAATAAGATATTTGCTGAGCCAAAATGAATCTCAAATTTAGTTCATCCCATCCTTATTTTTTCTTTGGGAAATTAATGAAGTATTAAGAACAATAAATTTTGATGTCAGCTATAGATACTTAGTTGGAATACCTCCTAAGTGATGGACCAGGTAATCTTGACAATGTTAGGAAGGGAAATTGATGAGGCAGAGTGAGAAAATTATGCAAAATTCATTCATTCATTTAACATTATTAAATTACTTATTATGTGCCCAGCAGTGTTCTAATTGAAGTCTGTCTAGATGTATTTAGGGGTCTAGATGCCTCTAGATGCATCCAAGAATGAAACACAGATTCCTGCTTTTGAGAGACTTACATTTTAGCAGGGTGTGACAATAGAATAAACAAGTAAATTACATAGTCAGTTGAAATATGATGTATACTACTTTGATTCATAAAGAGGATTTTATTTATAACTTGTAGTTACATTATAAATGTATCATCTCAGAGTAAAAATTAGCATGGGATAGGAGCTGAGATTTTAAATGAGATAGCTGGCCAGGGTAGGCCTCAGTAAGAAGGCACATTGAAACCTGAAGGGCAGGAAGGAGCAAGGCAGACACCTCTCTGAGGGAGGAGGTTTCCAACTAAACAGAACCAGTGCAAAGACTGTGAGGCTAGGGTGTACCTATGATTTGAAGAACAGCAAAATATTCAGTGTGGTTGCATTGGAGTTGGTGATGGGGGGAGCTCAGGGAATAGAGTCAGAAAAGAAATGAGATATGCTGGACAGATAATGCAAAGTCTTGCAGACCATTGCTCATGGTGAGGACTTTTGGCTATTTTTTTTTTTTTGAGAGAAATGAAGACCCATTAGATGGTTTTAAGCAGAGGGGTGACATGATTTGAATTACAATTTTGCAGAATTATCCAGGGTGTTGTGTTAAGAATAGGCAATAAGAAGGCAAGGGCAGAAGCACAAGGACCAGTTGGGGCTACCACAATGTTTCAGGGACAAGATGGGGGCATATTGGACCAGGGAGGTGGCAGTGAATGTGGTGAGAAATGGTTACATTCTGGATATATTTTGAAGATAGAACCTACAGGAATTTCTGATGCATTGCTTATGAGGTCTGAAAGAAAGAGAGGAGTTAACAATTCTTATGTTATTACCAAAATATTTGCTGGCCCTTCTACTGGGCCTATCCCTCTAGGAGAGTCATCCTTGCACCCCCCTGCCCATCCCCAGCATCAGGCTTGGACATGTGACTTCCTCTGGCTAGTGAATTAGGAATGGAAGTGATATTCTCCTTTCTAGCAGTAACTCTAAATGTCACTATGTGGGACCTCTGTGTCCTTTGCCAGGAGGAATGCAATGTCTTGAAGGGGGCTACTCTTTTAGTCTGGATCCTGGAGCAGAAAATGTGAAACTGCCCACCCTCTGCTGATATGTCACATGAGCAAGTAATAAATATTGCCTTGTAAACTGCTGAGATTTTGGATTTTTGTTAGAGTAACATAAAGCAGTAAAAACTCAAGGATACAGATGCCTTCAAGCATTTAGTCCTGATCAACTGAAAGGGTCACATTCCCACAGACTGCGATGGGAAGATAATGGGAGGAGCAGGTATTAAAGGGAAGATTGGGAGTTTAATTTTGAACCTGTTAAATCAGAGGTGTCTGTCATAGCATCCAAACAAGAATATTGAGCAGACAATTGAATATAAGAAACTAAAATTCAGGGGAGAGGGCCAAGATAGAGATAAAAATTTGGGCTTCATCAGCACAGAGTTGGTAGTTTCTAAGGCCACAGGATCCACTGAGATTGTCATATATATAGTTGATAAATATGTAGAGAAGAGAAGGGTGCCATGAGCAGTCGTTAATAACTTCATCATGAGTGTCTTCTCTTAGTGGGCTAGCTTGAGAAGAAATGTGAGGAAGGAAATCGGCTACAACAAATATCATTCATTCTTTTGTGCTTTTTTTTTCCTAAGGGGAGCCAAGAAATGGGCAATTAAAATTGGATTCAGAAGTTGGAACAACTGTGGGCTTTTCTACTAGGATAAAAACATCAGGGCAGATGTTTTTCTTGAATGGTTGAGCACAATCCTTTTATCCCCTGTGTCTTGTTTCTCAGTTTTACAGAGTGGAAAGAAGCTAGCATTTATCATGTATTTAAAATATGCACACCCACATATTCATTTACTACTCACGACAGCAGTGTGAAGTAACTGTGATCACGTTTCAGGGTCTCTGAAAGGTGAAGTGACTTAGTTAATGTCACACAACTCGTACATGGCAGAGCTGAGATTCAGTCCTTCATCTCACTTTTGACAATAATCCTGTATTTTTTTTTTCTCCATGGAAATTGCTTTCCAAAACAGGGAGAAAATTTCATGAACAATTTCCTCTATCATTTCTCTACTAGCAAAGTACAACACGAGAGAGAATTGCCGATGGCAGGTGACTCTGCGTTCCCTATGCCATTATCCAATGTTTACCAGTAAGCCATGTTCTGCTACCATTGACTCTAAATTAAACATTTTTACCCAACCTGAAATGTGAATTGCAACTCACCGCTGGTGCTGTCTGGAAAGCTCCAGTAACGGCTGGTTGGATCTGGGCACCAAGTATCAGGTGGAAATGTCAGCCTTCCCTTTGTTCAGAGGCAAGCAACCAATTACCAAATGAGCAGATTGCTTTAAAGTTTGGTAGAGATTTTATACATTTACAATGATGATTAAGTATGTGTGATGTAAAGCTTAAAGTGATGGCTTAGTGCAAACCACTTCTGTTTTTGTTGTTTTTTAAAAAATCCCTACCACCCACAAAGAGCAGATAAATCTTGGTGGCTGGGTTGTCACAATATCAACTTCTGTGATAAACTCTTTTAAAAAGTCAATGAATTGTGCAGCTGGAGGCCTAAACACTCATCAAGCACTGTCTTATTTTAAAAGATACAGCAATACACAGTTTCTGTTGAAGTATAAAGAAATATGTAAGGCTATAGATTAGAACATTTTTGAAGGTTATAGTAACCTCTGCTATTTTAACATCAACAGTGATTTCTGATGGACTGCCAGTCTACCCAGGACTTGTTAGAGTGGTGTGGCTCCCTGCGGAGCCTGAGTTGGCAATGTGGACATTTGTGTGAAGGCTAGTGAGCTATCAGAAAATGGGGCTTACTTAAGGTTCCTCGCATCCTAAAATTACGTGATATACTTGGGCACTATGAGAGAATGAATAAATCTCACATTTGCAGTGGTCTATAATGGCTAATTGGATCTGTGCAATAAGCCTTTCAACCCTTCTTCTGGGAAAGATTCTGACCGCAGCAATGGCCATGTGACCCAAGAGAGGCCAATCAGAGGCCTTCCTTGGGACTACGTTGGGTTTTAATGGCTGGGAAAAGCACATTCTTTCTTTGTGGTAGGGTTGCCAAACTCTCCGTGGCCATGTTTCTGCCACTCAGGGAAGGCCTGTCTGTGGGAGGAGATAAGGAGTTTGGTCAACACGTAAAAATAAGCTGAGATGAGATAAGATAAGAGAGAGGTGTTGAGTTCAGTCCCCAATTCCAAAGGCTTCTGAAATTCATCCATACATTCTGCAAGCATCAACTTTTCCAAAATTGCTCTGCTATATAAAGTCCACTAATTTTCATACTTCACTGTGATTGAAAAGAACAATTGCTGCTATAAATTGCTACTATAAAAATATCAGTTTATCACTATAAAGATGTTTGGGTAGTTTGGTGACTTAGTGCAGGCTGCTGTAAAAAGATACCATAGGCCTGATGGCTTCAGTAACAGACATTTATTTCTCATAGTTCTGGAGGCTGGCAAGTCCAGGATTGAGGTCCCAGCAGGGTTGGTGTCTTGTGAGGTCTCTATTCTTGGGTTGCAAATGGGCAATCTCTTGGTGTGTCCTCACATGGCAGAGACCTGGTCTCCCTTCTTCTTCTTATAAGGACACAAATCCCATGAGGTGGATGACACCCTCAAGATCTCATCTAAACCTGATCACCTCCCAAAGGCTTCACCTCCAAATGCCATCACATTGGAGGTTAGGGTTTCCACATATGAACTTTGGGGCAGCACAAACACTCACCTCTAACACTTGGGGAGAGATCTTACAGTAAAATAGAGGAGGGCAGGAAGAGGGAGGGAGGAAGGACAGAATGAACAAAGAGAAGAAAAGTAAAAAGATGAAAATTTCTGTTCCCATCAGAACAGAAATTACATGGATCAATAAATTCTTTTTTTGTTTCATCTATTTTAAATTGGGTTTATGTTGTCTGTAACTGGTTAATTCACTATTCCTTTGAAGGTGCTACAAAGATTATTTCATTGCATGGCATTACATAATTAAAGAATTAGGGCTATATTTCCAGTGGGAGTTTCTCTAACTGAATTGTTAGTATACTAATCCAGCAATTCCCTCTCATCAAATTTCATAAACCCCAACTGTAATCTTTGTCCTTCCTTGGGTAAACATTGAAAGTCCCAGAAAAGAGTGATGAAAATTCAAAATGAAATAAAAGGAAATATTAAAACTTAATTACTAAATAAAAATATGGGCCAATATAGGTTCTAGAAGATGTTGATTAAAGATGAAAGTAGTATAAGTGTAAAAAATGTAAACTTTTAGGGAAAGTTCTTCATTTTGTAAGAAGTTAATCTTACATTCCATTTCAGTACAACAAGACTTTTTCTCCCATATTTCTCTTATTATTTTTTCATGTTAATGTTCTACTCTGCCTCATGAAGAGGATGTTATTAATAATTTGTGGTTACATTATAAATGTATCATCTCAAAGTCTGGGGGTTGATTAATGTCCCCTCCATGGTTGTAATCCTGCCAGCTGGCTTCTTACTTAGGCAAAAGGAAAAGTGAACCAAAAAAGTGATGAATGAAGCAATGCAATTTTTAAAATGACCACATCACTCTGGCTTTAATTTGAGTTAAAAATGAGACAAAAAATTGGAAGCGTTAGAATGTTTAGAAAAAATAAGCAATAAAGGAAATAAAATTCTGAACAAAATTAAAGTGTATAATCTAAGTTGACAGATGCAATTACAGAAAAAAATTAAAAGACTATTCCTAGTTTGGAGAATACTCCATAGTAGAGTATATGCTGATTTCGCAAAGCATTATATTTTTCTAACCCTGTAAAAATGATAGGAATCCTACATGCATATCATTTCTCATAGAGATGAAGTTAGCTGTTCTTTGGTTGCAAATAAAAAATTGGAATCCTCATGCACTGCTGGTGGGGATGTAAAATGGCATAGATGTTGTGGAAAAGAGTTTGTCAGTTTTTCAAAAAGTTAAACATAGTTACCATTTAATTTAGCAATTTCACTCCTAGGTATATTCCAAGAGAAATGGAAATGTGCACACAAAACTTGTACATGAATATTCTTGGCAACATAATTCATATTAGCTGAAAAATGAAACAACCAAATGTCTATTAACTGATGGATGGATAGCCAAAATGTAGTGTGTCCATGTAATAGAGCTGCATCCTATTGGTCATGTTGCATAATAAGGTTGTGTCTGATAGGTTAATTCTTGGTACCAGAAATCCTTATATACAAGTATAGGCACCTTATTTTTTTTAGTCACCTTGGAGTAAAAAGGGTAGATAATTACTATTATAATTTTTTCTTATAAATCAAAATTATACCTGTTTTTAGTCAGACTGACAAAAACCATATTTTTTTGTGTGCTGAAGAATTTTAGTAATTAGTTTATATATGCTGTGAAATGAAAAGGGTTGAAAATTTTTGTGCTAAGTGATAAAAAGTCATATGCAATAGCCAAATATTATATGATTCCAGTTATATACAATGTCCATACTAAGCAAATCCATAGAGAAAGAAAGTGGAGTATTGGTTGCCTAGGGTTTAGGAGATAGAGAGCAGGAAGAGTGACTGCTAATGAGTTCAAGGTTTCTTTTTTGATTTACTATAATTAAATGGTATAAAACATACTGGTATTTAATTGTGGTGATGATTGCACAACTTTGTGAATATGTTAAAAACCACTGAATCATACACTTTAAAATGGCAAATAATATGGTTTGTGAATTATAGCTCAATAAAGAAATAAACTGTATAGCACAGAGTGAGGATCATTTTTTGAGCTCCCACAAAATTTACAGATGCCACATTTAGCAGGGAGCTAAGCTAATAACAATTATCTGTCACTAAATTTCATGTTCTGGTCTGACTCATAACAAAAGGGCAAGGCTGTATATTATCTTCCTTTTACAGATGAGGAATGGAGCTGGCTCAGAGAGAATACGTGACTTGCCTGGGGTTTCTCGGCTACAGACTGACGCTAGACCCGAGAATTATGCTTGAGAACGCAGGTCTTTCGAACGGCACCTAGGGCTTCCACGGTTCCCTGTTGCCTTGGCTCTGATCTCAGTAGGATCTCAATCACCACCTCAGGATGTTTGGTCTATTTGTGAACTTAAGTGCCATGATCAGGGTCATTCAGGGTTATAAAGAGAGGATCATGAGAAATGAGAATGGCATCACCCATACTGATCTATACCAAACCCACTCCTAGACCATTTTGATGGATTAGGGAATGGGAATTGAGTGTGGGACAAAGAGTCAGAAAGGCATAAAAGAACATAGTTCTGGGGTGCCCTCTGTGATAGGGGGTGAAGGGTTGGAGAACTGAGCTTGCTAAAAAGAGAGCTAGAAACCTGCTAATGCACCCCTTTTCCACCTCATGCACTGAGGCCCCTTGTCTTTTGGGATCACTCCTTTGCACACGCCCAAGCCCAGTTGCCAACCAGAATTTCTGCTTTCAGCAGACAATCTGTAGAATTCTCAAGTTGTGTGGCTATTTGCTATATGCGAAGTGAAATGCTGAACCAACTAACTGTCATGCTGGATTGGTTAGCCAGAGAGAAACTGGTATCAGGGCTTTGTTTAAGGGAATGTTGGGCCAACATGATGCCTGCCAAAATCGCCTTTCTCTAACGAAAAGCCATATATGCCTCTAGGTAGCTCTGAAGACTGCAAATTATTTCCTTCCCTTTGAGGTGCCTGACAAAGTTAAAATGTTCTTGGTTTGCAGTATGTCAATAAAGTACATTAGTTGGGTGATGAGCACCTAAGTAACGAAGGATAATTTCAGCTATGAGAAAAATAGCAGAGATGGAAACAAACTTGTATCAGTGGGACACTAAAGAGGTGAGATGAGTGTCTCTGAGGTCAGGAAAGCAAAGCTAACGACATACTTTCCCGACAGTTCTTCTGTCCTCTCAGATACCTGATAATGGTCCTGAACTTCACATTTCTATAGTAACAATCAGCTCCCAAGTCTTGTGTCTCCACATAAGATTCCTGAGACTTCCTCAAGGAGAGAAAGAGCCTGAGTAGGAAGGAGAAGGGGGTGGGTCAAGCAAAACACTGGTGATGGCTTAGAATAAAGGAAATATAAAATGGGATCTTTTTATAAGCCTTAAAGGCAAAACAGGATAGATTAACCTGTGGGTCTTAACTCAATCATTCATTCATTCATCAAATACTTGTGGAACTATGCATCAGACATTTTTCTAACCATTGGAGATATAGTTAAGAAGACAGAACAAGATCCTGGCCTCAAGATCTCATAGTCTCTAGTCTCCATTTTTAGAGATTGTTTTTACAGTTGCCCTAAAGTTGGGCCTTTACAAAGTGGGGTAAAGTAGGTTTACAGTTGTTCATATGGAAAATAACACAATAATTAATAAATAATAGAAGAATAAACTCTGGTGTATTAACAACTATAAACCCACTTTTTGCTCCACCCTGTAACTAAGTCTTCGATTAAGTACATTTCTGAGAAATGAGAATTTGACTTTATCAGAAAAGTCAAGAGAGAGACATACCTATAAAGTATTCTGGGAGAACCAAGAACAGAGGGTTTGTGTAGGCAGATAGAACACATGGAACATTCTGCACGAAGACACAGAGGACTGGTGTGTCAGTGGGAAATGTTAAGCAGGTCCTTTTGGCTGACAAATGATGGATGGAGGGGAGTCGTGGGTGATGTGGCTGGAAAGGTAAGACTTATGGTGAAAGTAAACTACACACACACACTCACACACACATATATACAGTACATACACACACACACACACACACACACACACACAAACTCTCCTTTGGTAGAAAGGACAGAAGTAATGACTTCACCTCCTGTGGGAGAGGAATTTTCTGTTAAAAGCACATCTTAAGGCATTACTGAAATTTACTTCCAAATTCACATTTATCCACCCACTTTTAGTTTTCCATGACTGCAAGCTGGCTGTGAAATAGGTTTTGGCAGGAGTGAGAGAGCTGTGACTATAGAAATTCATCACTATACTGGAGCAAAGGAATTGCTTATGATCACAAGGATATATATTCTTATCCAATACAACATGTAGTTTTTATACTGTAGTCTTTACTTATGGGGAAAAAAGCCTTCAGTGGGCTCAGGAAACGAATGTATTATGAAGAGAAGTTTACTTGAAGGACATGTTCAGAGTGCCTAGCAGTCTCCTTTTTGAGCATCTGTTGGGTATTAGAGATTTTAGTCTCTGATAATCTGCCTCACTTCATCCTAAATGTCAGGGAGTGGCAGCAGGTCTGGATTTATCAGAATTTCTTACTTGCTTTTCTTCTGCTTTTGCTTACCTCCAGTAAGGAAGGCTTTAGGCACTGGTCTTTTGAGTAGTAATTACACACTTATTTATTTAGTCGTCTTCTTGACTCATTTCTATCTCTTGTGTTATGAGTATGACACTCAGTCCATAAACCCAACCTGAATGAAACTGTAAACTAAAATTGTATTAACTCTGAGCCTGTAGGGGTGTGTGTGTGTGTGTGTGTGGAGGGCGATCCTGGTGGAGGATTAAGCTTCAGAACCTGCTGGGGTTCTCACCTCAACAAATTGCCTATTGACCTGGGCCCTCCGTTGCTGCTGGCCTCCTTTGGGGGAATGAACATTATTTCCTGCTGAGAGCCCCAGGGAAGTGCTAGGAGGGACCCCTCTGCTCCTTAGACTCAAAGTCTCTTTTTCCACTTAGCCCTCGCCATCCCTAGAAACAGGGAGTTAAGAATTACCTTTCTCTCTGTTTTCCTCAGAGACACTTCCCATGTTTTTCTCTCCCTAGAATACACAGCATACCTGATAAATAAATTTAGGCTTTTGAAAACAATAACCAGGAAAGGAAAGTACCTTACAGGCTATTTCTGCTTTCCCCTCCACCACAACCCTCCTCAGATTAGGGAGGGCAGAGGCCCCCTTCCCCTAATCTGATCTCTCAAGGCAGCAGTGACAGCCAATGGGGAGCCATAACACTTGCTCCTTTTCTAAACATTGGAAACAACCCAAATTCCATCAACTGATGGATAGATAAACAAAATATGGTACATCCATACAGTGTGAATGATATACTCATCCATGAAAAGGAATGGAGTAGTGATACTTGCTACAGTGTGAATGCACTTTGAAAAGATTATGCTAAATGAAAGGAGCCAATCACAAAAGAGCTTAGATTGTATGGTTACATTTAAACAAAATATCCAGTATAGGCTGATCTACACAGACAGAAAGTAGGTTAGAGGTTGCTTAGGGCTGAGAAAGCTGGGAGTGACTGCTGAAAGGTAAGGTTTTTTTTGGGGGGGTGATAAAAATGTTCTAACACAGATTATGGTGATGGTTTCACAACTCTTTGAATATATTAAAAATTATTGAATTGTATACTTTAAATAGGTGAATTGTATGGTATGTGAATTATATTTCAGTAATACTGTTACAAAAAAAAAAAGGTGTCAGCTGTCATTTTCTGACCCTGCTGTTTGCACTATCATCAAAGAAGTGGATGTTATCTTCCGGTCACATGTTTCATTAATGTTAATGTTTCTTTGTTATGAATTCCTAGTAACGGACTGTTCTTCCAAGGAAATTACTTCTTTAGGATGCAAAAAAATCTCTCAGAACCAATTGTGCCACTAGTTTTCTCCCCAGGCTCTTAAAAGAACAAAGGGAGCAACCTTTCCAACTTAACTCATAGAGCTTACTTTGAACACTAAAGAGCCAACTTTAATTTGCTAAAGTTGTGTGACTTTGATAATATCTATGTCATGGATCTTTGAACCTTGAAGTTGGAAGCGATCCTAGAAACAATGTGCCCAGTGGTTTTCAAATGCGTCCAGCAGATAGGCCTGGCTGGGTAGCTTAGCTGGTTAGAGTGTCGTCCTGATACACCAAGGTTATGGGTTTGCTCTCCGGTCAGGGCACATACAAGAAGCAACCAATGAATCATAAATAAGTGGAACAAATCCATGTTTCTCTCAATCTCTCTCTCTCCTTCTCTCTCTCTCTTTCTCTCTAAAATTAATAAATAAATGTGTTCAGTAGAATCTACTGCTGAAGAGCAGGAGCCCTAGGGGCAACCATGGGAGAGAACTGGGAGCTTCTAAACTGGGCAGAGTGGGTCCCCATGTCTGCTTCAATCAAGGCAGCCCTGATCTCATCTGATACAAACACTGGGGTTTCAGTGAGATTTGTTTGAAGAATTCAGCACCTAACATGTGTTTGAGACTTTTCCAGTTTCTAGTTCTATAGGACAGGTGAACAAGGTCCAGGGGCTCAGAGTCCACGTATCAGTTTGGTGGCAGAGCAGTGTCCGGAATCATACATGACTGAGGATGAACAGGGTGCTTAGTGTCACGGAATCCAGCATATGAAGCTTGCTTTCTCACCACTCTATCGCTCCTGCACAGAGAAGGCAAGAAGGCATGACACATGAGTGTGTGGGTCCTGGAGCCAAGTGACCTGAACTTGAACCCAGCCCCACCTCATGTCAGCTGTGTGATCTTGAGCAAGAAACTCATTCCTGCCCAACCCTGTCTTCCTCACATGTAAAACGGGGCTAACGACAGTGCTTACCCAAGAGTATTAAATGAGATGATGTCAAGTGTTTAGCACATACTTGTGGCCTAATAAATAGTAGCTATTATTACATCGTGTCAATACAGACTCTCCATGGACTTTGGTTTCCACAAGTTCCCTGGTAATGAGGCTGCACCCCTGTGAAATTTTCATCCCCAGCCTGCCTTGACTGAAAATCTAAGTTGATTTCCCATGGTCTTTCTCTCCAGTACTCCTAGAGCTAGAGGATTTGACCTAAAACTGTTGTGCTAATTTCCAAACGCAAATGAAAATGCCACGGCCAAGAGTGTGTGACAACAAGGTCCCATTAAGAATCCACTCCCAGTCTGGGAGTTTCCGGGGGACCACGCATAGGACACTATTTTGTGGGTGGTGCCAAGTCACCCCTTTGTCCATGTTTCAAAATGTGGCTTGTTGCTTGCTCATCTTTTTTTTTTTTCATTTCTCTCCTTCTTTGCTCCTCCCATATGAGGCCCAATTCCAAGTATTTTCCTTCTCTTTTTGCTTTATTTTCCAAATAAGCTCTGGCTTTCTCTTCCCTGAGCATGTAACACCTCACTACAGATTTCTTCTAAGTTGGCTCCCATTAAGCTGAACACGTATGAACTTCCCTAGTAAGACATAGACACCCCTCACCCTACCTGCTGGCCACTCAATTCCAAATATGTTGATTGCAAAAGTCAACTCCTATGACTTTTTAAATATATTTTATTGATTATGCTATTACAGTCATCCCATTTTCCCCTCTTCACTCCCCTCCACCCTGCACACCCTCTCCCACCCACATCCCCCCACTTTAGTTTATGTCCATGTGTCATACTTGTAAGTTCTTCGCTTCTACATTTCTCATACCATTCTTACCTATTTTCTACCTACCATCTATGCTACTTATTTTCTGTATGTTTCCCCCCTCTCTGCTCCTCCCACTCCCCTGTTGCTAACCCTCCATGTGTTCTCCATTTCTGTGGTTCTGCTCCTGTTCTAGTTGTTTGCTTAGTTTGTTTTTGCTTTTGTTTTAGGTGTGCTTGTTAATAATTGTGAGTTTGCCATCATTTTACTGTACATATTTTTTATCTTTTTCTTAGATAAGTCCCTTTAACATTTTATATAATAAGGGCTTGGTGATGATGAACTCCTTTAACTTGACGAGAAGCACTTTATCTGCCCTTCCATTCTAAATGAAAGTTTTACTGGATAGAGCAATCTTGGATTTAGGTCCTTGCCTTTCATGACTTTGAATACTTCTTTCCAGCCCCTTCTTGCCTGCAAGGTCTCTTCTGAGAAATCAGCTGACAGCCTGATGGGAACTCCTT
>CM052542.1:120241170-120403467 GCA_028533065.1 Trachops cirrhosus
CAAGCCTTTATTGTATGAAATGTTAAAAGGACTTATCTAAGAAAAAGAAGATTAAAAACATGTGTAGTAAAATGACAGCAAACTCACAATTATTGGCAACCACACCTGAAACAAAAACAAGAAGAAACTAAGCAAACAACTAGAACAGGAACAGACACACAGAAATGTTGATCACATGAGGGGTTAGCAACAAGGAAGTGGGAGGAGGAGGGGGGGAAAGTATGAAGAATAAGTAGCATAGAGGGTAGATAGAAAATAGATGGGGAGGGCAAGAATAGAAGGGGAAATGTAGAAGCTAAAGAACTTATGACACATGGACATGAACTAAAGGGGAGGAGTGGGAGAGGGTGTTCAGCGTGGAGGGGAACGAAGGGGGGATAATAGGATAAATGTAATAGCATTATCAATAAAATATGTTTAAAAAAATAAAATAAAATGGGGATAATAGCAAAAAAAAAAGAAAAAAAAAGAAATAGAGGAGGCCCACTGCCCTTGTGACTGATGGGCGAGGCAACGATGCACAGCAGGTGGAGGAAGGTCCATTATGCATCTTCAACATGCCCACGGCCAGGGTGGCAGAGAGTTAGCCGCCCACCAGAGGTCATATTCTCTCTCTGTGGTGCAGACAACTGTGGCTGGGCCAGCCAGAGACTACATTTCCGAGAACCTCCCTCCGCAACATCGCCTCTCTACCTGTGACCATGTGACTAGTTCTCACCAATGGAATGTGAATAGAAATTATGTATTACTTGTAGACTGACATGGTGATGAAACTGGTGTGCCTTTTCTTTCCCCTTGTCCCCATTTGCTTTCCGGAAGTGAAGGGCTTTGAGGCCCTAAAGGAAGGCAGAGCCCCAAGATCAAAGACACCCAGTTCGTGAATTGCAGCCTGCCCTGTACCAGCCTTTGTGTGAGTTAAATGAGTGAAAACAAAGTTCTATTTAGGCCACTGAGATTTTGCCATTTATATTCTACAGCATAGAGTATTATATTAATGACTAGGGTCATCTACGTTTGTTCCTGAAAACAGTAGTAGGTGCTCAACCAATGTTTTTAAGTAAATGAATGAACAAACTTGTTTTTTTGTAGAGGTGTATTTAATGAATGTACATACAAAACCACAGATGTTGCACAGAGTTTTGTTGGAAAAGCCACACAGAAATTAAGGACTTCTGAACAGTAAGAGACAGCATTTACAGATGGCACCCATATCATGTCAGAAGTTATCATTTATCTGACAATACTCATGGCATTCAATAAAATTTCTTATTCCGTGGAGAAGAAAGCATGGAAGTCACCTTCAACAGTCATTTTTACAGTACTGGAAAGGAGTTGCATTTTTAGCATGAGGAAAAAAAAAGGGGCAAAAACAGCTAAACCTTTAGACAAGGCATTAGCAACCCTGAAAAAGACAGGTTGGTGATTCTCTCTGTGGCTGGTCATATTGGAAAGAGACACCACCAGCCTGGTACAATTCAGGGCAAGCCCCTTTGCCACCTGCCAAAATGCAGGATTCCCAAATGTCCCGTGCTGCCACAGCCAGCAGGACCTTTGCACACCTTGTTCCCTGTGCCCAAACACATGGAGGGTAAAGGGCATTCGGGTCTCACCTGTGGAGTCTCGTGCATTTCCACATAGCCCCACTGGCTCAGTCGGAATGTCACCTCCTCCACAAAGCCTCTCTGGCATTCTTTTGTTTCTTCTTTGTGTGCTCATAGCACAATTTCATACTGCTGGTAGGGGTCTGATTGTGTTGGAGTTTTCTGTTTATAAACAGTTTCTGCATCAGACCGAGCTCCCTGAAACTGTATGCTGAGTTTGGTTTATCACTGTAGCCCACAACACAGCACAGGAGTTTAATTCATAAGTGTTAAATTGTTTCCCTGTGAACTGATGAATAAGAGTTTGGAGAATATATCTGAGAATATTTCAATTCATCTTAACACACAATAGAATTTGTTTACTTAAACTAAATATGAATTATTTTGAAATGTTTCAGTGAAAATGTTTGTTTTGGTAAAACCATACAATGTTTCTTCAATCTGGAACACTTTCCCTTCTTTTAACTCCTAAGTCATGGATTCTTGAAAAAAACATGACAAAACAAAACAATGAGCACATTCCTCGTCCCTGTTGTTGTCAATATGTTGATACTTGCTTTTTTAAAGAATATGTTTTAGAATTTTTAGATTTACAGAATAACTGTGAAGAGTAGTACCGTGAGTTCCCTTCTATCCTCACTGCCAGTATTCCCTATTATCAACATCTTGCAATATACATTTGTTATAAGGATCCAATACTGATGTGTTACTATCAACTAAAGATCATAGTTCATTCAGATTTCCTTAGATTTACCTAGTGCCCCTTTTCCATTCCAGAACCCCTCCCAGGCCACCACATTGCACAGAGCTGTCCTGTCTCTTTAGGTTCCTCTCGGCTGTGCCGGTCCTAATAACTTTCCTTGTTTTTATTACCTTGATAGTTCTGAGCGATACTGCTTGAGTATTTTGTAGGCATACTGCTCTATCATAGTTTGTTTGATGTTTGTCTCATCAATAGACTTGTGTTATGGGTTTTGGGGAGAAAGGCCACAGAGGTGAAGTGCCATTTCATCATGTCATATTAAGAGTACTTACTGTCAAAATGATTTATCAGTTGATATTGACCTTGATCATCTGGCTGAGGTTTCTCCACTGTAAATGTATTCTTTCCCCTGCTCTCCATGCTGTCCTCCTGGGAAAGAGGTCTCTGTGTGCCTCGTGCATTTAAGAAATGGAGAGTCGTGTGCCTCTCCCTTGAAGGTGGGATATCTCTCCTTTAGAATAAATTATCTGGAATTGTTCTGCATGGGACTCTTATCTATTCTTCTTTATTTCTAGAATCATTTATATCATTAAGAACTCATGGATATTATTTATACTTTGGGTTATATTACAATACTACTGTATTTATTTTGTTACTCAAAAATTCCAACTTTGGCCATTGGGGTCTCTGTTAGTTGGCTCCTGCGTCCCTTTGACCCACACCTACACGGGAGGGGGGGGCGGGTTTGTTTTTGTTTCTGAGCCCCTCCTTAGTTTATGGCACTTAAAAATACTCCAGCCTCCTCTTCTGTATGTCCCATTTCAGTCCTGGAAGCAGACATTTCTCCAGAGTGCTGTTGTGGTTTGTTTTTTTTAATTGGAGAATGGTATTAGAAACCAGAATTTGGGTGACAGATGTGTTCATTGTTACTAGGGTATAACTGCTAATATATATGTAACTAGCACATATATGTACATATATATGTCTATATGAAGTTAAATATGATTTATTACTGGTATCTTCAACATAATTCATTACCACGTGGATTGTTCTAGTCTCCTCTCCTTGATCATCTGTTAGTTCCCACTCCCACAGAGAGAGCTGGCTCCCACCGTCCATGACACAGACACTCAGTCGTCCTCGTACTCATGCACAGCAGTATCAGAACCCACGCTTCTGTGGGAAATAGCTTCATTAACCAGAACACAGTGCTTATGTGCAATTCCTTTTGCCTTTAGTTTTATAGACTCCACTCATTTCTAAACTTACCAAGGTCAGCACTTTCCGCCTCATCTCCTTCAGTGAAGTAGTTTCATACTTTTTAATATAGTTAGAGTTTCTTGTCACAGTCTGCATTCTATCCTGGATTTTCCTACCTGCTCAATGATTTTTAAATTTGCATACATCAAGGTTCACTGTCTTTGCTATAAAGTTCCATGGGTTTGACAAATTCATAATGTCATGTATCCACTATTGCAGTATCCGACAGAAGTTTCACTGCCCGAAAATATCCTGTATGCTTTACCTATTTAAACTTCCCCGTCACTGCCAAACCCCTGACAAGCACTGAATTTTTTCTCTCTGTAGTTTTGCCTTTTCAAGAGTGTCATATCATTGGAATCATATATTATATAGACTATTCAGACTTAGCAATATGCATTTTAGATTTATTCATGTTTTTTGTTGCTTGATAGCTCATTTCATTTTTCTCCCTTTCAACAAATATTTATTCAATATTTACTGTTATAAAATATTGTGATAAAATATAAACAGCATGAAATTTACCATTTTAATCATTTTTAAGAATACAATTCAGTGACATCGGGCACATTCGCATTGTTGTGCAACCTTAGCCACTATCCACTTCAAGGACGTTTTCGACATCCCCAGCTGGACTCCTCACCCACTGCGCAGCAATTCCCTTCCCTTTTCCTCATCCCCAAGGAGCCTCTGTTCTACTTTCTATTTCCTGTCTCTATACATTTACCTATTCTAGGAAACTCATGTAAGTGAAATCATACAGCTTTTGTCTGTTTATGTCTAGCTTTTTTCACCTAGCATAATATTTTCTTTTTTTATTTTTGTTGTTCAATTACAGTTGTCCCGTTTCCCCCCCATTACTCCCACCCACACTTAGCATAGTATTTTCAAGGATTATCCATGCTAAAGCATGTGTCATAATGTCATTCCTTTTCCAGACTGAATAGTATCCCACTGTATGCATATACCACATTTTTTTTATCAAATCATCTGTTAATGCACATTTGGGTTGTTTCTACCTTTTTTGCTATTGTGAATAACATTGCCATAAATGATAGTGTTGATTTCATTTTATTACTGAATGGTATTTCAATGTCTAGTTTCATCACATTTTATCCATTCACCTGTTGAAGGTCATTGTGGTTGCTGCCTCAGTGTGACAGTTATGAAAAAGCAGCTGTAAACTTTGCAGCAGGTTTTTGGACAGACATGGGTTTCCATATCAGTTAGGTGACTACATAAAGAAGAATTGCTGTGTCACATGTTAAGACCTTGTTTAGCTTTGTGAAAATTACCAAACTGGTCTTGCCATTTTTGCATTCCCACCAGCAATGAATGAGAATTTCTGTTGCTCAGTGTCCTCACAGGTGTTGATTTTGTAACTGTTTTGTATTTTAGCTTTTCTAATAAATATATAGTGGTATCTCCTTGTTTCAATTTGTAATTGCTAATAATAATGATGATGTTCAATATTTTTCAAATGCTTATTTGCCATCTGTGTATCTTCTTTCATGAGGTGTCTATTTAGATTTTTTTGCCCATTTTTAATTGGATTGTTTTCTTATTGTTGAGATATAAGAGTTTTTTGCATTTTTTGTACCTAACTCTAACTCCTACATCAAATATTTTTCCCCAGTCTGTGGCTTATTTTTCATTCTCTTTCACATAGGAGATATTTTTAATTTCAAGAAGGTCCAACATATCAATTTTTTTCATGGATCATGCTTTTGATGTTGTACCTAAAGACTCATGGCCAAATCTAAGGTCGACCAGATTTTCTCCCATATTTTCTTCTAAAAGTTTTATAATTTAATGTTTTATTTTTAGGTCTATATTCATTTTAAGTTAAATTTTATAAAAAGTATGTGGTCTGTGTCTCACTTAATTTTTTTGCATATGAATGACAGTTCCAGCATCATTTTCATGAAAAATCTATTATTTCTCCACAGAACTGCTTTTGCCTCTTTGTTAAAATCCACTTTATTTATGTGGGTCATTTCTGGGCTTTCTGTTGTCTTCCATTGATTTATGTGTCTACTCTTTTGACAATACTGTGCTGTCTTCTTGATTGCTATAGCTTTATAATGAGACTCAAAGTTTGTTGTTTTTATTGTCCTTCTCTTTTTCCTTTTCCTCCTCCTACTTCTTCAGTACCACTGTGTTTGCTATTCTGGGTCTTGCCTTTCCATATACACTTTTGAATCAATTTCTCCATATCTACAAAATGATTTACCATGATTTTGATTGGAAATTCATTGAATCTATAGATCGAGTTGGGAAGAACTGCCATCTTAACAATTTTGAGACTTCCAACCCATAAACATAAAATATCTGCCCACGTGCTTAGATCCTCTTTGATTTCTTTGTCCCTGACACTTTCTTTTTTGTTTGTTTTGTTTGGTATTAATGTAACTACTCTACCTTTCTTTTGATTAGTATTAGCATGTTTCATATCTGTTTTTCTACCTCCTAATTTTTAACTGATTTGTGTTGTTATATTTAAAGTGGACCTTGGAGATAATATTATAATTGGGTCTTGTTTTTATCTACTCTGACAACCTCTGACTTTTAATTATAATATTTAGAACATTCACATTTAAAATAACTATTGATATAGCAGAATAGTATGTCCCATGTAGGAACTGTTTTCAGTTCGCTGCCTTGTTCTTTATTTCTTTTACTTCTTCCCCTCTTTCTCTGCCTTCTCTGATATTAATAAGCATTTTATATGATACCACATTCCTCTCTTAGCACATCGATTATACCTCTTTAAAAATTTTTTAGCAGTTAGCCTAGAATTTGCAATACACATTTACAATTAATCTACATCTACTTTTGAATAATACTATACTGTTTCTCAGGTAAAGCAGGTACCTTGTAACAGAGTATTTGCAATTCCTCTCTCTTGTCCCTTATAAAATTATTACTTATTTCACTTAATCATATGCTATAATCACACAGTATATTGTTACTTTTATTATTTTTGTCTATTTTTCAATTAATAATAGGAAACATAAAAGATTTTATCAAAATTTATTCTTTCCTTGATGTTTTGTTTTTAAATGTAGAGCTGAATTTCTAACCTATATCATTTTGCTTCTCCCTGAAGAACTTCTGATGATGAATTATGTCAGTTTTTATTCTTTTAATGTTAGAATTTTTTCATGTTTGTTGGGGTATAACTGGAAAAATTGTAAGATACAGGAAGTGTACAAGGTTATGATCTATATACACATACAATGTGAAAGGATCCCCCACTGAGTTAATTAATTCATGCATCGCCTCACGTATGATCCCCTCATCCTTTTAGGGAGTGATGACGCCGAGTTCCGCTCTCTCAGCGAATTTCACTTCCACAACAGTGCTGTCCGCTCTAGTCACCATTGCAGACATCTTATCCTTAGACTCTATTTATTTTATAGCTCTAAGTTTTCATACTTTTAGCAGAATCTCCCCACTCTCCAGCCCCTGGTAACCACTCTTCTTGTCTCGTTTCTGTGACTTTACCTTCTTAGGATCACACGTATAAGTGAGATGGCACACTGTCTTTATCTGACTGATTTCACTGAGCACCACGCCCTCAAGCTTATTCATATTGTCATGAATGGCAGGATCTCCTTTTTTCAAATGGCTAAATAATTTTCCATTATAGTTTTCCACAAAGGTTTCTTACCATTTTCCTTTTCTCCCAGTCCTCCTTGGGTGAGGCAGGAGGCTAGAGAGAGCTGGGGTTGGGTAGTCGCTCTGCTGCCTTGGTGAGATCAGGCTCTGCTGAAGTCCTTTTCAGTGGAGAGTAGCCCTTTGTTCCGGAGAACATACTGACCATACTTTTAAAACATTATTTTCCCCTACCTTTACCATAGATTCAAGGTGATTTTCCTTGGTTTTTCATTGTGAGAACCTGATTTGGTTCTTAGAGGTAATGTCCATAAAACTGTGGGTCTCCCTAAAACTGCAGCCCCCAAGAATTTCTCATTCTCCAGCTTGCCTATGCTCAGCCTCCAGAAATTCAGCAAAAGCACTATTTAAGCATTTCTACCAATTTATGGCTCCACTGGCTTTTGCTCTGGATAAGCGGATCTTTTTTTTTTTTTGATAAGCTGATCTTGATTGTATTTCTTTGTGTTCTCTTGTCTCTCTAGATTTCAGAGTGGTTGTCCACCGTGCGACTTCAATTATCCAAGAAATTCATTTCATTTTGGTCCGGATTTTTCTTATTCTAAGGATGGGAGTGACAAGTTCTAAGCTCTTTACGTGTTGGAGGTAAAACCAGATTTCTCTTAATGTTCACCTTTTAGATTTTAAAAACTTCTTCAAACAAGCAGTTTTGATGAATGGCCCTCTATACTGTAGCCAAGGTACAATTATTGTTAAAATTTTGTGAATATGACAGATTATTGTCATTTTAGAGAAAGGATAAAGGAGTTGCTCTTTGAATGATGAAAGAAGAGATTTATTTCTGATTCCTGGGTGGGTGTGGTGAAGATATGCCCTCAGTATAGATCACATTTAAGCCTTCTGAATCTCAGGTGAAGCTAATTGGAAAGACGTGATATTTTATCATAATTAGATTATGTGTCACAGCATGGGTCATTTATCCCTCTGCTGGATGTTGGCAGAGAGAGTCCATGAAAAATCTTTGGCAAAATGTATAGCACAGAAGTAGTCCCTGGTCCTTCCCTGGTCTGCAGGCATCAAACAAAGAGAACTGGAAGTGGAAAATAACAGCATAGCTCAACTGTTGGAAAGTATACTCCAGTTTATTGGCTGGAAAATTACAAGGGTGCACATGCAGTTTTAGGGAGCATTTTAGCAGTAAGCAGGATTGCTCTAATTTGTTTCAAAATGTATCAGCAGTCCTACCAGTGAAAAATAAGACACATCCACCTGATGGGATGAGTGGATATTCAACTAGGCTGTGCATGAAACGCCAGAATGAGAGAGACCTGTAGGGGAACCAGGTAGCCAAAACTTCTGTTAGATTGTATCCAAAGTGGCCAGAGGGCTGCCCAGTAGTTTGGTTTGAAATGCCAAGAAAGCATTTAAATGGGCTGTCTGAATGGATCCTTATGCCTAAGAAATGAACTACAGATGGTGTTTCTTATTCAGGGTTCACAGATGCCTCCTACTAACTGCAGACAAAGATATAGTCAGGCATTCAAATGAGAATGAGAATAAGAATAAACATCTAAAATTCAGAGAAGTTCTCTGAAAAAAAAGGCAAAACTTTGATCACATGATCACAGCAGGTAGCAAAAACTCAATACATAGAAAGTAGGCAGATTTATTATATAGCACTCTACTCAATAAAACCTCCAATCTTAAACAGAACGGAATCCCTTACGCAAGTTAAAAAAACAAAATAGCTATTTTTCCATATAATTTTTTGAAGCTCACTGTCCCAAATACTGTTTAGAAACAGTTTTAAAATCTGTCCAGATTTAGTCCATTGACTCGCACTGTCTGACAGTGTATTCTCAGAAATAATCCCTGAAAAAATCATAGATAGAATGATGACCCTGAACCCATAAAAAGAGGTTTAATTACATTCACCACATTTGTACTTTTACAAATGATTCATATATTGCAGAAACTTTATTTTTGCAAAAGTTATTTCTGCCTAATCCTTAGGTAATCATAAAACCTGATTAACATGAAAATTCCATTATTATTTAGTATTTTAGTTAATGCATTTCTTTTATCTGTCGTCCTTTGTCCTGGACCATGGTCAGACAGAAAGTCCGTTATATTCAATGACATTTTAGGCTGTAACATTCAGTGTATGAAGCAAAGTAGGTTAACCTCAAGATTAATTATCCATTGTTTATATAATAAATTTAAACCAAACTAACAATCCTATTGCATCAACCTATAATCATGAACTATTTTCCAGGAAGTGACTTGATCCATAAATATATGAGCTATTTATTTCTGAACCCCAAATCAGGGTATAAGACAAATATGATAATACTTTTGTGGGAAATGAGAAATAATTCAAAACGTTGGTTCTCCTAGTGAGTTCAGGATGGAGAGTCACTATACCCACCATTACTCTCTTCCACTGGCTTGGAAAAGTTTGGAGTCCTTGCTAAGAGACCGCCGAATCCATTCATTCATTCTCTTAAGGTTCAGCCTTTCCAGACGTCCAGGCGTCAAATACAGCGGGTTGTCTGGTTTCAGTTGCTTGGTTTCTGCTTGACACATGTGCAAGGCACTTTCCTAATTGGAAGCTGGGTCTCTTCTTAAATGTCACTGTGATGGAGAAGCATATTTTTTTTCTTTTTTGACAGATGCCTCAATTGTCTGTGTTACATACTTTCCACAAACTGGCCTTCACCCAAATGAAGTTTTGACCACCCCCAAGTTGTAATTTAAAAAAAACAAAAAAACTTTAGTTGCTTCTGATTCATGCTAAGGTCAACCAGTGGAAATAAAAGCTCTATGCCAATTTATGAATATCCCAGAATGTCACTAGTTATTCATTTTGGAAAAGAGATCAGATAAAAATAACAAAGATAGAAGCAAGTGTTCAAGGCTTGGTATTTTGGGGGTTTTATTAGTTTTTTTTTTACTTTAGGAAGAGTTGGGGGTGTCTTGCACTTTTTCAAAACATGGACATGAAGACAAGAATGTGCTTAATTTGATGACATGAAAATCTACTTATGGTCTTTAACATTTTGCATTTTAAAGTGGTTATTATTAAAAATACTTTTATTGATTGATTTTTAGAGAAAGAAAGAGAGAGAAAGAAAGGAAGGAAGGGAGGAAGGAAGGAAGGAAGAAAAATAAGGAAAGAAAGGTTGATTGGTTGTCCCAATTATTTACGCATTCATTGGTTGATTCTTGTATGTGCCTTGACTGGTGTTTAACCCGCAACTTTGGCATATATTGGGATGATGCTCTAACCAACTGAGCTACTTGGCCAGGTCATGGCTGTTATTATTAATAATATTGCCACTATTAGGTCTGGCATCACTTTTCAGATATTGAATTCTTTCATTCAAAGCACTGACAGCAGGACTCCTTTCCCCTTCCCCTTCTCACCCATATCCCCTTTGCAGATGAATCTTAATAACCACTAGTCATTTTGGGCATTCATTATTAGCTATTAATAGCAAGTGTTGGCTGACAAAGTATAAGGGAATATAAACCCTTCCAGCTTGAGCCAGTTCTGGGCACAATCCTGGGTCCAAAAAAAGAGAGAGAGTGTGTGTGTGTGTGTGTGTGTATTCACATCATGCATCAGTTCACCTCTACTGTGGGATTCTTCAAACTACCCTCTGCTGGTATCCCATTTCTTTTTTCCTTTCTTCCTAGGATAGCTATATCCCAGACAAAAAGGGCTTTACTAGTTTTTCCAAGATATGAGCTAATAGTGGTTTAGCTGTTGTCACCCAAAGGACACTGTCTATTCATGGAGTAAAAAATATTCAAAATTCAAAGCATTAAGTCTCTAACACTAGAATGGCAGACTGCTTGAGGTCTTCTTGGTTGAGACAGGTTTCCTTTTGGTCAATGGATTGCCTGACATATATCATTTCACACCAAGCGATCCATCACTGAGTCTACTCTAAGGCTCAATTGACCCTCTTTGTTTACAGAATTTGACAGCTGAAATTTTTTCAGGTTCTGGCACATACACCTTCTGGATGCAGTATATTCAACTGAGGTGGGGAAGGAAAGGGAGAATTTACTAAAGTACACTTAAGAGTCCAAGTGTTAATTAATCCTTTTGGCAGCAGGTTCTTTTGAGCTTGGGTTCTGCAGTATCTCCAGCTTTGACATCTGGGAGTTAGAGCTCATGTAGTACTTTCAGAGCAGAGGTTGTGTCTTATGAACCTAAGTATCCTTTAATATACTTAACACAAGTAGGTGCTCAGTAATTCTTTAATGACTGAGTAATGAAGACAGTTGCTCTGTGCATCAAAGAGAAATATATCTGTCCTAATTTCTGTGTCTGTTTAACTCCAAACAACAAGCACCAATAAACCAAAATGATTACTTCCTTTCCTAGGATTTTAGAGCCAACAATGCATAGCAAAGAAGACAAATAAGGGTGAGCTTCCTTCACGCATTGCTTTGTGAGACTGGACTGCTTGAGAGCTAAGGGGAGGCAACTTCTCTCTGACGGAGCCTGGGCGAAGTCTCAATGGTTGCTAAGTTTCTGCTGAATGAACTGTGAAAGGCTTTCATTTTATAGAGAGGGGGTGTACTTTTGCTATCTGGACCATACTAGGATTCCCCCCACCCTGTAAATTGTGGAATAGATTAAAGAGACTCAATAGAATTAATAAAATTGTCAAGCACAATTATAAAAAAATGATTGCTCTCAATTTATCAGAGACAATGAAAATTATTTTTGGTTAAAACTTAACTATTCAGAATAGAGTATACCAAGGGAGTTAAAAATCAATGCACTTAAAAAAAACTACTCGGAGTTTTAACCTTTTGGAAAAACATAAACCAAAACAAAAAGTCTAGACAGGGATAGTTTTGATGTAGTAGGATCTTTAATTCTTCTGATGAGAATCACTTATTATGTTTCTTTCTGGCAATAGAAATAACAGTCATTGAAGAAAAGATAACAAATACAGAATTTTTTTAAATTTAGAAATAACCATCATTAGTATTTTGCTGTATAGCCTTTTACTTTTTCAATGAAATGTATATCCTTTTTAAAATTTTTGTATAGGTAGTCATGTTAAAACATATAGTTTCGTAACTCACCTTTTTGGGCTATATATACTTGGCTTTGAGTTTTGATAGATAGCAATCTAAATGACTGTGTGGCAATTACATGACACAAATTTACAGGTAGTAATAGATGTTTATTTTGTTATAGTTTTGCTACTACTATCAGATTTGTTAAAACTTCTTTCCCTTGACCTGCTTCTAGAATGTGCTTTCAGGTCTCTGAAGTGAGAATGCTGAGTGAACTTTATAAATCACTGAGCAATCAAAGGACATACTGGGCCAGGGCTGCTACTGAGTTCGTTGTTGGGAGATATGTAAATTCTCAGGCCCCCTCATTCGAAAAGAAATATGCTGCTCCTCATAAATAGGGCAATGTTCTTTGAAAAACTGAAATTAGTTTTTCAGGCAATTTGAAGAAATGCGTATCCTACTTTCCACCCCTCCTTCATATCCTGCTTACCCTGCGGGAATTAGGAATACTTTTACATTTATCAACATAGCTCTTACTTTCCCTGCAGAAACATTCCACTTTTTAGAAATACCAAATAAATATTTGTTGAAATCCATGTCATGATGGACTTTCTGTCTGCTAATGATAATATTATCTTATGTGCAGGAGGAGTGGGACATTTCAAATTTAGGAACAAGGATTTTTCTGCAGGAGGATTTGCTACGTGGGTTCAGCTTGTGGGTTGTTCTTCAGTTATCTTTTTTTGGAAATAAATCCATTTGCTGATTTAACTCCAACTTGTAATACTCTGATTTTGCTGTTGATACAGAGGTAAAGATTAGTTTCTGTAAATATTTTTATAAATATTTTATTAGATTGGGTTTTAACTTCACAGAATTCTAGCTTCTGGAGTCAGAAGGATTTTTAGAGTACATAGATCCTAGCCTAGAATACCTGAATGAATTTAAGGAGTCCATAATCCCCAAGAAATAATTCACAAATGTGTGTTTATGTGCATTTTTCATCTAGGCAGTGCCCAAAGCTTTCATTAGATTCCCAAAGGAATCCATGATGGAAAAAAATTGGTTAAAAAATCACTCAAAGTCCTTATTTTAAAAAGGAACAAACTAAAATAAAAAAGCAGGCATATATGCATAAATGTAATTTCATTATGGATTTTATTAGTATAAAGGATGTATATCATACCATATACAAATAATAGCATAATACAATATACTTTATTATAAATTCCATGTACCTATAGCTTCAGTGTGGCATTATTTCATGAAAAATCTATCAGTTTTTATAATGCTGTTGCCAGTAATAGTGTCACAAAACCAAGCTGTGATGACTATTCATTTTGGCCAAAAAGTTACTCACCTCACTGACAATCAAGTATAGTTTCAATGTGAATGTTAAATATGTAAAGGTGAAACAATTCATTTAACAATGAGGTAAATGATTTCTTGGCTTGAACATGGTAATTTTCAAATACTGTGACATTGACAATCTAATAACTATAGATAGCCAAACTTTTCAGTTCAATATGCATTTTTAACATTTTCTTTATCATCTATTTTTTAGCCTAAACAATCAACAAAACTATAAGTCAAGTCCCAATTTGTAGCATTTATCAGTTTTCTTTTTATTTTAAAGATTTCATTTATTTATTTTCAGAGAGAGGGGAATAGAAGGAGAAAGAGAGGGAGAGAAACATCAGTGTGTGGTTGCCTCTCATGTGCCCGCCTAATGGGGACCTGGCCTGCAACCCAGGCATATGCTCTGACCGGGAATCAAACTGGTGACCCTTCAGTTCGCAGGCCCACACTCAGTCCACTGAGCCACACCAGCCAGGGCTATCAGTTTTCATAATGTAAATATTCTCATCGTGACTGATTTCAAGCTGCCAGTGAAACCTCACTGGGCCAGATGTTGGGGAGAGATGCCTGGTAGCATACTACTATGTGATGTCATCACTAGTCAGAAACACTAGACTTAAATAATGTCAACAGCATATAACAGCAAGATATAATGAAATGATTAAGAAGTGATAATCTCTGAGTTGTTACCCTTAGTTCTAATCTAATTTATTCAATTGTAAGTTTGTATAATTTAATTTTAATGACCAAGTTTAACAAGCTTTCAGAATTCCTGAACTACTCGGAGTTTTAACCTTTTGGAAAAACATAAACCAAAACAAAAAGTCTAGACAGGGATAGTTTTGATGTAGTAGGATCTTTAATTCTGCTGATGAGAATCACTTATTATGTTTCTTTCTGGCAATGGAAATAACAGTCATTGAAGAAAAGATAAAAAATACAGAATTTTTTTAAATTTAGAAATAACCATCATTAGTATTTTGCTGTATAGCCTTTTACTTTTTCAATGAAATGTATATCCTTTTTAATAACTGGCTCTCCTGAGGTAGTTAAAACCAAGCCCAGCTCACCACTGGTTTGGTCTCTGTAGTTTCTTTGGCTCTGCGCTGAGTGTGGGGAAGAAGTATGCAGTATGAGGGAACAAGACATAGTTTGTGTGAGAAAGACAGGATCTAAAACCAAGGAGACTTAATAAAATGCCCTGTTCCAAAACGTTATTAAGAGAACAAGGTAAATCTATGCATACTAAAGGAGAAAGCTGTCCTTGATTTATTAGTAAATAAAAAAGTTTACTTACCAGTAAAAACACATTGTTTTTGAGTGTCTATGCCTATGTGTATGTGCTTATGTGTTTGTGTGTGAATGTTTACATACAGATGCACCCTGAACTAGTAACTGTGACTAACTGGAGATTGGGTTAGGTAGAGGGAAAACTTTTACTTTTTACTTATTGTAACTGTTTTTCAATGAACGCTTATATGCAAAGAAATGACAATGGCAAAATTAAATCAAAACGGGGAAAAAGACTAGACAAAAATATAAGCAAATAATCAGATAAAAGCTATGGAAGAAGCCAAGAATCTATGACCAAGGCAAATCCATAGGGAGTAAGAAAATGAGTAGATTCTAAAAGGCTGCAGGAGACAAATCCCAAGGAAATTTCCTTGGCACAGGAACATAGATCCAGATTTCTTTCTATCAAGAAGCCTGTAGCCTTCTTGCTGAGAACACAGAGACTTGTTAGCAGTAAAATTTCCTGTTACCATAACCAGCTGCTGTACTTTCTTGGTTCTTTTAACCATTTTAACAAAAAGCAACAGCACTGGAGTGGAAGCTCTGTTGCAGTCCCATGAAACAATTCCTTTTACCACAATTCCCAGATATAACTGATTCTAGTGAGATAAGGAACTGATGCCAGAGAACAATGAAAGTTGCTAGGGGGTGTCTGTAGTAGGGAATTTACATGGCTAGAGTCCTGCATGTTTGAGATAGAAGGGAGTGAATTAAAACAGCAGCAAGTAGTGAGAAAAACAAATGGTGGGTAGGATAGGGGCAGGGGGCAGCATCACGCTGCCTCCCTGAGCAGGGTGATTGGAGAAAAGGGAAAGATGTCTAGGAACAACTTTTTAAGGAAATGTTTGGGGATGCTGTGTAAAATCCCCCTCTGCTTCTATAAGGAAAGCTGTAATGATGGACATTGTTCCTCGAGGCCTCTGGAGTTTGATTACTATTTTTTCCCTATGACTCTATTCAAAGGCTGGACCACAATGAGGACAAGTGCAGGGATTACACTTTGAACCCAAAGGCATCATCTAATGCTTTGGGCTTTCATATCTGTCTACATATTAGGTTCCTAATGGTTTGATTTTCTTCTACATTTATTTTGTCTCGACTCCTTTATTCCACAGAGGGTGTTCAATAGATGCATGTCGGCTCCCTGATCAGTGCACAGTGACATCTGGGGAGGATGCAGGAAACATCCGTCTTTCTTCACACAGTGGGTAAGCAAAAAGGAATATGCGCCTTCCACAAAGAGGCTGTCTGGTGCTGACACAAAGAAGTCTGCAGTGTCTGCAGCAGCTCAGCTCACTTTTAACTGGCATTACATTTGGGCTTTGAGTAAGCTTCTAGAACTATTTAAATTACTTATAGTAACCAAACTAAATATAAACTTGGTGTTCCCAATGCACATCAACCCAAATTTTAAACCACTTTTGTGTGCCAAAGGAGATGGGTGTGAGAAGTCCTACCTTTGAACCCTGGCACTGGCCTGTTCTTTACCAAATCTCTGAATTTCCATGTCATCATCTATGATATAGGAATTCAAAGCTCCCTCTTAGCAGATGAATTTACAATGGTAAGTGGTACAATTCACAATAATAATATAACTATGAATCTTTTGGAACAAATATCATTATGGAACATTAACACAAATCTCGAAATCAAAAGGGAAGATGGCATATGATGCCTGGACATACAATCTACCTGTGTCCTTATGGTCCTCGGCCAATTGTGACATGGTGATTCCCTGCTCAGGCTCAGGAGGCAGACAGCCAAGGACCACTCTCAGCTCTGTGATGCTGTTCAAATTCTCTAATGTCTCCAACTTTGTTTCCATCTAACCAAATGGGGATGATGACAATATTACCTACTTTATCGGTTACCATTCGGGTTTAAAGAGGTTAGACATGTAAAAGTGCTTGGCATTTAACAAGAGCTAAGTAAAAGTTAGATATTTTTGTTTAAAAGCATATTATAATAACATTATTTGAAGGTTAGTATCTTTTCTCCCAAAATCTTGTTTCTGGCTATCTTGACCATCGGGGTGGAGGAAATGAAGAGTTAGATTTTTGACTCCCCATAGTGCAGAATTCAAGACTCCCATCTCCTAAGAGAGGGTTTCCAAAATAGCAGCTCATTCTTCTTTGGATGCATAATTTTATAAAACAAAAATAAAAGCAAAAAAACCCCACTTTGTATCTGAGAACTATAGCCTGCCTCCCCCTCCCCCTGATAAACTATTCTGTCCTATTTTTATTGTCCCATTATGACAAATTACAGTTAAGTTTCAGTCAAGATATCTAAGTCCATGAAGCATAGTAACTGGATTCCCTTGTCCTTGTTCACTTTGTGTTACCTGGTTAACAGAAACAGGTGAAAATCAATCAAGGGCACAGAACAACCTAATCTTTGAAGTTAAACTCAAGGCAGAATTCCAAAAGCCATAAATTAGAATTTAAATAACTTTGTAATCTTATTTTTACCTATTTTATGAACTAAATTATTTGAAAAATATTTCACTGTGAAAATGATATAACACCTATAAATGCTTCATTGGGAATAGCATTTAAAAGGCTAATGACAATTATTCTTTTGTACTTCACATTAATATTTTGAAGTTCCACCCATGAATCAATGCTAAATGAATTCATTATCTTTGGAGAATCACATATGTGAATTAAAATGCCATCATTTCATTTTGCTAGATATAACCTTGTTGGCTCTCTTATTTATTTATTTTTGAGATCTATTAAGCAGTCTATGGAGGCATTTTAATTTTAGATAAAACTTATTATTTTCATTCACAAAAAATTAATTCCATAGTCTATGTCTAGCTTAAGATCATTACCATTATTAAGGAAAAGGAGTCTTAGATTTATATGAACTTGACTTTTCATGCCAAAAAAAGATGAAAACTCTGGAGAACTGACACTGGTAATATTTAGAAATGTTATTCCAAATTAGGGTACCAGAATCACATAAATTAAAATATTTATCTAAAATTGACGTTGATTCATTTTCTCCTCTTTTTATTCTTAGCACATGAATGAAAACTTAATTTTACCATTATAAATTGTCATTTGCTTAGAGTGGTTGCTTATAGAGCTTCAAAGAAGTAATAGTCTTCAATAGATTGAATAGTTTTGGGGCAAAATCCTATTCAGTAGCCTAGACAGGGCCAAAAGTGAAGGAGGGGAAAGCAGCTGGTGGGCAAGGAAAGACTGAGATTTAAGACAGCTTCTAGTACACTAAAACAAATTGAGCACTTACAATAATCAAGGTCTTGTATTTTGTGTTACATAAGTGATTAAGAAAATCAATGTGATCAGATTTTATGTAAATTTGGAATTGAACAATGCAAAATTATTAATAAGATTCATGTTTTTATCTCCAAAATTTAAAAAAATGTGTCCAAATTTCACAGCTGGTTGTCTGGATGAGCAGTAAATTGTGTTTTGTGTTTTGGCTGTGGTAAAATGTTGGACCGTTATAGGTGGTAAATAAAAATACCCAGCATCCTTTGTCAGAGTTGCATACTATTGTTTATATACACATGATTTTGATGACTTCTGTACTATTATTATAATTTAATTTTTTTCTATAACAAAATCATCTAAGTGTTCATTATGTGGTCATACTAGTATAAGTGCTAATGCTAACATTAAAAAAAAAGAGCCTTGTCTAGAAACTAAGCTCTTTGAAAGAATAATTGAAGATAATGAATAAAACACATGAAAGAAACTAAAGAAATTCCTACCCTCCAAGAATTTCTTTTAAAGATGAAAGATAATAGTGAAAACATAAGAAGCAGAATTAAAGCAAATCTACAGTGATTGTAGATTTATACATTAATCATGTATCTCCTCAATGAGAACTTTCATATGAAGATATATCAGTTTTGAATTAGGTGAGGTCTTCAGATATACAATCACATAAATCATGTTTGATAGGACTCTGAAGATTCACAGGGAGGATGGTACATCTAAAAAAGGCAAATCTGTAGAGACAGAAAACAGATTAGTGGTTCCTGGAGGTGAGGATGCAACAGTGATTAATTTTAAATGAGCATGAGGGAGCTTATTGGAGGGATGAAATGTCTAAAGTGAGTCTGACGGGGCTAAAATCAAGCTGTTAGCAGGGCTCTTGTCCTTATGCAGATTCTAGGAATAAGTCTGCTTCTTCCAGCTTCCAAAGGCTTCTCACATTCCTCAGCTCCTAGTTTCCTCACTCCAGTCTTCACTTCCATTGTGACGTCTCCAACTCCCCTGTCCTCCAATCCTTCTGCCCCCTCTTATAAAGATCCTGTGATTACATTTGGGCCCATCCTAATAACCTAGGATAATCTCCCCAAATCAAGACCCTAAACTTCACCACATCTACCAAGGCCCTTTTGCCACACATGGTAACATATTCACAGGTTCTGTGGATTAAGACATGAGCATCTCTGAGGGCTGTTATTCAGTCTATAACAGATGGGTAGAGAGGAGAAGGCAGGGACTTTGATTTATTCATTTTTGCTCTCTCTTTCTCCACACTTAGCATTATACATAGTGCTTGGTGAGCATGCATTTGGCAGATTGAGTGGGAGACATGAGGAATGGTACAAAGGTGGGAATGAGCATATGTGTCCTGGGGTCTCTCACCATATTATTAGGTGTGGACTCAAGGACTACAGTGCATTGTGTTGTTGAAAATGGAGGGGCAAGGCAGGTGGGGGCCACATTACTGAATGCTCTGAATAGCAGGCTATGTGTTTAGACTTAATACGGAACCATGAAACTTTTTGATTATGGGAAAGAAATGATTATATGGAGTTTTGGTGAATACTGATCATGTATAGTGACTCATAATTGTTGAGTCACTATATGGGGATGTATCATGTAAGATTGATTGTATTTCTGCTATGAGGAATAGAAATTTCAAAATAATTAATATTTTCTCCTGTAACATGCAGAGTGAAGGTAGGTGACTGTGAATTCACATAAAGCAATTTTTCCTTTGATCTTATAGAAAAATTCATGTGGAAGTATTGGGCTATTGAAAGTAAGACCAATCTTTTCAAAATAAAGAAGAAGGAAATATAAATATAAAATAAAAAATGTTTCCTTTCCAAAAGGAAAGGGGATGTCAGAGTGTTTTCCTTAGGAACTTTCAAGCATTTCTCAACAAGAAGTAAAACTGGCTAGGTGCTCGCCATTCTCTGAATGACCTTGAGAGAGGACAAACTATGAAGTCAGAAGCTACATAAGCTTCACAGCCTCTGACCACTTTAAGTCCTTTGTTGTCTACTGACTGTATCTGTAGTTGGAGTGGGAAGGTGTGAGGAACAGGAAATGCACTTTGTAATGGCTATTTCATGCCTATTAATATAATGATTTTTGGCCTTGACCATATCTCTTTTCTTTGTAAAATCTTAAGAGAGAAAAGAGTCTTTTAGGTCATCTTTGGTGGTCACAAATGGGCAGGAAGCAGAGTAAAAAGCCTTTTTATACAAACATTCTTCCTTTACAATTATACACAGCTGTCTAAAAATCTTTTTAAAGTTCTTATTACAGTAGAAATGACATTGCAGATATGGTGAACTCATAAATTCACCTGTAAGAAGAGATTGAATACTGGCAATTATAAAAAATGGAAGACATAAACTAGTAATCCTGAAGTTAACCAAGTCACTTATTGTTTGAAAACACAGACTAAGTTATATTCAACATAGTCTAGGCTGCACTAGATGAAATCTTACTCTTCACTGTAACTTGAAAAAGGAAGCTTCCCAGGAGCAGAAACTTTGGCTGTGTCTGAACTTCCCAATCATTCCCTTCCTTCACTGAAGATTATAATTTCATGAGGGAAGAATACAGAAATCTCAGCCACTACCATGCTTTGAGGAAAACTGTAAAAAAATAGTTTTCTATCATGTGATAACAAATAAAATATCCACAATCACATGGGAACTCTGCGTTGCCTCCCCAGCACCCTAAGAGCTAGTTCCCCTCTGTGGGAGGAGCAGCTTCTCCCCGTGTGAACATCAGTTAGACCACGTTTACCAAAGGGTCCATCTTGCAGACTTTTTTCACTCTTCCTTCTGCTCCATGCAGGTGATAGGCAGGTGAGTTGAGAGGTTTTGCTCCTTAGACTTGGACTTCTCTTTTTGGGTTGTGTGGGCTCAGGTGCCATCCTGCAAATGAGCTCCCTCTCCACGTGTCTGACAGAATTCAGGGTTTAGGGTTAGGCGGCAGTAGAAGACCTACACCTTTTGCTCCAATTCTGTTTCCTTACCTCTGCCTCTGGTGTCATCAGATAATGGCTCGTAGGATACTTTTAAAATTTCAATCTCATCTTGTCCCTTGAGTAGGAACCTTGCAGGGACAGGAGAAAGATGGTGGTGAGCAAAGCATTGTTGCATCACTTATCCACACTTAATTATCCTCCATTTAAACTGCTATGACTAGTTTGGAGAGCCACATGTGGCCATACTGCATAAAGATAAACATGCACATACCCTCTGGCCAGTAATTTCACTCCAAATGGTCAATTGTGGCATATCATAGAATAAAATATTATTCAGCAGTAAAAAGTGAAGGGGCTAGAGTCCCACACCTCTCATTTATAGAAATGCTATGTATTTCATGAAAATAATGCTATATATTTTAATGTATGCATACATATAAATAAAATTAAAAATTGAGTTAAATTTAAATTGAATAAACTTTATTAAAGCTGAATAACTTAAACTAAAAATGAGAGACACCAAAATCAGGAAAATGACTAGTACTGGACAGGCGTACCAACAAATAGAATTGTGAAGAGGTACAAAAGGACTTTAATTATAATGTTTTAATATTTTAGACCATGAGTGGAATACACATTTACTCACTACATTATTCTATAAACATTTTCATATGTTTGAACTATTTCATTTTTAAAACTCTTCCAAACCCTTGAGAGATGTCAATAGTGTTGTATATTGACCATTTATAAAAAGAAGATGTCTTTTAGATCAAAATGTAAAGGATAACTGTTTCTCCTGAGGAATTCTTGTGTTTTATTTTCATGAACAAGGTCAATGACTCACTAATACTTCCCTTTTCCTTTGCCTGCCTGGAATCTCAGAACCAAGTTTGAGCTCCAACTTTAGCAACTACATAGGACCTTATTTATATGTCCATAATCCTCCTTGAGCTTGATTTCCTATAAAGATATATACTTTCTCTCATTCTGCATTTGTTTATTCTAGTCTGTGGTTTAATACGCTTCTTCCCATCCTTTGAGGAACAGTTATAAATAAAAATATAATCTTTTAATGTTCTAGTTTTCTCTGTTCACAGAGACATGCGGCATCTGCATGGGCAGGGCTGCGTGCTTGCCTTGTTTACCTTTTACATCCTTGTGTCTAGTGCAGTGCCTGGCACGTGGTACTTCATCACTGATAATGAAATGAGTTAATAAAGCCACAAATTTATCCTTAAACATAGCTTGATTTTTGCATGTTTCAGAGGTGTCCAATTTGTCTTGTTATAAATTTAGCTTTAGTAAACATCTTGGTGACTATACTTTTGGATTATTTCCTCAGGTTATTTTTGCCAGGAGTAAAATTATGTGTCACAAGATATGAGCACTTAATGGCTATTGAAATGTTTTTCCAAATTGCTCTCCAAAAAAGCTTTTACCAGTTTCTATAGCCATGAGCAATGTATGAGAATATTATTTCCCCAGAATATAACATGTTTATATTATACTGTGTTTGTGCAGAATTATATTTTGTTCTGTCATGCAATTTAATAGATATAAAATTATAGCTCAATGTGGAGTTAATAATATTTTAAATATTAGTTTAGCTACCACTAGTATCATCATTTTCTATTTTAAACCACTACTATTTTTATAGAGAATTTAATATGTTTGTGAATCAACACACTTGGCTTTACCAGACCTTATCACAAATTTTCTTTATTTAATATGACCCAACAGGGTAAATAAACTGTGGAAACTACTGAGGCTTCTTAATTTTCAACAAATGCTTTTGTGACCTGTTTAGACTGTAAATTCCTTACCTATTAACTAGAGATAGGGATGTGGACCTTGGGTGCCTATTATATTCCAAATCATATGTGTGTGAGTATTATATTCCAAATCATATATGTATGAAATACCACCATATGGCAGGTATCCAGTAATTATTTTAATTACAAAATTTAAAATTAGGTTCATAATCTAGATGATCATTAAGTTCATTTCCTGGTCTGTGTGCATAGGGAACAAATATATATTCTGGATTTCTTCATAACCCATCTTGAAAAACCTTAAGACAAAAAGGAGGGATTTACTAATGTAGGTTAGAATTATCAGGAAGAGGAAGAAGCAGGGCTTCAGCTAAGCCTCCAACTACAAGAGTCTTTGATCCTGATATTGCCAGAATGTTCTCTTATCAATACAATCTCTGGTTTTCCCTCTACCTGCATGCCATTCTCTTTTTCCACAGGTGGACTTTTCCCACACAACTTTAAAAAGCCCACAGGATTTACACCTTACAAGTTCAGTGTCTGAAGAAGGATAGTCTGCACAGCCCTTCAGATTTTAAGTCCAAACAGTTTAGGGAAGAGGCTTTTGACCCAGCTTGGCTCAGGTACCCGATCCCCAAGTTCCAAACAGCTCTGGCTGAGATAGGCATGTGATTGGGTCACCTGAGAATATGGCAATTTCTACAGAAACTTTTAGGAAAAAGGAAAGTTGTGTTTCCAAAAGAAATGAGGGACGAACAAAAGAATTAGTGTTTGTCATAAATTTAAATGGTCAAGAATCCATTGTGAGGAGGAATTCATTCTTTGCAGATGGGCATAATTCCTTCTTAATAGATCTGGAATAAAAACATAACTGGAATGAAGTAGAAGGTTCTGGGTGAGGAACACCCAGGTAGTAACAGGGTGAGGTGGTGGTGTGTAAAGAGGATGCCTGTTACCTATGTGTGTGTATGTGTGTGTGAGTGTCTGAGCACTGCAAGTTGTCTTCCCTCAAGGTGCTCAGTGAATAGTTGTTGAACGAGGGAAAACATTTGCTAAATTGCTGAGCAAAATCCATGGCCCCTAATAAGTGATCATGTAACATTTGTTGAATTAATCAGCAATGGGCAAGCCTAGGTTTTACTCTGGGTATAATTCTAAAAATGAATGCGAAGTAGTAGCCTGGTAACCAGAGGAGAGAATCTGAGAAATGGGCACCACAGTAACCAATAGAATCCATGTAAATAGCACTTGGAAATCAACAATAAGTTTAGTTAAGAGCCATGGGCCACACTGAGGTAGTGTATCCAGAGTGGCAGTGGGATCTGTATAATATAAGCCCCGAGGAACCCAAAGAGAAACTCCCTGAGGTCATTGCATTCTGTGTCTGCAGGGACTTGAGGGTCCTGGCCCCTGCTGTAAATAGGAGAAACTAACTATCTATGAGTCTTCAGGCAACTATTTGCTATTGTCAGTATTAGAAGTTTCTTTTGCCCCAGTGATGAAATATCAATAACTACCCCCAAATGTATATTTGAGCATTTAATTCATTCCATCTTCCCTAGACTTTTGTAATCTAAACTACATAGATTACAATCTAGGCTACACAGTGTATCACGTCAGTGACTGCTATGGTTCCTTCAGTCCTTCTGCCTCCGTAACCTGATACGATGCATGTCTATCCCTGGATACCACATCCATATGCAGCTGCTCCTACAAAACATCACACAGTAAAATTGGGGCCACCAAAAATTAAGAGTTTTCAGTTCCAGCTGGACGTATTGTCTGTTTTACAGCTCTCTTGTCCTTGGTCAGCTTCCCTCCCCATTTTTCCCTAGTGCTATTCTAAACTTTAGCCATATTCCTTAAGTATTATATCCATGGCCCACCTGCTTAGTCGAATTATGTGTCCTAGAGAACTAGCTTCTCCAGGAAAATGGAAGCCATCTACTGTGGAATATCTCAATATCCTGCTTCCCCCACCTTAAAATTACCTCTGTCTATATCAGTTGTTGTAGACACTAGAAGAGTGTCAGAACTATCTGGAGATTTTTTTTTTAGTCTATGTCTTGTCCAAGATTTGAGTTAATTAGTTTGGGGTGGGCAGTGGTATTTTTTAAAAAGCTCCTCAGATCAGTCTATGTTCAGCCAGGGCTGAGAACCACAGAACTATATTCTTTGATTTTCTCCGGTCTCTCTTTTTTTTTTTTAAGAAGGTTTTTTTTAAGAATTTATTTATTTGTTTTTAGACAGAGGGGGAGGGAGAGAGAAAGCGGGGAAGAAACATCAATGTGTGATTGCATTTCATGCACCCCCAACTGGGGATCTGGCCTGCAACTCAGGCATTTGCCCTGGCTGGGAATTGAACCTGTGACCCTTTGGTTCACAGGCCAGTGCTCAATCCACTGAGCCACACCAGCCTGGGCTGATTTTCTCCAGTCTCTGAAAGAAATGTCCTACCAGGTCAAAGCCAGTTGTTAAAACAGTGTTTTCCTTTGATGCCTTTGAAATTATTGTTTCCCTTTTTTGGTGGATAGGGAGGCAATTCCTGGCGGGAATGCTAGACCTACCCCTGTACCTAAATCTTATCCTAGGAGTCACTCAGATGAGTTGTTTCTCCAGAACACTTGTGGAGTAGTAAGTGCAGACTGTGCCTGAGGAGGGCAGTTGAAGTACCTAAGCAGCACTTGAGATTCTCGATCTTTCATAGCGTTAGGAGCACAGGCTTGGAATCCATCAAATCAGTTGAGTTCCTGCTTTCCCAAACCTTAAACCTTTATGCCTCTGTTTCCTCTTATGTAAAATGTAGCTCTTTCATTGGTTCTGTGGGCACAATTGAGATAACACATAAAGTCCTTTGTACAGAGCTCACTGGATGTGATTAATAAATGTGGTGAATATGGACAGATTTAAGCTGAGCACCTTTTTATTTCTTCACTCTAAGAGCTCTCCATGAGTGATTTCATCTGTTACCATGGTTTCCCAAATGTATCTCTTTCGTTCTAAATCTTGAGCCTCTACCCCATCTCTTCTAGGTAATTCAGTCTAAACTTCCAATCTCTAATCTAGGGCAATTAGTTAATCAAGTCATTCACTAATTTATTCAGTGATTCTGCTAATATCCTACTATACACCAGACACTGTTCTAAGTACTGGGGATATAGAAATGAATAAAATAAAGTCCCTGTCTTCAAGTGTGTATATTTTACAGTTTCCTTTCTGTCTTCAGAACAGAAAGCCCATAGTGAAGCCCATAGTACCAGTTCCCTGGACAGCATAGACTCCTAACTAGCCTCCCTGTTTCTGTTTTTGCTTTCCTCTAATCCATTCTACACAATGATGCGTTAGTCATCATTCTAACCTCTGAATCTCTACAAGCCTATAGCCTGCTTAAACTCTTCAGAAATTCCCAAGAACCTTCAGGTTTAAGTTTAAATTTCTTAGAAAGACCTTGATTCCTTTCCTATCTGCTTCTTCAGCCCCATCCCTTTCTAGGTTCTCCTGTAAAGTTGACACACCATCAGCAACACTAAACTTTTGGGGTCCCATTGCATTTCACACTTCTTGGTGGGCTGTGCGCATGTCTCTTCCCTGTGCACTTGGCAAAGTGTGTTAGCTAATCAATATCCTGTTTGCCTGACTCCTCTCTCTTCTCTGATAGAATTAACCATTAATTCTTTCCTATAAGATTGTGCATTATAAAACTCTACTATTTTATTTTTCCTATTTACCTAGCTGTCTCTCTTCTACTAAGGTAGAAGTTCTTGTAGGGCAAAAAGAGGATTTTGTTCTTCACCCAACACAATGCCCACACAAAATATGGGCACCAACATTTATTAAACATTATAAAAACTTAATCATAATGTATACATAACAGAACGTTCAAATAAGCCTCACTCTGAATCAGTCTTAGCTATGGCTTCAAGACAATACTTGATAAAAACTCCTATATGCATATTCCTGGACCATCAATGCTGGACTTGCAAAGAGGTAGCTGAAATCAGTTTTGTAGCCCCAGTAAACCCACTTGAGGATATATGTAGGTTGAAAGTAAAGTGGCTGTGGAAAAGGAAATTAGAAATAAGATATCTTCAGAGGGAGATGCAATGTGTTTCCATGAGGAAGGAGAGGCGGATGAACCTCTATAACTATAAAAGATTAGAGGATTTCAAGGGAAAGACTTGAAAAACTTAGCCTGTGACCCACAAAAACTGAAGGCTAATGAAAAACCTTTGTCAGAGAAAGCCTAAGGACTAAAAGGTGAGGTTTGCTAGAAAAGAGATTATTGCTTTGGGGATGGTCTGCAATCTCAGGGTTTGTCCTGGTGAAAGACATATGAGAAGTGGGTGACTTGCTAGAGAGGGCAGGTCTGGAGCCATTGTAAAGGGACTTTGGAAATGACAAGCATTTCAAGGAACCACAAAACTCTCACTTTTGCATGATGTGGCCTACCAAAAAAACAAGGGCTGTCAAGGAGTTTGCAATGATTAGTTTTAATATGTCAACTGGAGTGGGTCACTGGGTGCCCAGATATTTGGGTAAACATCATTTCTGGGTATGTCTGTGAGGGTATTCCTGGAAGAGATGAACTTTTGTATTGGCAGCCTGAGTGAAACGGCCTTCCTCAATCTGAGTGGGCATTATCTAATTTGTTGAAGGTCTGAATAGAACCAAAAGGTAGAGAAAGGTAGAATTCTCTCTCTCTCATTATCTCTCTAAAGCTTGAGATGGAACACCGGTCTTCTACCTTCATACTGGGACTTACACCATCAGTGCTCTGGGTTCTGAGGCTTCGAGACTCAGACTGGAACTACACCACCAGTTTTCCCAGGTCTCCGGTTTGCAGATGGCACATTGAGGGACTTTTCACCCATCTATATATACTGTTAGTTCTGTTTCTCTGGAGAACCATGGCTAATACAGAGTAATAAGCAACCAGCTATAGGGGAGTGTTGCCTAAACATGAAAAACTCAAACATAGGATGAGATTGCTTTAGAAATGGAGGGGTTTGTGAAGAACTTGTATGTGGCCTCCAAGAAAGTGAATCCCTTTAAGCATTGAGCAAGTTCCGAGATAGTTACTTAAACTCTCTGCCACAGCCAGAGGGAACCAATAGTATATATCTCTTTGCTTTAAGATGTTTGCCCTATTTTTATTTTTCTAGCTGGCTTCCCACAGAAGCAGACTCTGAGACATAGATGTGAGTGCAAACAGTTTATTAGGGAGGTGATCCCAAGAAGTACAGGCAGCAGGAGGGTAGTGGACTAAGAGAAGGAAGGCAGTAACACATAAGAAAATGAGTAGGTTCCTGCTACAGGAACCGAAGCTCCATCCTGCTCTGGGCTACAGTAAAGAATGTACCTCAGAGTTACTCCAGCCAAGGGTGCTGGGGCTCTGTCAGTTCTTGTTAGTCATTTGCTGAGGGCTGCTCCTTGGAACATTAATTCCTCATAAGTTCTGGTCTTCTCTGGATGCACATGGAGTGGGCTGCAGTGGCCAAAGAAAGTCAGGGTGTCAGGGCACTTGCATGTGGGAGCCGTGGGCACCCTGGACTGAGTGTGAGGGCTGTGGGCAGGGCAATGGCCGCAGCTGCAGGACTTCTTCCCACCCTGCTTGAGTCCTGGAGGTGTCAACAGCAGCCTTGTAAGCAGGGAAGGAGGAGTAGAAACACCCTCCTGGAAAATAAACTCATCCCACTCTCTGAAGTCTCCCCGTCAGCAGCATCCCCAAAACAGGGAAGGGAGAGGCTCTACATTTGAATGGTGTTTTGAGTTTCTACTTTTGCCAGAACTGAACATTTTAATGCTTGAAATGAATACTCTTGGGACTAAAGGTAACCAGAGGATGATTCATTCTCTGATAATCTTCAGGAAAGTTATGGGACCTTCCCTAGATTTCCCTGAATAAATAGGAATGAACTCTGAGAGGACAGTTGAGCAGATAAAGGAGAGTGCAATGGAGAGTTGGTTTTCTCATTGCATGAGTCTCACTCATGCACTATTCAGCTAAAGAGATAAAAATTCAATTAACTGCTTTTTGATCTATAGAATAACAAGTACTCATAACTAGTGAAAAATCATTTATTAAGAAGGTCCCATGTTACCTGCTCTTTATCCATTTTGAGACAATTCACTGGACGTTTCTGAGTCTCCATTTCCACACCTGCAGAATAGAGAGAGTGCAGTTGGAAACAGTGCCCCAGGTTCTGGCTCATGGGCTCTGTATGTCCATAATATTGGGATGATGATATCAGAGAGTACATGGATTTTTGACCTGGAGGGAAGAGGAATAAGACCCAAAGTTAAGAAATGAACTAAATATCTTACTCTGTTTGGTAACTCCAGTCTGAAAGATTCTGATTCAGTAGGCTGAGAGGTAATCCAGGGAATTCAAGGTCCTTGGTCATTTCTGATATGCAGTCATTTTGAAAATCACAGACTTAGGCGGGGATGGCTACCAGGAACTATTCTTCAGCTGTCATATCGGTATGAAAGTGGGATATAAATCAGTTCTGAGATCAGGGCAATTTCCTTAACACGTGGAGTTGCACTCAAAGCACTTAATAACCATGACCATATATGCTGGCTGATAATCTGACTGGGAGATCTGTGTAGGAGAAGATACACTCCCCCAAACTAGCGCAAGTAGTGTTCCTGAGATCCCCTCAGAGTTTTTGGAACATAAATATGCTAAGCAACAGAAGCACAGTATTTCCACCAGCTCCTACCCTGGATAAAAAGAACTCTGAAAGGTTTAATAAGCAGTAAAGTGTTGTATTACACTTGGCAGTATTAGCCCATTGTGGGGTACAATGGACTGACCTTTAGCATTTGTCAACCAGTCATTGTTAATGCACTATATTATATTTTTACTTTACTTAACACTTTCAGATTTGCTACAAGTTGAATTTAATTGTTATTCCTATTTATATATATATATGAAATCCAAAGGGAAGGAGGCAAAATGTCTTGCTTACTGTCACAAAGCCAGTAGGGAGCAAAGTCCATGCTAGGGTAAGACTCCAGTTCTCATTGTTCTAAATCCTATGCTATTCCCTTTTGCTCAGGAAAGGGACTTGGCCACTTCCAAAAGCAAAGTCAAATGACTTTGCATAAGAAAACAAGAGTGAGATAGATTGCCAGAGGGTGAAGCACGCCAAAGATTGACAATCACATGGGGGACAGAGAGGACATAAAATGTATCTAAGTCATCAAGATTGAGAGTAAAAAATGAAGGACAAGCCAAAATTTTTCTATTATTTAAGAGAAAAAGTCCAAAAAAGAACTGGGAACCCTCAGGTTGTGGTTTCGTGCATGAGCATATATGCAGCTTGACACTGAGGAGGGCCCATACCCTAAAAAAGCAAAAATAGTCTTGTTAACCTTAATTAATTACTAGTTAAATTCAACTGTGTTAGAGGAAAACACTGATCACCTTGTTAAATAGGGGTTGTGTGAAAACCAATTTAATTAACCTATTTTTTTTCACTTTATATTAGATCCTTGGTGTTATGTAGACAGAGTCTATAGGTCTAATACAAATAAGATGCTGAATTGTCTTTGCAGCTCCTCAAGAAGTAATATTTAAATGACACTATTTTGACCACAAAAGTCATGCCAACCTTAACTATTATCCACATCTGATGTTGTCATGGATGCAATCAAAGCCCAATGTACAATTTGGTCCTACGTCACATTCAGAGAGGAAATAGGTCCAGAGATGTTCAGCAATTTATCCAGAACCAAGACTTTAACCTATGTTTCCTAATTCTTTTAAGCCAATTAAATATGGTTTAAAGATGGTAGATTAGTGTTTTGGATTGTTCTAAGAAAATCTTTGTAATATAAATAATACATGCAATTGAAGGCAGCCTTATTATAAATGTGCTCTGTGCTGGGCATGATGATTCATAAGCTCATTTGCTTTGTGACTCATAGCTCTTGGAAAAGAACAAGAGTCCAAGGGAATATTGGCTTCTATTCAGAACTGGTCAGCTGTTTGCCTCACTTTCCTCTCCTTCTTTTTGAAAAACAACAACAAAAATACTATAGCCAGGAAAAATGCTTAAAAAAGCATCAATATGCAAATCTTCATTACCTAAATGACACAATAGAATTTCTTTGCTGTGTTCATACATAGGAGAAAGTTGATAGTAGTTATTTCTGGAAAGAATAGATATAGATGAGAGGCTTATAAAAATAAGATTTAGAGGCATATTATACATAACAAATCGTGATTACTCATTATAAGCTTTTCCAATGCTATGACTCAGTCTTAACACGGGGTCATTTAGAACCTACAGATTATTTGGAAGGTTGGACTGTCATAACTCAAATTGGAGAGGGTATCTTAAAGTATGAGAATTCATTCAAACTGAGAGTGCCCTAGAAGATGGGATGAGTGATAAAATGTACAGGAGAAAACTCTCTTGAGATAATAATCCTCCTACAACTGTTTCAAGGCAAAGAAAAACAGCTTGCTGAAAAACAAAAGATATCTTGATTTCCCAAGTAAGAGATTATTTTAGGAATACCTGTTTTTGACAGCAATGCAGAATCTCTCCTTATCCTCTTCATATTTCTTTTTCCTTTTGTCGGCTTCCTATTGTAATCCAGGATGAAAATGAAAATAAATAACTTGCGTAAATCAGGTCAGCTGCAAGTAAGAAAAAAATCAACAAAACCTCAGCTCAGGCAAGATTAAAAAGGGAGTGATTTATTGGCTTATATAACTAGGAGGTTCAAGGGAAACCAGGCATTGTGTGGTTCAGTACTCAAGGGATGCTATTAACTTTGTGTGTCTGTCACACAGGTCCTTTGTTTCCTATATTGGTCTGATTCTGGAGCGGACTCTTCCCTGAAAGCAAGAAAGATTACTGCACTCAATTTTCAATCTGCTAATTTAGCAATATGAGGGAAATGGGGGAAAATATCATTGGATCTCTTCCAGTACATATAAAGAAACACTTGGGCTCTCATTGGACCACCTTCGGTTGCACATCAACCCTGAATCAATCACTGAAGCCCAGGGAATAGATTATGTTAATGGTCAGTTTGATCAAACACCCAAAACATGAGTAGTGAGGAGTAGGGCAAAAAAGCTGTGGTCAGCCTGTGCGACCCACACAGTCTGAAAGCAGGGGAGGAGAGCCATGCTTTCCGTTACTGGAAAAAGAGGTGGGCAGACAAGAGCCACTGCATGGCTTGCCAGTTACCATTTTTTGAACTCAAAATGCTACCCTGGAGCCCAGAGCAAATTCTTTTTTTTCCTGACATTGACATTGACATTGCTCCTGAGGGGCAAAATGGACCCTGGAAGTCCTCATTCTCCTGTCAGCAGCCTCTGCTCTGCCTTCATCTTAACCAACTCTTTGGCCCACATTCTCTCTTATTAGTCAGCCCCTTGCTGATTTCATCACAGCCCATTCAGTCTTCAAAAGGACCGCTTTCTCTGCCCTGCCTGGGGTGCAGGACTATTAAGCTTGAGAGGAAAGAATTTAAGCAGAGAATGAACAGGAAAAATGATTCCCACCCCTGACATATTACAGGGTTCATATTGATTACATTTCTTTTTCTCAGAAAGTCTAATTTGCCTATCAATCCAGAGCTACCGACACAGTACAAGTGACTGCCATGGGAAAGGGTAATGGACAGGATGGCAGCATGATTTACCTGTTTACAGCCCTGACATGCCAGGCTTACCTTTGTCTGATAGGTGTTGGAACAGTTCTCTTCAATTTAAAAGAATTACATCCTTTCAAAAAATGTCAGAGCTCAAAATTGAATGAGACAACAAGTGGAGGAGCCGAATTAATAAAAGTCTGCTTATGGTTATACTTTTACTCCTAAAGAATTAATGGGGAGTTGAAATTTTCAAGTCTGGAATTAGAAAACAGTTTGATGAATATTGACATTTATTTAACATCTAGTTCATGTTTTCTGGACAATCAGAATTCAGCTCACTGTTCGCTAAATGTCTGCTTTGTTACATTCCTGCTGTTTTCAATGTTTGGGAATTGGATTGAATTCACAATGAAGGTGCTAAGGCATTTTGCGCATCTGGAAACAGAATACAAAACTGCAGAGATGGCAACTTTTAACTTCTTTTGGCTGTAGCACCCAAGATTGTCATGTTCTGTGCATTCAGATGCCTAGTACCTTCTCCCAAAGTGAAGGATGAACTTGGCAGGTGGCCAGAGAGGGTTGAGCTGGAAGACTCTCTGAGTTGAGGTGAAATGGGGCCCAATCACTGGCATAACACTGGAACTTGATTTGAGTGATGACTTATAAAAAGACAGCATTAAAAAACTGACTCACCAAGTGAGTCACCCTTGCTGAGCTGTGCGCTTTTATTATCCTCAGAAAGCTATCAAGAAATCATTGCTTGCCTAATGCAAATAGAAATGTCTAGCATATTGATTCCACTCCCAGTTTACACTCTGGAAAGAGACCAATTTACACCTGGGGAGTGTGCCAGGATCCTGCTGGGGCAAAATTGTTAAATAGGCAGAAATTGACTTTCAGCTGCTCCTCTCCAGCCCCTTTTCAGTGTATATTTACCCCTACCTCTCAGGAACCAAGTGTTTCCCCTTCCTTTCCCCCTCTTCCCTCCTGTCCCCTCCCCTCTCCTCTTTCTCTCCCTTTTCTCTCCACCCCTCTCCTCTTTCCTCTCTCTCTCCTCTTCCTACACAATTATTCCCTGGGTACTGATGATGGGATATTGTGACTCTCTTCCAGCGTGACATCCTCCGCTCTGAAAATTTCGCTACTCCCATGTTCCCTCCCTTGCACCAAACTAATTTGTTCTCTAAGTTCCTCTCCCTTGGGCCTTGCTAGATGGTTGAAGTTAATTTCATAAAGATAGATTCACATACGTGCAAAGGACAGAGTATTTGAGAGGAGATACTTACATAATATCAGAGAAACCTAATGTAATTTTTTTTTATTGATTGATTTTAGAGAGACAGAGGAAGGGGGAGGAAGGGTGGGGGAGAGAGAGAGACATTGATTTGTTGTTCTACTTACTTATGCATTCATTAGTTGTTTCTTGAATGTACATTGACCAGGGATCAAGCCTGCAACCTTGGTGAATTGAGATGATGCTCTAACCAGCTGAGCTACCTGGCCAGGACCCAAAGAAACCTAATTTATGGAAGACTCAAAACTTTCCATCACACTGATATATGCACACTTGGCACCTGAATACAACTCTTTGGGAAGGCAGCAGGGTTTGATAAAACGTATGGACCAAGAATTAGACAGATTGTGTTTTCCATCTGGGTAATTTTGAACAAGTCTGTTAACTTTTTTGAGATTAGGTATGCTTACCTATAAAAAAGGAAGAACAAATGCCTTTCTTATTATAGTGACCATCTGCTGGTTTTTCCTGCTTGGTAGATATTTCTCACCTTTCCCAGTTTTTCTTTATGCAAACACCCCTCCTCATGCTCAGCCCATGTGCTTTGCTTGATGGAATGCTGGACTGCACTCAGTTAAGAACAAGTAGAGTTAGCTTTGGGGCTTTTGCTGCATTTACTGGAAAATAGATGAGCTCTTCTCACTAGTAACTTAACATGCCCAACGGCCATCTTTGTCACCACCCGGGAGAGCTACAAGCCTAAAACACTCCAGGTTAGCAACACCAGCAGGCGAGTGTGATCAGCATCTTTCTCTCAGGACCTGACTGTCAGTCACAGGAAAGATCACTGGTTGTCCCTGATCAGGCCAGGAGTCTATCCTTGAATCTGGTCGTGCCTGTTACCAAACCTACTCCTAAGCTATATGATCTAAAAAATCCTTCTGTTTACTTAAACCATATTTGAGTTGGGTTTCTGTCAGTTTTAGACAAGAGTTCTAACTAATCCAGCCTGACAGCAATAAAAAGAGTCTCATGAACAACTGGCCCTTATTCTACAAGGGTTTGGCAAACTTTTTCTGTAAAGGGCCAAATAAAAAATATTTCAGAATTTGTGGGCTGTGAAGTCTGCCACAACTCTTCAACTCTGGCCTTGTAGTGAGAAAGTACTCATGTATAACACAAAGATAAATGAGTGTGGCTCAGTCATGCTCATTTTTATAGAGATGAAATAAATATTTGGTCCTAAATATTATTTATGGACATTGAAATTTGAATTTCATATAATATTTAGCTTTTTAAAAATGATTTTATTTATTTCTCTTTAGAGAGAGGGGAAGGGAGGGAGGAGGGGAGAGAAATGAGAGAAATGTCAATCAGTTGCCTCTCTTACGTTCCCAACTGGGGACCTGGCCCACAACCCAGGCATGTGCCCTGACCGGGAATCGAACTGGAGACCTTTCAGTTTGCAGTATGACATCCAACCCACTGAGTCATGCCAGTCAGATATCTTGAAATATTATTCACATATCTTGAAATATTATTCTTTGAAGTTTTTCTGACCATTTAAAAATGTAAGAACCATACAGTGGTTTTATTGCGCTTGCTCTACAGGAATAGTTGATTGCAAGAATCCTAGCAACTGCCTTTCTGGGAAAAATAAGTTTCAGTTGACAAAGAACACTTCCAGCCCTGTGTACAATCACTGAATCAGTCATTTTACATTTTTTAGTGACTTTGGGTTTTTGGTTTCTGATTTTTTTTGTCCTCCTCACAGCTAATGTCTTCACAGTTTAATAGGATTGGCTACATAGTGAATTTGATTTGAAGGTTAAATGTCCCAATTGTTAGGTTTTCTATATGTTTGTCCAGTCATATTTTTTTCCTAAGGGACCTTTTAAATTCCATAATCTATAGACAGGAAATTGAAGAGATTTACAAGTTAAGGAATTGGTTAGTGTGGTCAATAAAAAATATTCACCTGTTGGAGAACACATTGGAGCATATCCACTGGGAGCAGTGATTGCAGCTGATTTATGGTCAACACAGGAATAGTAAAGAGAGTTGCTAAAAGAGGAAGGTAAAGTGTGATGAAAGAAACCCCCCAACAGATATGAAATATCAGATGTACCAATGTAAAGTGTTCATTACTCTTATTAATGATCTTCTATTGTATGCATAGGCAAGTGATTGTATATTATATATATTGAATTGTCTCAAAATTAAATAACTTAACATCCCATTAGCTCTCTTTTCAGATTGTTCTGGGTATAGTGATTATTTTTTAACACTGTGGAGTATTACCCAAAACAATTATTGCCCAGGGTTACCAAATCAATCTGAATGAGTATAACTGGAAGACATTTCAAACCCTTGAAATGACTTAGAAGTAATCTTTAAGAGCTAACCCTAAGGTCCTTCTTTTGCAAAGAAAAGCTCCTTAGTTGCAATATACATTTAGAATGACTTTCTGTGAAAAGAGAGAGGCAAACATGCCTGGATGGCCAATCACCCTGATGTTAAGATGAAAAGCAATTCCATTTAAAAATAAATGCTATTTATCTTCCTTGCAACACTTGAATTTTATTGAGATAGATGTATTCTGTACACCAAATCCAGCTTAATCCCATAAATAAAACAGAGTGTGAGAATGTAATCCTCTATTTTCTCTTACTGCAGAGAAGGGCTATTTCCTAAGAACTGATGGTTTTCCATTTATTTTTTTACTTTAGGGTAGCAGAGTTTTTCAGATACACAGACTTGCGAGCTTTAATTCCTATTGGGGCAAAGGGACTTAGGGAGGCAGACATCAGTAATATCAGGCTATAGGGTCTCCAAAAGAAGATGGCTCAAAGTAAAAGAGAACCTTAGAATAACAACAACAGGCATGCTCTTTCAAGCAGGATGAAAACAGAGTGATAACATCATTTCCAGTGCAAACAGCTTTCCATCTATTTTTCTATCATTTCTAGACCTGAGTGCCTGAAGTGCTTTTTCAAGAAAAAAAGTTTAAATAAAGTTGCCTTATCTCTTTTGACTTATTTCCTCCCTTTTCTATTCTACTTTATATTCTAAAATCACAGTTCTGATCTTATTGCTTCCTCACTGAAAAATTATCAGGGGCTCCCAAAGGTTAAAAGTTAGAACATAAAGTTCAAACTTTAGCACAATAGTCAAGGCTCTTCAATGAGACTTAAACTTGCCTTTCCAACCTATTTTCCCACCAGTGCCCTTCAGACATTGTTAAAACGCCAATCAGAAAATTTCACAATTTCTGGTTCATGCCCATTCTTTCTTCTCCTGCAAACTTCAAACTGTTTCCTCTTACACCATCTGCTGAAATTCTGTTTGTCCTTCAAATTTAGTCACTTTCTCCAAGAAACCTTGCCAGACCCCTGGGCAGGGTTTTGATATCACTGTGTTCCCACAGTACTGTCTTATATGACTTGTGATTTATTTTGGATTATATTTATGCATTTTTACATGTTATCTCTTCTACCAAAGGACAGAGATGTTTGAGGAAAATAATTAGGTTGTTTTTATTATTTGTACCCCCAGGACTTTGTATTAAAACACAAAGGCAGTGCATAATATGTTTGCTGTATTAGAAAATAAAACAATATTCTCTTTCCTTCTCCTTCCTTTATTCTCTAAGCTTTCTTTTTGGCTCTACTCCCTCTGAAATTCTACAAGCTGCCCTCTTCCTCATTTTCTCTCTTCCTCATTTTCTTTCTATTTCTTCTTAATTAATTTTTGAATCCCTTTTAATTCTATCTCTTCTCCTTACTTCCATCTCCAGTATTGTGGATTTAGCATACCTTCTCACTATCTATTTATGTATCCTTTTATATTTTCTTTCTTTCTTTCTTTCTTTCTTTCTTTCTTTCTTTCTTTCTTTCTTTCTTTCTTTCTTTCTCTCTCTCTCTCTTTCTCTCTCTCTTTCTTTTCCCCTTCCTTCCTTCCTTCCTTCCTTCCTTCCTTCCTTCCTTCCTTCCTTCCTTCCTTCCTTCCCCTCTTTCTCTTTTTCTCTCTCTCTTTCTTTCTTTCATATATTTTATTGATTATGCTATTACAGTTGTCCCAATTTTTTTCTTTGCTTTATTCACCCTCTGTCCTGCATGCCCCACCCTACAGCATTCCCCACCCCTGCACTTAGTTCATGTCCATGGGTTCTACATATAAGTTCTTTGGCTTTTCTATTTCCTATACTATTCTTAACCTCCCCCTGTCTACTTTATGCCTACCAATTACGCTTATTCCTTGCACATTTCTGCCCCCATTCTGCCCCTTACCCTCCCCACTGATAACCCTCCATGTGATCTCCATTTCTCTGATTCTGTTCCTGTTCTACTTGTTTGCTTAGTTTTTGTTTTTCAGGTTCAGTTACTGATAGTTATGAGTTTGTTGTCATTTTATTGTTCATAGTTTTTCATCTTCTATTTCTTAGATAAGTCCCTTTAACATTTCATATAATAAGGGCTTGGTGATGATGAACTCCTTTAACTTGACCTGATCTGGGAAGCACTTTATCTGTCCTTCCATTCTAAATCATAGCTTTGCTGGATAGAGTAATCTTGGATGTAGGTCCTTGCCTTTCATGACTTCAAATACTTCTTTCTAGCCCTATCTTGCCTGCAAGGTTTTTTTTTTTGAGAAATCAGCTGATAGTCTTACAGGAACTCCTTTGTAGATAACTCTTTCCTTTTCTCTTGGTGCTTTTTAAGAGTCTCTCCTTGTCTTTCATCTTGGGTAACTTAATTATGATGTGCCTTGGTGTGTTCCTCCTTGGGTCTAATTTCTTTGGTACTCTCTGGGCTTCCTGGACTTCCTGAGAGTCGATTTCCTTTGCCAGATCAGGGAAGTTTTCCTTCATTATTTGTTCAAATAAATTTTTAATTTCTTGCACTTCCTCTTTCCCTTCTGGCAGCCCTATGATTCAGATGTTGGAGCACTTAAAGTTGTCCCAGATGTTCCTAAGCCTCTCATTTGTTTTTTTGAATTCTTGTTTCTTTATTCTGTTCCAGATTGATGTTTCCATATCAATATTTCTTCCTTTTGTTCTAAATCATTGATTTGAGTCCTGGTTTCCTTCCCTTCACTGTTGATTCCCTGTATATTTTGCTCCCTCTTTTGTTTCATCTTTGCTGCGTTGTGGTGCTGTCTGCGGGAGAGGGGTCAGAGAGGGAACAATGCCACTCACTTGCTCCTCTCTAGCCCCACTTTCCAATAAACTCTCCTGTGAGACTGGGAGTTTCCCCCACTTTGCAACCCACATGGTATTTTGCAGCTAGAGGTTTTGTGTCTTAAGTTTCCTGGTTGGCCAGCCCCTCCTTACTCTGCAGTCTGTAGTCTTGGTGAGGGTCCTCTCTGCCCACCAGGCTGCTTGTCTCCGGCCCTCCTACTGGGTCTCGATGAATGTTTCTTTAAGTTCTTGGTTGTCAGAGTTACATACAGTTTGCTATTCTGGCAGTTCTGGTTGTTTATTGTTTTTAAATTGGTCATTATCCTTCTTTAGATTGTGTGAAGAAGAGAAGCATTTCTACCTACACCTCCATCTTGGCCTAAACCCTCTTTTGTGCTTTAGTTGTAAAATATTTAACATGTTCTGAAACAAATTTTGGCAATGCATAATTATTTAATAATTTACTCATTTGTTTTATTCCATTAAATAAATATTTCCTGTTCGATCCCTGGTACCAGACTAAGTTCTAAGCACTAAGATCCAAGTTGACTAAGACTAACAGGGTCACTGTTTTTATGGAGGCTACGTTATAGTGGAAGAGTTGGGGGAGACAAAAGACTAAAAACCCTCACAAAGAAACAAAAATTATTCTGTAATGATGAGCATTAGGCATAGAATTTTATAATAGACTTAAAATGACAAATTCCCAATCCTAGCAATGAGAGTTATGAGTATAAGACTTACTGTTCAGACAGAAACAAATGTAAAATTCAAAAAAATTATATACAGGATCCAGCAGAAGTAAGGCCTGCTTCAGTGTGGTTGGTAGGGTAATAATATGGGTCTTATAATTTATTGTTTTAATTTGAACATCTCACCTACAATGTCATATGGTGTGCTTGAGTATGATATTGTTATGTTACAGAATTACATGCTTATGGTTTTGTAATAAAAAGGGTCATTATTTGTGCCGGACCCTGTATAGCCACTCTTTTGATACATCTAACAATCAACTACTGGACTGTTGTCCTTAAAAGGAAGGGGACACCTGAGACGAAGCACACACATTTACCCTGGCTTTCTGATTAGGAGAGCTTTTCAAACCATAGCACAATGAAATAGAACCCAAACAGAGCTCAGTAGTGTCCAAGGCAGGAATTAAGATATTTGTGGAGTTGTACAGCATGTTGTAGAGCTTTTTAGAGATGGAGGTTCAGAAATCTTTACCAAGGTCTTTTTGAGCCGCTGGCTACTACTAAGCTGTGCACAGGGCAAGAAGACTCCCTGGGTTCATAAGAGAACTACTTAAGGGCTGTGAGACAAATGGAGAATTTAGAAGTTGAAGAGTGCTGAGAGGCATTAGAAGTTCAGTGAGCCAGAGTAAAAGGAACTTGTTTTGAATGAATACATTGGTCATTGTGCATTCATTTGTGATGCCAAGAATGGCACATATTAGGGCTTTCATTTACCCTTGCCTCTGAGCATGGGCTCCTCTCGACATGTTCTAACAGAACCTAAAACCAAGTCTCAAGAGGATCAAATAGAGCTGCTGTCTGCCAGATAAAGAGACCCATCAACAGTCTTCAAAGAAGGAAAACACTATAGAGACTTTTCTTAAACTAGCAGTAACAAACACATAACATAAAATTTACATCTTAAGTGTATTAAAAAATGTATACATTTTTTAAGTGTATACAGTTCAGTAGGGCTAACTATAGTCACATTGTTGTGCAACAAATCTCTATCTTTTACATTTTGCAAAATGGAAAACTCTATACCAATTGAACAACTTGTTTCACATATTTGAGAGCTCTGAGGTCAGATGCTAACATATTTATAATTGTTATAAATATATGATGGTTTGTTGGATTTATTGAATTTGACCATTTCCTTCCTCAGATTTAAGAAGTTTTTTGCCATTATTTCTACAGATAGGCTCTCTGCCTTTTTCTCTTCTCATTCTGTGTCTCCATACTGTGTATGGTATGTTGGTCTGCTTGATGGTGAACTGACCCTTTAATCATTATGTATTGTCTTCTGTTGCCCCTTGTGATCATTTTTGACTTAAAGTTTATTCCCTTTGCTTCCACCTGTTTCATATGGTTAGTTTTGCTCTCTTCTGGTTACCATTTGCGTGGGATATTTTTTCCCATCCTTTCACTTTCAGCCAACGTGTGTCCTGAGATCTAAACTGAGTCTCTTGCAGACAGCCAAAAATACTGGTTTTTTAATTATTCTTCACTCAATCTATGTCTTTTGCCTAGGGAGTTTAATGCATTTATACTTGAAGTAATTAGTGATAGGCAAGGACTCACTATTGCCATTTTGTTGTTTTTTTGTATGTCTTGCAGCTGTTTTGTTTCTCTTTTTCTCTCTTTTCTGTTTTGTTGATTTTTTTTTTGTAATGACATGCTTTGATTCCTTTCTCATTTTCTTCAGTCTATCTTTTAGCAGGTATTTTCCATTGTAGATACTGTGGAGCTACATAAAACATCATAAAGTTATATCAATCTATTTTAAGCCAATACCTTAATGTCAATCACATCTAAAACTCTACTCCTTTACATCTCTGCCTCTCTTACTTTATACTGGTGATGTCACAAATTATGTTTTTTATTGTGAATCTATTAACATAGATTTATAGTTAATTTATGTTTTTATTTTTAAATTCTATATCAGAATTAAAAGTGATTGATGCACCAATATTACAACCATCAGAATTTTAATATGTCTAATATTTAGATTTAGCAGAGAGCTTTATTATTTTTATATGGTTTACTTTTATTATCTAGTATCCTATTCTTTTAACTTGAAGGTCCTGTTTTGCATTTCTTATAGGGTATGCCTATCTTGGAAATTCTGGATTTCTCCTTCATTTTTGAAGGATGGTTTTGCCTAATACAGTATTCTTGGTGGACAGGCTCTTTCTTTCAGTACTCTAAACATGCCGCCTCTCCCTGCCCCCCAGCCTGCAGGACTTCTGGGAAATCTGCTTGTATTCTTATAGAAGTTCCCTGGTATGTGTGAATCATTTTTCTTCTGCTGCTTTCAATATCCTCCCTTTGTGTTTGACATTTGAAAGTTCATTATAATACTTCTGCTGTGCATTTTTGGGGGTGTTTGTCCTAATTGGAGTATGTTGAACTTGTTGAATTTGTCCATTTTCTTCCTTAAATTTAAATTTTGGCCATTATTTGTACATATTTTTCTCTGTCTTTCTTCTCCCTCTGTGGCTCCCATGAAGTATATATTGGTCTGCTTATTAGTAACTTATTAAGTCCCTTGCACTCTCTTACTTTACTTTTTTCTTTTTGCCTGTCTCACTCTATAATGCAAATGACCTATCTTAAAGTTTGCTGCTTCTTTCTTCTTATTGATTAAATCTTCTTTTGAAACCCTTTAGTGAGTTTTTAAATGTAGTAGTTTTATTCCTCAGCTTCAGAATTTCTTTTTGGTTCTTTTAAAGTGCTTTTATATTTTTGTTGGTATTCTTATTTTTTTCACACACTGTTTCCTAATTTTGTTTAGTTTTCTATCTATGTTCCTTTGGCTCATTGAGCATCTCTAAGATGACTATTTTTAATTCATAAATCTCTGTTTCTTCAGAGTTGGTTTCTGGAGATTTACTCTGACCCTTTGGTTGAGCCATGTTTCCCTGTTTCTTTATATGCTTCGTGACCTTTGTTGAGATTCGGGCATTTGAAAAAATAGCCACTAATTCCAGTCTTTGTGGACCAGTTTATTACAGGTGAAGACCTTCACCAGTCAGTCTAGCTAGAGATTCTGTGGTTTGTAAACTTTTTCAGGTGTGTGTCCTCTCCGGACTTGTGCTTTTTTTCAGAATTCAAGAAGCTACCCTATTTCTTCTGAAGAACACTGTGATGTCAACTTGACTGGGCCATAGAGTGCATTCATATAAGATCAAACATTACTCTGGATATTTCTGAGTGTTTTTGGATGAAATTAACATTATGTCAGTAAACTGAGTTAAACAATTGACTTCTCTAATGTGGCTTGGCCTCATCCATTCAGTTGAAGGCCTGAATAGAACAAAGAAGCTTACCCTCCCTCTAATAAAAGTGCATTTCTTTAGTTTACTGCCTTCAAATCAGGACATGAGTTTTTTCTTTTTCTTCCCTTGGATTCTAACTGAAACATTAGATCTTCTTGGGTCTTGGGCCTGTTGGCCCTCAGACTGAAAAAACACCATCGGTTATCCTGAGTCTCCAGTTTCCCAAATGGTCCTGCAATCTTCAGACTTATCAGTCTTGATAACGGTGTGAGACAATTTCTTAAAATAAATCTCTACATGTATATGCATCCTATTTTGTTCCTCTGGAGATCCCTAATGCAAGTCTGTAATTTCTTGCTCCCCAACCCCGTGTCTTTCTGTAGGATTGTAACCTCTCTGGTTATATAGCAAGCAGTAATACTCATTTTTGTTCTCAGCAGGCCACAAACCTGGTATTCAAAGTATATTACCATTCCCTTCAGCCCTTTAAGTCAGGTGATTCAGAAACAGGTCCCTTGGGAATTACCCCAAAAGCCAGAATGTTGGATCAGTTTTCACTCTTCTCATTCCCTCCTAAGGGAGAAGCTGGGAGTTGGGAGTTTTCTCTCGGTCACATCACATTATGTAGGCATGGGGCTCCAGTGATCACATGCAATGAGCTTTTCTAACCACTTTGATGCAGCTCTTCTTGGCTTTGTGCTCCCTTGTTGTATTGCAACCTCTTAACTGGTACCAGGAGGTCTCAAAAATACAATTTGGCCTGTATGTGATTGTTAAGTTGATGTTTCCTTTGGGGAAAGGGCCTGGGTATTCCTATTTTTCATCTTTCAGATGTTACTCCCCACTTCATGGAGACTTAACAGTACAGTATCAAAAATGCCTCACATAGAATAAAAATTATACACAAAGATCAAGAAAATGTGACTCATAATTAGAAGAAAAAACAGGTAGTAGAACCAGACATGATACACTTGTTAGAATTAGCTCCAGGGTCACTAAAGCAGCAGTTGTGAGCATGTTTGAGTCAGATGTAATAATGGAGGTGTTCCAGATCAGTGGAGTTTGTAAACAGCGATCCAGAGGCCACTTTGAGCTAGCAGATGTTATGCAGCTGGTTCACCCAATGATTTTTAAGAATTTTAAGTTAGTTGATGATATGTAAAAGGCAGGAGATTTTATATTTAAAAATTTCTGACTTCTCCAGAAAAATTGGAAGATTTGGCTGTCTACATTTCAACACGACAACCACTACATATAGCTGAGAAGTACCCTGACCTTTAAAGGAGACATAGATTTCCAATTGCTCACAGCCCTTGTGCTGGTTGGTCATTTCTCTCATTTACCTTCCAGCCCTTCTAAGCGTTATAGTTTCAATCCTTATTTACAGATCTAGATCTATGACCCATTCAGCCCAATATTCAGTATATGGCCATAAATTCATTCATTTATTAAAATGAAACTCAAATGTTAGTTTTAGAGACTATCAGATTCAACCCTTTATATTCTTCTTAGAGATATAAAAGCAAAGTAAGATGAAAGAACTTAAGGTGCTTTACCTAAGGTCTCAGAGCTGCTAGTGGCAGAGCTAGAACAGGAACCGAGGCATGTCTGCAAATTCTTTTCTACTATATCCTGCCAAATTTATATCTTCCAAGTCCTCTTGACAGCTACGTAAGTATTACCTGTACCAGTTATTGGAGCCGTCAGTCCCATGTTAACCTCTGTGTAAAAATGCCTTTTTGTAAATTGCCTATATTTGCCTCTTTCCAAGGATGGTATAAAATATTTGTTTTATTTTTGTTTTTGTTTTTAAATCCATATTCAGCCCTGGCCAGGTGGCTCAGTTGGTTAGTGTCATTCCATGCACCAAAAGGTTGCAGGTTCGATTCCTGGTCAGGGAACATACCTAGGTTGCGGTTTAGATCCCCATCTGGGGCATGTACGAGGGAACTGATCAATGTTTCTTTCTCACATCAATGTTTCTCTCTCTCTCTCTCTCTCTCTTTTCCTCTCTCTCTAAAATCAAATAACATATCCTCTGTGAGGATTTTTAAAAATCCATATTCACTCCTTCTCTATGACTTCGTATTTTATTGGCTTTGACCATTTCTCCTTTAGCCTTTGCTTTTGGAACTGTAACTTCTCTGTGGGCTTGACTTAGGAGTGTCTAGAGGTCAGTCTGCTTGGAATTTCTCTGTTTTATGCTTTAGGGAGATTCACAGAATATATTTGTAAGATCGTTCTCTATCCACTGTGTACACTACCTGCAAGCACCACCCCAGTTAAAGGGAAGATCCTTATGAGGAGGAAAAGGTCAGACCAAGGGCTGTTGACAGTGTTTCTGTATCACCCTTTGTTGGGGTCCACTCTCCTGCTCTATCATTTTTTTCAATGATTTCTCTAAAGTTTAGCTTTCATTTTCAGGTCTTTATACATAATTTTCCTTAATCCTCTTTATAGTGATTTTTAAAATAGATTTTTTACTTTTGCTTTTATATCCCCTAATTCTTGCTCTTAATCCTTAATCTCCTATATTTTTGTGAGTTTTATCTAAAATTTTATTTTAGGGATTTTTATCCTTTATCTCTTTTGCTTTTAGATATTTAGTCTTTAATCTCATTGACCTCTAGCCTTTTATATTTTATTTGAAATGCCATTTATTTCTTTTATTATTTTTGACTATTAATCTTTTGTCTTTGTTGAGTTTTTCATTCTCCTATTTTAACCTGTATTTTACTTCTTTTTATTTTTCTCTCATTCACTTTTTCTAATCTCCCATTCTTCCCTAATTATTGAAAATTGATCCTATATTTTTCCATAATTACTGTTTTTATCATGACTGACAAAGAATGTGATCATAGAGGTATGAGGTACAGAGAAGATCTGTATTAGAACTGGGGAAACCGGAAGCTTTTCTCTCTGCCCACCCTACCTTCACAGATCCCCTCTTAATAATATCATTTGCCTATCTTTCTCCTGGACTGTTCATCTTTTTTTCTTATGATTTCATAAGAGCATCAAACATTCATTTATTATACATTTCTTGTAGTAGAGGTATTTTCCTCTGGGACCTGAATTTTAGGATTAACAATGGTCTTATAGGATCCCACCTAGAATCAAGAGGAACAAGAAGATTGATTCCCTAGAGAACATTCTCTTATTAATATTTACTTATTTGTTTCAATTATTCCATCTTTAATGTGGAATTTATTATTTATGAAAATGTGGACAAAAAGTTTTTAAAATTTAATATGATCTTCTAGATACAGTATTATAAGAGAAGTAAATAATTCTAGATTATCTCTTTCTCCCTTGCTTGGTTGCTTTTTTGAAAACTTTGATGTCATTCTGTTATCTGTAAAAATGAATATGAAAATGGCAACTCTATAAGCTTGCAATGAGAATTAAATAGGAAAAATGTATGTAACAATAAATAGCATCATGCATAAACTATAATAGATTCTCAATTGAAATTTCCCTTTCTTCCTGGCCAATTAAAAATCCATATACAATATTTCAAAGAAAATATTCAAGAATTGGTCATGACTTCTGATTCTTCATCTAGATAGAGGATAACAAAGGGTAGGAAGAATGGAGATTCAGTGAGATTGTTTTGAAAATTAATTTGGAAGAAGCAGTGCTGTAAATCACATACACACACACACAAGCAAGATAGAAGTGCTTCTTTCATCACCACAAGCACTGTGAGGGACTGAGGGGGAGAGACTGTAGTGGCTTTTATAGTTTAATATTAAAATAGGTGTGCAGAGTAGGCTGGTTCATGACTCACCCAAATCAACACTGGGAGCCAACTGTACATTTCTTTTCTTTACAAAGAATGTGATATATTAGTCAGACTGCAAAGTAATAATGTTTTTTATTTTTTGAAAGGAAACCCTATATTCTGTAAAAATTACAGATTATTACCTTATTACACAATTCATCTAAAATATGTTTCTCTCTTGATTGCATGTTTGGGCTTTGGAGCCCAGGATTCTAATCAAGGAGCAAAAAAAGCTGTTTTACTCATCATCACCTAAATGAAAATTCTTTTAGGACTAATTGAAGGAAACTCAGTGCTTTTAGCCACTTTCCCCCCTGCCTTTGAGTCCATGCACAGATACCAGTTTTGGACTCAGTTGATTAGCTTAAAATAAATCCTTTGTTTTTGATACATGCAGACTTAATGTGACTGCAAGTGTCAGCGTTGATTGTTATTTTGATTAATCACATAGCAGTTTTCATTTTAGGAGTGTGTTTTGTTCATTTCTTTTAATTCAAAGCTTTGCTTAGTCCAGAAACTCCTTTTGCCTGAGATAGAGCCATACCTCTCTTCTGTTGAAAGTAGAAAGATAAACATTCTTTGATATGCAGATGTAATGATTTTATCATTACGAACCAGCTGTGCTCCTAATAAGTAACCAACCAGGCTCTGCAATTACTGCTAAGGAAAAGAAGGGACTGAGATAAAATATTTTAATACCAAAGATACAGTTTTGGGAAGATGAGATTTCCCCTAACATATAACTGTGTTCTAGCCAACACTTCTATATGGCAAATTTTAACTCTTCAGTTATGTTATATTTTGCACCTGCTTTATTTTGGAGGATATGTCAGAATGCACAATTTAAATATTGTCTGGCTTTCCTGATAGTTATATTTTTAATTGCACAGGTGCGTATCTGACACATTAACTATTTTTCAAGCTAACACTATTTTGGCTACAATCTGTCGTGTAGAATTGGGGGACAAAACTACCTTTTCTTGCATATACTAAAGAAACAGTACAGCGGGTATGGTCACTGAGGGGTATTGGAGGGGTTGCTTGGTCTTTGTAAAGATTCTTAGCTCAGAAGCTGAGTGATATGTTTGTCAGTCTCCACATTTTTTGTAAGAGAAAATTAGCCCCACTCCATTTTGGTTGGTTGTTAAAATATACACTTTCACATTTAACTAGAGAAACTGCAGTCCAGGTCTTAACAGTAGCCACTGGGCCATTTATTGCTTTGTCAAGCCTTGTTCCCATATTCTGAAAGTAGCATCCTTTTTCATTAGAAAATGACTGACTCACGCCCCCACCAAAATTTATGTGCTGACACTGTAACCTCCAGTGTGGTTGTATTTGGAGATGAAGCTACTAAGGAGGCAACTGAGGTTAAATTAAGCCATAGTGTGGGATATTTATGATTCAGTACTTGCCAGTGGTTGGGATTTAGTTTGAAGAAAAGAAGCTGGTCTGAGAGAATAAAGTTAATAGTCTAAGAATCAGAGATGAGAGAGGAAGCGAGTGTGATTGTGGACAAGGCTTTGGTTCCAGTTGTTTCTGAGGCCCAGCTACACCTCTTTTCTTCTGATGACTCCATGGCGAAGCTAGATAAATTAGATCCTGTCACTCTGAACTCTAAGTCCTGGCTTCTACAGGAGCATGATTTTCAAGCTTAATTCAAGACTCACACATTTGGTAGAACAAGCAAGTTACCTGATGGGTAAGTAGTCCATTCATCTTCCCATAAAACTGCTTTCACAAAATTGTGCTTCAGCAGGGGGTCAGCCGCCTGCATCGATGCATGGTGGAGGAAGAAACCTTCTAACACTGTTGTAATCATCTTAAGAATCCCAGGGAAGTTGGACATGACATGGTGTCCTCTTTATAAAGATGAACGAGATAAATATATTTCTAGTTGAAGGCATTGGGACAGTTTTAGGGGGATAACGTCATGCTCTCATGAAAGGAGCATGAGACTGCAGGAGCAGTCTCCAAGCTCCATGAAAGGAGCTTGGACTGAAATCTTGAGAGTTCAAGTCAGGCTCTGGTACTTAGAAAAGCTGTGAGTACTTGTGAAAAGTAAAGACATTCATAAAGTATGCAATGATGATGGGTGTGCTGTGTACCTGGCATTATGGTTGTAAGTCAATGTATGTGCAAAGTGCCTTGTAAATTAAGAACTATAATTCATAAATCATAAATGTGATTCAACAGTTTCATTCTCACTTTTAACAGGAATTTCAAGGTAACTTGTTTAACTTTTGGTCATGCTACACTAGAGCTCCAAACGTGGCTGCCTGGAGAAATCTGTACCTTGACAAAAGCAGCAGGTTGTGGGTAAAAGACATGAGCATTTGAAAGATGGGTCAGCAATCTTATTGTCTCAGGATGATGAGCTCTTGTATTTGACATCTAGCCCTAACTCCAGGATTCTGGGTTCTTTGTGCAGGTAAAAACTAAGGTCAGTCAAGAATTTGACTGTTTACAGCAGAATCATTTGATTTGGCTCATCCAAGAGTTTATTTAGTTATTAATAAGCATGTTGTCTGCTTCTATTTTAAATCTATTTTGATTCGAACTTTGTGTTTCCCCCTTCAGGGTTGTGTGTATGTATATGAGAGAGGCAGAGAGAGACAGAGACAGAGACAAACAGAGACAGAAAAGAGACTATAATTCTTTTCCTTCTGATAAATGTTCAATGAAGAAATTATAGAATATAGAAAAAAATATTCACATAAAATTTACCACATTTTCTCCTCTGCAGAAACATTTACTGTTGGCCGTGAATTTCTTTTCTGTGCATAATATATTTGTATAATTGAGCTTATGCTTACATACAATTTTGCATCCTGGCTTTTTAAAATAACATTATATCTTAATAATTTCCCAAAGTCATTAGAATTCTTAGTGCATATAACTAGTAAGTGTGTAACAAGCCATAATCTAGATGTGTTTTTATAGTTTATTATTATCCCATTTTTAGATATTCAGGTGAACTCAGAATATTTGCTCTTACAATAATGCTGTGATTAGTACTTTTGTTCATAAAAGTCAGTACTCTTAAAAATAACTTCCCATTTACTTGTGGCACTTCTTTTATCATGTTTGCAGACTCTTCTACTAACAAACAGGTTGGTTCTGCAGATTGTGCATAAGACCACTTGTTTCTAAGTCCACAGAGACCAGCAAGAACTAGTGCCATCTGTTGGTGGTGGGCAAAGATGAGGGACATTGCTCTGGCTGATGTTTTAAAATCTCTGTTTAGATCTCTAAGATAAGCAGGTGAACTGTTGTGCTAAATTCTTAGATATTGTGTTTATTTATAAGCTATTTGATAGAGCTATTCATTTATTCAAATTTATATCTTTCTATTCAAATAACATATTCTAATTATATAGATAACAGCTTTATTGCAAAAATATGGAAAACAGGAAATTCTAAAGAATAAAGTTAATGTTAAAACGACCTGTAATTGTATTGTGCTTAACCTTTTATTGTCATTTTAGTTCAACGTGTGTGTTTGTGTCTGTTTGTGCTTCCCCCACACAGACTCACACTATATACACATGTTGTCCATGGAAGTCACCCGGCAGTGAGTCCTGGTGGTGTCCGTTTCACATCTGGGTGTACGAGCTACCCTGTAGTTTTCTGGGGGCCATCTCCTGCACTGTGTCCTCTTGCTTTGCCCAGGTGTATGATCAGGTAGCAGTAATAATGAAGTACTTAGTGCACGAAGTATATTGTGTGGTCCATGGAAAAGGCAGATGTGAGGTTAAACTCCATCTTGTGTCTATTTATTTGATGACCTTGGGCAAAGGAGCCTTCATTTCTAGACCTATAAAACAGCATCAATAATAACACCTACTTTACAAACATGGCATGTGGATCAAATGGTACTGGGTATAAAAAGCAACATGTGACCTACTAAGTATTTTATTACTGTTGCCTAAGAAGCAAAAGACTGTTTTTAAGTGGAAAATTGTGGGAGGAGCACCTGAAAACAAATATCGGTACACTCTTAGAGCTGCAAAAGCCTCCAATCCAATACTCTGTTCCATTAGGGAACCACGTTTGAGTGTTGCAGTACTTAGCTCATCTCTTAGATCTTGCCCACTTTCAGCCAGTTTAGAGTCTCGTAGAACATTTATCTTCGTAAGCAACAGCAGTGGATTCACACAGTACACATTTACTCATTCGTTCATCTACTTGTTTGTTAGTAAATAAAATATTAGCAGTGCCATAGTGTGTATCAGGCATTATGCACAACTCTAGGGATAAGATGTAAAGCAAAGAAATCAATCTCAAAAGGCCCACAGTCTGGTGTGGGAAACAGGTGCATAAGCAGAACCTTATGTCTGTAGTACAAACATCTTACTGAGGGAATAAAGATGAGATAAAGATAAAGAAGAAAGAGGCAATAATGGGTAAGCCTAGAGCAGAGCAGGTAAAAAGGGATTTTGTAAGAAGTAAAGAAAGTCTGGGGTTTGTGGTGAAAGGGTTTTTGTCTGCCCAGCAACTCCCTGAACTCTCTCCCATTCTTAGTCCAATCATTTAAGTAGACCTAACCCCATATCCTGCCTTGAGTGACAATAGATGTGTCTTTGATTAATAAGTGAGAAAGTTCATTATTTAATAGAAGTATCTTGTTGCATTGGTAAAATCTTGCAAAATATGAGATTTATGAAAAAATTAATAAATGAAACTCCCAGCCTTGACAATGTTTGGAAAGCACTAACCTATATGATAAGGAATATGTTTCTGACTATAATTAATATTCAATTTGGTGTTATCTGAATCAGGTCATAGATGCAGACTTAGCAGCAAACATGAGATATTTTATTGGTGGAAGAGAGAGCATAAGATTATATTAGTTTCATAATTGGAACATTTGCTCTTGTCTTTAAAAATAATAGTCCAACAAATAGAACTTGTGTTCTCAAAGGTTACATATTTATTTTTTCAAGTGTTTAAATAATTAGGGATAGACTAAATCTTTTCTCTGGAATATCTGTGTCATGGGGTCAAGGTATATTTCTTGAGTCTTTGCTTCATTGGTGGAGATGGTATTTTATTGACAGTTTAATAAGGAAGGGAACAGTAAAGGGTATGGCAAAAGTAGGTTTACAGCTGTGAGTACTGGACACAGAGAATTCATTCTTGTATTGTTTTCATTAATTATTGTATTATTTTCCATATGAACAACTGTAAACCTACTTTGCTCCACCCTGTATTTCTTGCGAATATTCCTGGATATCCTTAGAATGACATTGGCTATTCTTATAAACCTTGATGCTAACAACTGTGAAATAGGGAAATTGCTAAATTGTGGAAGTTTGTTGGTGTTGTGATGCCATTTTAGAAGCAAATGACATTGAGTGATATTTTTTTAACATTTTGTTAAAGATTTTATTTATTTATCTTTAGAGGGGAAGGAAAGGAAAGAGGGGGAGAAATATCAATGTATGGTTGCCTCTCGTGCATTCCCTGCTGGGAACTGGCCTGCAACCCAGGCATGTGCCCTGAGTGGGAATTGAACCTCAATCCCTTGGTTTACAGGCCCACGGTCAATCCACTGTGCTACACCAGCCTGGGCACGTTGAGTGATATTTTATTGCTACATTCTTACTCTGTTATCTACATTAAAATGTAAAGCCCACCTCCCATCTCTTGAGACAGAAAATGGTGAGAAGAGTGGCCAAGATAGCATCAGCAAATTCAGCTGTCAATGGGAGAGAGGATTTTGAGGCACAGAGTGCAGACTGGGCGGGAACTCCCAATGAGTTAGAATTAGGAGGAAGGAACATCCAGCCCAGAAGGCTTACTTTTCTGTTAATAATGAAAGTATTAATGTCTTCATTGTCACCTCTCTTGCCATGGTTATTAACCTCAAGGTTTCTCAACTGTCTGCTGCTGAGAAAATAAACCAAGTGATTCTTTTTGTGTGGGACTGAACATAGACCTTAGTTCAGAGCAACCATTCCTAATGCCATCAATTTGAAATCTAGATGAAATGTTTTTTAGGCATCTCACCCAGCAGCTTCATGGTAATAAAAGTATTTTATCTAAGAGATGTGTGAAGCTAGAAAAAAGAGTATAGGTACAAAAAAGACTTTGTTACAGATTTGGGTAAGGGAAGAGATTCTCTGTGCTTCTGAGTCACACTGTTTTGCTGATTTCTTTTAAAAGGAAAAAATGGGACATTTTTTTTGAAATCAGCTTGATCCAGCTATCTGAGCATCAGAAATGATTGCAGCTGGCTAACCTCTAATTATAGAATCTCTATTATTGGTGATGTAAGTGGCTGAATCTGTGGTTTGACTTTTGTGATCCCTGGCTTTATGAAAAGCTGGGATTTTTAGATAATGTTTTTTCCCTTTGCATAATAAACTAAACAAATTTAAATTAGCTCTTGGGGCAAATATAATTAAGGAAATGCAGATGATACTTTTGTTCCTTTTGCTGACCAGAGTATGCCTTAACTGTGACTTTGGGTGAAGCTATTAAATCCTGTTTCCATGGGATTCAGTCCAGAGCATTCAGCTCTGATGTCCTAAGGTATTTGGACAGGCCAAGGTCAACATTAGCAATTCTGAGTTTCAGAGGAAGTTGATTTCTCTAATGGTTTATGTTTAAAGAAGATTTCAGATAGAATTATTGCATTTCAACTTTACTCTGAACATTTCATTGATCATTTGCCTTTCTTACTCTCACGCCACTAATTCTGACTGTTTCTGTAGACTGGTTTAGAGAGAAACAGGGACAAGGTTGAATCCATGTAAGTTACCAATATTGATGTACAGGCGTACCTTGGAGATATTTTAGGTTCAATTCTAGACCATTGTAAAAAAGCAAATGTTGCAAAAAAGTGAGCCAAGGGAATTTTTTTGGTTTTCTAGTGGATATAAATGTTATGTTTACCCTATAGTCTATTAAGTGGGCAATAGCATTGTATCTAAAAACAATGTACATATCTTAATGAAAAGTACTTTATTGCTAAAAAAATGCTAACCATCATCTGAGTCTTTAGCAAATTGTTATCTTTTTTGCTGGTAGAGGGTCTTGCCTTGATGATGATGAAAACACATTATCTGTGAAGCACAATAAAGGGAATAAAATGAGTTATGCCTGTATTAGTCTACTCAGGCTGCTACAACAAGATATCATAGACATAGTGGCTTCAACAACACTTATTTCTCACCATTCCGGAGGCTGGGATGTCTAAGAGCAAGATGCTGGCAGATTCCACTCCTGGTGGGAGCCCCCTTCCTGGCTTGTAGACAACCATCTTCTCTCTGAGTCTTCACATGGTGCAGAGAGGAAAAGGGCAAGCTCTCTGGTCTCTTCTTATAAGGCTACTAATCCCATCACGAAGTCTTCACCCACATGACCACTTCTAAACCTAGTTACCTCCAATGGCCTTACCTCCAAATACCATCACATTGGGGATTAGGGCTTCAACATATAAACTGGCGGCGGGAAGCACAAACATTCAGCCCATAATAGGAAAACCCTGCTTAGCTGAGACTTACCATTTTGTAATCCTCAACTTTGCATTTTAAGAGGAGATATATCACAGATTTTTTTGGTTAAAGAGATCTCAAGCTGTCCCATGATGGTCAACTGCCTAGCTTCCCAAGTTTTCTTTGTGTTTGGTATACTTGTTAACATTACAGGGTATTATGATTAATGGTGGCGATGTTGCTTAAAACACTGAAAAATCTTCAGATTCTGTGGATTCAGTATGCAGTAGAGTTGGCCCTTCATATCCACTTGTTCCACATCTGCAAATGTAAGCAATGGATCAAAAATATTTTAAAAAATGTTATGTTGTTGCTGACATTTATTATGTAGTAAGACCTACAATAATCGTGTTTATACTGAACATGTACAGGCTTTTTTTGTCATTATTTCCTAAACAACATAGTAGAACAAATATTTACATAGCACATATATTATATTATTAATCTAACAATGATTTAAAGTATAGGAGAGGATGTACATAGGTTATATGCAAATACTACACCATTTTATATAAGAAACTTGAGCATCATCTGATTTTGGTATTCCCAGGGTAGGAGTGGTAGGTTAATTGAAAGCTTGAAGTTTGAGTGATTCATATTTTATCTAAAGCCAGAAAGATTTAAACGCTTAGAGTTAATATGGTAACTTAAACAGGATGGAGAGAATTATTCTCTAGAAGTTTGTTATAATTTAAAATGATAAAATAAATAATTTTTCTTCAATAAAAAATAGTGAGGAAGCAGAACCTAAGGCAAAAATTAAAGTACTGAAATTTTATTTAGGAAGTATAAGCCTGGGGTGGCAGGAGTAAGGAAGAGAAGTAAGTCAAAAAAGGAAGCTGTGAAGCTGTGAGATGGGCCCCTTTCCATGCTGCTACCATGTCCCAGTGCCACAAGGAGAAAGGGCAGGTCATTCAGGAGGCGCGCTGACTTAGCCTGAAGGATGCTCTAGCCGGACCGTGAGGAGGACCTGCACCTCCATGTAGTCCATGGAAGTGGAAAAGGAGGGCAGATGGACTCGCCTGGCTCTCTTCCATCTCCCATTTCCCACGGGTCAAGTTTTGCTCTGCAGGAATTTCACACCCCCACACTTCTGAATTGTGCTGTTAGTCCCTGCAGCAGCTTAGGAAGCTAGTGTGTGGCATTTACATCCTGAAGGCCACAGGTGATTTGGCAGGAGGGAGATGAAGGTCATGAAGGCTTGAGAATACAACTCACACCTTCCATCTTGGGGACTTCAGTGAAGGTGGTAGTGTGGTGTGTCCAGAAGGTAACTATTGCCTTATGAGCAGGGGAAGTCAGCCAGTTAGAGCTGGCTTCAAAGAGATTTGGAAAGGTCAGTTGTTGGAACATTAAGCAAAATGCAATTTTCCTATTCCGTTCGGTCATTTGTAGCTACACTGTTAGACCAATGGCATTTAGCCAATCTCTTGCCAATTCTCTTGCTGGTTTCTTTGTGATGATTCTCTCAGCACCTCTGTCTTCTTGCCGCAGCTACTTTCTAAGCCATTGCCTTTGTGTGGGAGTAAATATGTTTGCACATAGATCTAGCTCTAGATGTACTCAGCTCTGCCAGGTGTGAACACAGAGAATAATACATCCTCTCAGATAATGATCATTAGATCTGAGTATATACAATAATTCTAATTAAATCATGCCATAGCTTATAGACATATATGAATAATAATTATTATTACTATTCCAAGATGACTTTTGTTATTCTAGTACAAGAGTATACAAGGTTGATAGGTTTGGTAGCATTGGTATAAAATAGTAAACTTGAGAAATAGAAAACATTTGGGTGCAAAAATTCCTTTGACTTTTTTAATCCAAATATTCCTTCTCAAGGCAGTTTTGTCTTTGATCAGCCAATTTGCTATCATCCTGTTGGGGATGCCTTCGGTGCCAAAACCACAGCCTCTAGGAAGTCCTCCCCTTGTTATGCACAGGTGGTGCCAAGAGACTTTTCTCTCCTTGGCTAGTTAGTTTCTGGTTGTAACTGAAAAGCATGTGGCAGGCATATCTCACAACGGGAACAGAAAAACTGAGAAAGCCGAATGGAGAGAATGACTGGAGAGGGGGGAGAAAGGAGAGGAAGGGAGGAGAGAGGAAGTGGAAGGGAAAGGAGGGAAGAGGAGGAGGAGAAAAAGTGGAGGAGGGAGGGAGGAGGAGGACCATAATCAGCAGTGAGGAAAACAAATGAGAAATGGTAAAAGAGCACAAGGCAACTGCTAGTTCATGTCCTTCTTGCCTTAGTCTAAAGGTTGCAAATGGTAGTTAGTTTATTGGTTAAATCCATCCCGTTGAAACATTTTGTTTGATCTATGTAATTAAAAAAATAATTTCCAACTGAGATTTTATATTTAAAAATTTCATATTTCTGACTTTTAACAAAGTATAAGATCTGGCCACTTTTGACCCATATTCTCTGCCTGCAACGAGGGCCTGCAGCTGGGCGATAGGTGTCTCCTTCAGGTGGAACAGGAGCTCTGTCACCTCCACCCCCTCGGATGCCCTGCGCACCTGCTTCACTGACCTAGGATACCTGCCTGGCCTGTTGGGTGCTGGAATTAAAGACTGTGGCAAGAATCTCTTCTATAGTCTAATCACCTTTAAGTATCTATTCTCTTCAATCTACTTGACACATCATGTCAAGTGCCAATGACTAACTGTGATTAATGAGTAAAGATATTGCTGGAAACAGGCCTGTTTCTAACATCAGAGGTAGCTGGAGCAAGAATACAGACATTTAAAATTAAGAAAGCAAGTTAACAAACAAGGTCAATTCATTCTATCTTCATACTGTGGCAAATTTCATAATAACAAATCAAGAATATCCTTTAACTTATAGTTTTAATAGAATTAAATCTGCCAAAATGCCAAAGATGACTGAACTTAATAATAATTTTTGCATATATGGCTATTCTTTGAGTAGTGAAATAAAGACCTACATTAAATTATAAATTATTTCATATTTATTTCATAACCTTTGTGTTTCTTGTTTTTACTTCAGGAAAATAAATACTTATGCTATTCTAATCATGATTTGCAAATAATTTGTGATCTATTATCAGCGATGCCACATTTTAGTCATTGTGGGTTTTAGATAGTTATAACCAATTTTGTTTCAAAGAAATTCCATTCTAAAACAATAGCAATTGGAATTGTCAAAAATACTAAAAGCAATTACTTTGGTTTTGAAGTAATCATAAACTACATATATCAGTCATGAATTTACATATGATGCTCAAATATTAGATTAGGATTACATATGTTAAAATATCACGGGAAGTATTATCAGATTCTTTAATTTATTTATATAAATCTATAAGACCTATTCCTTAATTTCACCCTATTTTAAAGCAACTTTATATCCATATGGTAAAATAAGGAACAGCTGTCATGCCTCATGCATGCATGTCTTTAGATGTAGGGGTGTGTGCATGTGTGTGTGAGTCATGCAGCTTAATCTACCAGAAGAGGGACAGTGTTCAGCCTGATACATATTTAAGTTATAAAAATGATTTCATACTGTAAAATATTTATTAGCTGCCAATACCTCACTAATTTGTGTGTCTCTCTAGAATTACAACTAGGAAAGAAGAGAGGCAAAAATGGTCGTTCAGCACTGCTGTGAAATAATTTGTTATGCAAGTCCAGCACATTTGGGAGGAAGGATTGACACGTTATCCAACGTGTCTTTTCTCCTACTCAAGCTCTTCTGTCATTCAAACCCTCCTAGTACTCTGGAGTAGTGTCTATGGAAAAACATGCAAACTGCCGGGGGATTTAGATACTTTTCTTTTTGAGGATATAAGGCTAGAGATGCGGAGGAGTGTTGCCCTGAGCCTGGAGTGGTATTAGAGGCAGGAAGGAGTGTTTACCTTCACTGTTGGTCACACTCAGTCAGCGCTGAGCACCAGGTACCCACGTGTCAGCTCGTGCTCACTAACAGTGCTTTAAAGCGTGGGCCCAGAACAGGAAGTCTTCTTGCCCGAGTCTAAGAGTGACACTGGCTGTCAAACTCACACTCCAGAAGCGCGGCTCCAATCATACCGGGGTCCCACTCAGGAGTGTTGGCAGACACACAGAATGCACTCAAACACAGCACTGGGGCCCTGGGTGCTCAGACCCAACACAGTCCCCTGCACTTCCTTTCCCTCCTAGTCTTGGCCTTTAACAGCCTCCTCAAGGGCAGAAACTGCATCAAAACAATAAATTCTAGACACCAGCCAGGATATGTGCATTATTTCTTCCGATCCTTAAAATCTTGGAAGATTATTTATAATAGAACTTGAAAATTAGAAACATGAAGTTATCAGATGTTAAATAATTTCTTCAAGATTCCACCCAGGTCTGACTCCAAAGGTGGTAATTTTTCCAATGAGGCAAGCTTTTCTCAAAAACCCAGAGATGACTTTTCCCTTCTACACAGAACCTCCTTGCCTGGCATTTAAAATATAATTGATTAGTTTGTAACCTGATTATACTTATATTTTTACCAGAACCCAAAAGGAATAGATGTCCAAAGCCACAATGCATTCTCTTCAGGCATTTTTTTTTTTCTTCAGAAGAATGGCTTAATTTACTAAAAAGGAGCTGACTTCACCCAGCACTTTCCCCACAAAGCCCACATTGACTGTGTACTTGCTGGTTCTCTCTTCTGTTACCATGGCTTAGACTGGCTGTGGTTTCTGTTTAGAACTCTTTGAGATCCTGGATAGTCCTGGACACTTTTTATTCCAGAGTGTGACAGTGAATTCTTAGTATGAGAGTTATTTCCTTGGCTTTCCTGGTAAAGCTAAGAAGAGAACAACTGAATTTTTTTTAATTGCATGCATATGAGGGTTTTGTTGTTTAGAGACTTTACCTAATTACAGACTGTGTATGTGTGCTAGATACCATTTGGCAGCTTTTTAAAAAAGCAATAATTTAAAAATACTCTAGCAAATAACAACAATACTAAAAGTGAGGGTCGGGGCTAGATGACATTGAGAACTCAAAAGACATACACCCACAGAATCCTTAACATGGCTTTCCTATTCAGCCTTTTTACCAGTATAATTTCATTATTCCACTGCCTTCACCAATTTGATTTCACTATTCCAGGGTACTTGCCCAGGGAGATGAAAGTTGTAAATAAATTTATTGTCTCAGGAGCTTCCCATAAAGCCTATTTAAGTGAACATCAAATTATTCCCATCTTTAATAACATCAGGTTACTGTTTATGCTCCAAGACTCTGTGAACCTGTCTCTCAAGATCCTCACCCAACTGTATCTATAGATCATGAATTATTATATCATGATCCTAATCATACCCTCTTTCCATTGAGTGACCCACCTTAAGTCAGACTTTGGTTTCTCATAAATATCCCAACTTTGCCATCTTTACTTACGATTCTGGCAAGGTAGTATTCTCCTTGTATGAAAAAACTTAGGTACGACAAAATTTACTTTGTCATCAAAAGGCCATTTTGATGATGTTTTGAGGGAGTCAGTGTTTGGCAAAAAAAGTGTGGCTGAATGCTGATAATAAGTGAACCTGGGTGGTAGTCCTATAGTTTTATTATTGTGCTAGTCTCTCTACTTTTGAGTATGTTTGGGAAAGTTAAAAAAAATAAGTTAAAATCCTTGAGTTAAAGCCTAGCCTGGGCTAGAAGCCACGGAAAGGAGCTGCTGAGTGAGTGATGAGAGCTCAAGACAATGTAATAAGTACACTGCAAAAATGTTGCCTGTTATCAGCTTCCTATAGCCCTGCGACATGATCTCCCTCAATTTAAGGAGTGTGAACATAAAATTCCCGGCCCAGTTGTTGACAGTCTACAGCACAGCAAAGCATTTCTGCCATTCAGTGGTACAAGGCAGACCCCGTTCTGTCATACTGTTATTATGACCGCATAGTCCAGGTGGCCAGGTTCACTCTAGAGCTTGGGGAGTGTGATGTGAGCCTTCTTCCACTGTGTTATTTCTCAGGATGGTAGAAAGAGGGTGAATAATAAATAAATAAGACAAGGGGATCCTTATGGAGTGAAATACAGGAGTTACGCAGTTGGGAGAATCCCAGGGCCTGACTGGAAATCCAGACACCCCCCATTACCTCTTACTATTCACATACACTTTGCCTGCACTTCTTTCCACACTTCCTTTGATGCCTCTCATAACATTTAGTTTTCTCCTCCTGAGCCTCCTCTCTGCCCTGAGCAGTTTCCAAACTCTTCCCTTCCTTCATTTCTACCCCCAGACCTCCCATGATTATAATCGGGGCGGGGTGGGCGGAAGAAGTCATCTCAGTCCCTTCGGCTTTCTCCTGTAGAAACAACTTCATGATCAGTAGAGTCATAGGAAGCCACGCTCACCCACAGAGGCCAGTTTACTAATAACGTAGCAGAAACGAATGTCACTTTCAGTGGAAAACTGAGGCAAACTGTACTAAGACAGTCCCATTCAACTTCCAAAAATAGAACACAACTTTCTTTTTTGTTTTTTGCCTCCACCCACCAATTTTACTGAGGTATCATTGACAAATAAAATTGTCTATATTTAAAGTGTACAATGTGATGATTTGATATGCTCATACATATACATTGTGAAATGAGGACCACAATTAAGTTAATAAACCCATCTATCATCTCACATAGTTACCATTTATTTTTTCGTACATGTGGTAGGAATGTTTAAGATCTACTCTCTCAGTAAACTTCAAATATGCAGCACAGTATTATTAGCTGCAGCTACCACACTGGACAGTAGATTCCCCAGAACTTTTTCATCTCGTAACTCAGCCTGTACCTTTCAGCCAGCACCACCCCTTTCCCCAACCCCCAGCCCTGACAAGCATGCTTCTACTCTCTGTCTCTGTGAATTTGACTTTTTTAAGATTCCACACATTAATGAGATCATATATCTCTGTCTTTATCTGGTCTATTTTACTAAGCATATGTCCTTCAGGTTCACTTATGTCACAAATGGCAGGATTTCCTTCTTTTTATGGCTGAGTTATAATCCACATATTCCATTATATGTATACTTGATATTCCATATGTATATTCCATTTATTCATATACATACACATACATATATAATAAAATCACATTTTATATCCATCAATGGACACTTAGGTTGTTTCCAGTCTTGGCTGTTGAACACAAAAATGCAGACGTCTCTTTGAGATACTAATTTTATTTACTTCAGATATATTTCCAGAAGTGTGTCTGCTGGATTATATAGTAGGTAGTTCTATTTTTCATCTTTTTGAGGAACCTCTGTACTGTTTCCCATCATAGCTGTACCAATATACATTCCTACCAACAGTAGCTGTGTATACATAGAACATATTGGTATGGCTTGTCTCTACCTCCTCACCAATTTGTTACCTCTGGTCTTTTTGATAATAGACATCTTAACAGGCACAAGATGATATATAACGGTTTTGATTTGCATTTCCCTGATGGTTACTGATGTTGAGTATATTATCATGTACCGGCTGCCCATTTATGTGTCCTCTTTGGAAAAATGTCTATTCAGATCTTTGCTCATTTTTAAATCAGGTATTTTTTGCTATTGAGTTGTATGAGTTCCTTATACATTCATATTTTAGATATTAACCCCTTATCAGATATTTGGTTTGTACTATGGTCTGAATGTTTGTGTGACTCTAAAATTCATATGTTGAAATTCTGATGCCCCATGTGATGGTATTAAGGGGAGAGGCCTTTGGGAGGTGATTATTTCATGAGGGCAAAGCCCTTGTGACTAGAACCAGCATCTTTATAAAAGGTCCTAAAGAGCTTGCTAGCCCCTTTCCTCTGGGTGAGACTATGACAATGACAGCTCTCACTAGCCACCACATGGTATCGACAGTGCCATGGCCCAGGACTTCCAGCCTCCAGAACTGTTGTTTATAAGTCATCTAGTCTCTGGTACATTGTTATAGAAGTCCAAAGGGACTAAAACAGTTTGCAAAAACTTCTCCCATTCCTACATTACCTTTTTATTTTGTTAATCGTTTCTTTTTTACTTTTTTGCCAGTCCTTTATTTATTTATTATTTATTTATTATTAAATTTACTGGGGTGATATTTGTTAATAAAAGTATATAGGTTTCAAGGGTAAGAACACAACTTTCTGATTGGGCTATTGGGGCTTCTTAGAAGTGCATAAATAGAATCCAGAAGTCAATGTTCTATAAAATAAGCCAATCAATGTTTCACAGTATTGTAATACCATTAATTCAAATTCTGTACCACTTTAATTAGTCATTTATTACGTTGACGTGATCACTGCCCAGATAGAGCTTTAACTCCTACATTCCCCCCATGTACAGGTTTCCTTTTCTGTTTTCTTTCTTTCCCCTCCCTCTCTTTACTCTCTCCATTCCATCCTCCCTCCTTCTTTCCCTCCCTTCTTTTCTTATCAAATGTGTCATGCAACTTTATTTTTGCCTTTCTGCCAAATCACAGAATTTTAAAGATTGAAAAACCACTAAAGATTATCATAGCTGGTTGCCTCATAATTCAGGACACTGAAGCCCAGAAAAGTTTAGCCCCTCACCACACAAGGTCAGATGTGTCCATGGTAGCACTGAGGCAGCTATTAGGCCCCAGAATTCCCTGCTGTACTTTTTCTCATATGATACTATTCTCTAAGCTTTTGAACTTTGAACTTTTTAGTTATTAGATGAAAAGTATGTCTAATGGATGATATACATTTTAAAATTTATCTTTCCCTGAAAATTGATTCTGTATATTCTATTTTTTTTCTCACTAGATTGACCATTTCTGATGTGTTTTGGAGCAGTAATTCATGTCCTATTGATTCCAGGACTTGGTATTTACTATTTTGATTGAAAATTACAATATCACCAATGAAATTTTAATGATTTCTTGAGGACCATTAAGAAGTTAGTTGTTTCTATAAGTGAAACCTAGTCAACAAAACAAGCAAGCAAAATAGAACCAGAGACACAGAAATAAAAACAAACTGACAGTGACCAGAGGGGAGGGGAAGGGGATACCGGGGGAAAGAAGGGGATGGGTCAAGTCAAGGAACATGTATAACGGTCCCATGGACGAGGACAATGGTGGGAGGGAGGATTGAATGTGGGAGAGGGGGGTGGATAGGGCAGGGGAGAGTAATGGGGGAAAATGGGGACAACTGTAATTGAACAACAATAAAATACATACATACATACATACATACATAAAAAATAAGCTAGTTGTTTCTGTGCAGAGTCAAGCTCAGAGACAACAGGCCCAGCAGTGACATGAGTTGAATTCTGTATGGAGGGATTGATACCAAATACAAAATCGCAGCAGCCCAACTGCTCCAGATCCAAGGGCAGTGGGCTTTCTCTGGTGGTTTAAGTAAACCACCTAAAATGACAGCTCACAAGGTCCGTGGAAGATCTCCCAAAGAGGTGATAAGGGCAAATTTTATCTTATGCTAATATGCACTTAGTAACTAGAAATAGTTGTGGGGTGAGACATTATGCTTTTGGAACTATAAATACATCTGTAGTTTTCAGTTTCAGTAAATGGTATTCCTATCCAAGTTTAACAGTGTATGACTTTTGAGTTATTTTTCCAGTATGATGGGTGGCTGGTAAACATTGTACTAAGTTTTGTTAGCCTTCATTTCGAGCCCACTGGGGAAAGGGCAGGTGGGACAGAGAGAAAAAGGCAAAATAGAGCGATGGTCAAGGCAGAAGAGAAAAGTGAGGACAACACTATAAGATTTTTCTCTATTGATACTGAGCAAAATGAACTTCCAAATCACTTCATATTTAGGTTTTATTCACCTTTCATGTAGCTAACTGATAGTGGTTTCATAAGCAACCTGCTCTGAGCAAGGAGTTCTTAATTTTTATTCCTTTTTTTTTCCTCCTTCAAGTCACACAGGATGGATGGTGGCTGGGGCACGGAATTTTCCCATCAGTGTGCCAGGGTCATGAGCAGCTCCCAGTGGAAGAACTGCAGTAGCTCCACCCCTTAATCTCCACTGGAGAGTGCAGTTAGGAATGCATGTGAGAGAGTGATGCTGTTGTAGAAAAAAATTGGATCTGCTCTAATTTATTATTTAGAAATGGAGTTATTCACAAATGTCAATATTTGACAAATGACTTGCAAATTCCAGTATACCTCGCCGTTAATCATATCATGTCAGGCTGTTGAAACAACACTGTTGAGGACTGTTGCTTGATTTAGTTAAAATAAGTAGCCAGACTTCTTGTTCCTGGAGAATACCAGAAATCTTGCCTTTCTTCAAAAGAGCTATCTTCCATATATACCTATATCTTCCATATGTATATATACATGTATATATTAATGATATATAGTATATATTCTATATATAGTGTATATATACATGCACACATATAAGTAACCCAAATGTATAGATTAATGGTCCATTGAAATGAGAAGTATAACTCTCTGTTATCATGACTCTAAGGATAAAGAAACCAACAATAATTATTCCTAGATGCACCAATGCAAATGTCTATGGCAGATTAAAAATGATTACCCTTTTTTTTTATACTTTTCCCATTAAGTGGTAGGTCTATTATCCTGCCCTTGAATCTGATATGACTCTTATTTGTTTTGACCAATAGAATATGGCAGAAATAATGTTATGCCAGACTGGATCAAACCTTTAAGTGAAACGGCAGCTTCTACCTTGGTCTCTTGGAAGTCAGCTGCCATGTAAAAAGATAGATTACCCTGAGATCGCTGTGCTCTGAGACATCCCAGCCACATGGAGAGGCCTTGACTGCCGGGTGCAGAGAGAGGTCAAGGAGCATTGGGTTATTGGCTATGTGACTAAAGACACCACCTTGGGAAGTGGTCCTCCGATCCCACATGCCCCAGCTGATATCACATGGATCAGAGATGAACTGCCCAGCTAAACTCTTCCAAAATTCCTAACTCTCAAAGTCAAGAGCAAAATAAACTGGTTGTTTTAAGCCCTTAAGACAATAGGTAACCAGAACAATGTCCATGGATAGAGAATTTTAAAGAGATGCAGAATGTCATGTTGAGCAAAGGCATTTATGGAAAGTGATTACCAGTTGAAGTGCAGACAGATTTACATGGGCCAAAGCTCTGATAACATGTATAAAGTGAATGGTATCGAGATTTAGAAACAGCAAAGTAGTAAACAGAACCACAGGGGGGGAAACAAAAACTTATAAACGTTTTTGAAGGTATAGGAGGAAGTATGGGGAGAAAAATACCCTTTACTCTTCACAGAACAGAGGAGGCCTTCCTTAGTGGGCCCCCAGTGTCTTGGATGCTTCCTGCTTATTCGCGTCCAAGGAAGCATGGGGCTGTTCTTCTTCAACTGGATGACTCACTAACCTGCAGTCTGTGTTTGACTGGAGCTTTAACTATTCCTCTGCTGGAAGGAAGAAGGTGCCGATCGGGAGAGAAGTGTCACTCCAGTCTTGAACTGATTTGTACCTTTATGCTGGTTACAGTGTAGCAGCATAAATCAATAAATGAATTGATGCTGCTACCCTGTAATCTTGGATCCCCCACTTTGCTGTTTCTCGCCCTAGGCCCACCCCAAATATTGGGCCCCAAACTTTTTCTCATTTCTTTTCTTTCCACTTACCATTCCTAAAGTAAAATGATTTCAAATAGTCTAAGGTTTTATATATTAAATAACTAATTAATACATTTCCCTAATTATATAAGCAAAGGACTTATTAAAACTATATTTATTGTATACTCCAAGTTTTGGGAAGGACTCTATCCACAGAGTACTGATTATATGATACTAGATGTGACAGCCAACATAATTTTTGTTAAAATATATGTTCTAAAAGTTCTGAATGGTTGAATTTAATAGCATAAAATGTCAGTTAAAAGAATATAGAATTTCACAGAAATATATGCAAAGCTGGGATGGCACCGATGTGGATGTTGGAATAGCGGTCAACCCCAACAGTCCGAGTCTCCAGTACGATGGAACTGCCAAAACCACTCAATGAACCTGAGTCACCTCCAAGAGTACAATCTTAAAAAAGGAGGTGCAAGACCCGTTTCCCTCTTCACTGAACAAAGCACACCTGAGCAGTAGCGTAGCAGCTGTACTTTGAGAGGACATTATCACACTTTATCCAGGGCTATACAAGAAGGACGCTGAAAGGACTGTAAGTCATGCCATGTGTCATCTGCTGGAGGAATGTACTGTTTGGCCAGGAGAACAGAAGATGAATTTGTTACTTTTTAGGGGCATTCAGCCTCCAGTAAAAGTAACAAGAGGCAAGGGAATATTCAAGTGGATTTTTTCCCAAGAATTAGTGGAGTCCAATAAATGAATTTGTGGGGTGTGACTTCCTGGTCCCTCCCTGAAGGTTTTAAGAAGCAGCTAGGGGGTGTCCTGGCACAGGTTTAGGAATTAAAAAAAATTCAGCTCTGGACAGGTAGCTCAATTGGATAGAGCATCTTCACTATGTGCTAAGGTTATAAGTTAGATCCCCTATCAGGGCACAAACAAGAAACAACCAATGAATGCATAAATAAGTGGAACAACACATCAGTGTTTCTCTTTCTCTCTCTCAAATCAATAAAAATAAATAAATAAAACATAAAAGAATCAAGAATGAGACCAGATAACTCCTGAGGTTTCTAAGAATCACATCGATAAGAGGATGTATTTGGTTATCTGAAAGTTAATTTAAATTAAAGTGTTGATAATAAAATGTGGGTTTTTTACCTAAGAAAATGTTTGTTTTACTAGGGTGCTCTAGGTCAATAATTCTGCTTCCATGCCCTCATCCTGTCCCATAGCAAATGCTACTAATCAGTTAATCCCAGTGCTCTTTCTGGCTAGACTGGGACCATCCTTCAGAAACAATGTTCTCGGCAGCCAGTACCATTAACCGTGTTGGCCTAACAGCATATTTGTTTGTTACCCCTGCAAAGCAAAGGAAGGTGTCTAATACCTGAAACCTCATTATCTGAAGATAACTTGTCTCGGAAAAAGCCAACTTAAAGTAAATCACTTAAAACAGGAGCTAGTGTTACAAGGAAATAAGAAAATAAGGGATGAATAGAGCTTTACCTTGAAAAATGGGATTAAATATACACTCATTCATTTCATTACTGAATATTTCAGCCCCGAGGATACTGTCCTCAGCTCCCATTCTATTGGGGGAGGCAATTGTAACATAAATAGACTAATATTAAGTATCAGGTAGTGACAGGTTCTACAAAGAAAATAAAGTAGAATAAAGTGTTGGGAGCTGCTAATTTAGGGAGTGTGGGCAGGGAAGTTTGCCGGGAGGGAGCACATGTGAGCAGGCCTGGGGGTGGTGTTACCAGCAAAGGAAGAGCAAGTGCACCAGTGCTAGGGATGGATCAAGTTCACTGGTTGTACTAACAGCAGGGAGGCCAGTGTGATTGGAGATAAGTTCAAAGTTGTCTCCAGGGCCAGAGCACACAGGACCTGGTAGATCATGGTAAACAGTAAAGAAATTATAAAAATGTTTTACATTTATATTATGCATATAATTGTAATAGTGAGCTAATTCTTAGATACAATAGAGACTAAATCATGCCCATTGGAAAGGGTATATGTATAATTTTTCTGAAAAATTTTTAGCTTAAAATGATAAGCTTCATCTCACATTGGCGACTCACTGCATAATTATAAAAAGATAACACGTAAAAATTCAGGGCTTCATAAATTTTTCCAAAAATATTTTCCATTTTTAATCCTTTGATTTCATTTTCTTTAGAATCGACCTATCACCGTCCTTGTCAGTTTCTTGTTCTTTGGTTGTTACCGTCAAAACCTTCCTTGTCACTGGTTTGGAATGTGATTCCAGCTATTCTCCAACATCACTGCCACTGGCTCCATGAAATCCTGAGTCTTTTTTGAAAATTGAAATTTCCTCAGCAGTCAATTTACATAGTATCTGCATTTTGTTGTTAGATGAATCAAAGGTATTGTCAGACAAAAGTGGATTTGCTAGAGACTAGCGTTAATTAGGGAAGGATGTTTGAATGGAGACCGATATCATAACCAGTCCGGCATAAGTTTATACTTTTGGCGTCACAACTTTGCTTTCCCTGTATCTCTGACTACTCCAATAACGAGGCCTCTCTAGTTTCGGAATCAGGTATTGGGGTCACTGAGGGACAGGATTAGAGGACAGAGTCGGGGGTAATTTTCTTTATGGAAAATTATCTTTTTAGGCAGAACTCCTCTCTTTCCACAGGGAAGCCTGGTCATTCCCCAGGGTCCTGGCAGGAAGGTACAAGCCACTGTGTCCAGGCCAGTAGAGCAAGCCTCTGTTGATTTCCTGGCATTGTAAAGATTCTGGCTCCTTGCCACAGCGTCTTGCAGAAAGTGATTTCTCAGAATTGAATGTTCCTCCAGGGATGTGTGAGTATTTTAAATCAAAGAGTTGTAAAGTGAGCACAAAGCTGTTCTGGATGGAGCTCATTTCATTTGAATAGCAGCCCATCTACATTTGGTAAAATTTTTAATTTTTATTGTTTAAAAAAAAACTATGTAAACACTGTGCCATTATGGAAAATAGGAAGAAAATACCATCTGTAAGCTTATTACCCAAGTATAGCAGTTTGATCATCCTGTTCCCAACTTTATATTTTTATTTTCTTATTTATTATAATAACAACAAAATGATAATAGCATTCACTGACCTTTTTGTTGTTGTTTTTGGTTATGCCACTTAATCTCTATAAGAATCCATGGCATAGGTTATTATTTTCTCGTAGGACAGATGAGAAAACTTGGGCATGGAGTGGTTGTCCGAGTTCAAACTACTAGTGAGTGATGGGTCTTAAACTCTGGCAACTCCATAGGTTTCCTTCTTGACCACTACATTATTGCTTTATAGTTTGTATATGAGTATAGCCAAGTCAATAGATTAGAATCAAATTTTTTTCAATTATACGAAGGAGACTGTTGTTATTAAATCTGAAATTTAGATGTTGATTTCAGGAGCACTGATGGACAAAATAAAACATTATAGTTTTTAACATGTAAGTGCATTAGCCATTTAAACCCAGCATTTTCATTTCCCTTATTCTACTTACAATGTATAACATAAGGTCACATATAAAATATGGATTATATATTATGCATATGCACACCTACACGCATATGTACACAATTACTCTAAAAACATCACGGTGACAGGACTGTGTCTATCTTATTCATGGGTATGGACTAGTGACAAACACATAGCATCATCTTTTCATTCATTCATTTGTTCAGTGAAAAATTATACCAGTTAATCTGTTTTGCATTTTTCTCTGATATACTTATTAACTCTTTTCTCAACATTCCTAGTTCAAAATGATGTTAATATATTTAACAAAATGTTTCTGTCTTCATTGGGTTTGGGAAACATTGGTTAAAAACAGTGAAATACTTTTCTTTGTTGCCTAATGTGTATTGTGAATTTATAATATACATCTTTCCAAAACTTATTTTTGAACATGTAACTCTTCTTTTTCCTTTTTTGGATCATGAAGGAGACTAGAACTTTACTGAAGACACTTTTGGAAACACTGATCAAGAACTTCCGTCTTCCATAACTCCAATATTAGTTTCTCGCTTATCTTTTTGAACTCAGCTTGAAGTGCTGTTTAGCCAAACAGGGTCTTTAAAATAACCAGATGTTGTTTGATTATTCATCAGTATTGTCCTGTTCCAAGTTAAATAGTTCATATTATCGAAACAACTAAAACAAGGCCCCAGGCACTATAAAAATAATGTCCAAACCCTGATTTAATATGAAAGCAAATAATATCAGAAGAATGGTGGGGAAGTAAAAATTAAAATGGTTGGTTTTTTTTTTTTTTTTTGCATACTGCCAAATAACCTTTTTTTTCTGGGACATTTTTAAAAATGGTAATTTGCTATAACAAATTATTTTCATTGCATATGAATACTACTTACCTACATTATAATTTTGGTCTATACCAATCACGAGCTGCTGAGAATTCTTATTTCTTTTCTGTGGACATTATTGATTATCTGCATTAATTTTATATAGTTATTTCATGTTATTTTCAAAGGGCCCACATTATTTCATATGATTGACTAAGTCCTGTTTCAAAGTTGAAACATTTTTCAATTCTAGATGGGTCCGTAGAAACACTTAAATGAGAAAAGTATCATCTTTCTATGCATTAAGAATTTCTGAAAACTGGCTACCTTTGAATCTTTAAAGCCAAAAAGACTAACAATAGACTTACCTTTTATCAGTTTCAATAAAATAGAAAGAATAGACCTCGGTTAGCGAAGGCTAAATAATGAATACACACATATAAAGAAGCGGTCATTCCTTACACTCCTGAACCTAGCTCATATGAGGCTGTAGTCTGTATATAGTATTTTTAATCTTTCAAGGGATAAACATTTCGAAACTTATTCAGTCAACAGAGTTCAGGTCTAAGATCATTTGGGCTTTTAGCTACTTTTAAAGATACCAAGAGAGGAAAGTAAAATTGCAAAGAACCTTAATGAAACCTGTTTTTCTTAGAAAACTCTATTTTGATTTTCCAAAGTATAACTTAAAAAAGTTGAAAACATGACTGTCATACAAATGTAGGCACATATCAGAGACCTGTTCATGTATTCATGAGAGAATGTATGAGATGGGGATGCTCTTGGTACCAAGCGCATTCTGAGGGTCTGAATATTCACAAGCATTTGGAAAGAATGTTAGTATCAGATTGTTAGGTTAGATGCGAAATAGGTCAAAGTTGTACAAGGCAATAAAACTATACCATCGAGGTTATGTTTTCCTCCCTACAGACTGGACAAAAAGTACAAGTGAACTTGTAACTCTACAGTGTCTGGGGTCCAACCACTGATGAATAGCAAAGTCAAGCACAAGTACATTTTCTGAGAGAATTAAGTGGTCCTTGGGGTGGGCCTCTGAAACAATGTCTCAGTGTGACTCTGAAAAGTCGTGCTTTCCCCCTGATTACCAGGTTTTGGGTAATGTTTCTAATTACCCGAAAATAAAAACTTGAGTTTTTTAAATTATAAATCAAAACTCATCTGCTTATATAGTTTGGACTAAAAACCACCATCTCAGCTGCTTCTGAGAGTTGTGGAGAGATTAAACAGTGGGGGAATGGGTCTTAATTCAAAATTCAAAATAAGCATCTTTCACAGATGACCGTTCATTCCATATCAAGGTCAAGCTGACAGGAGAAATGAACAATGGAAAGAGGGCAGGAAAAATGTCTCCAGGAGGAAGCAAGTGGGGGCTGACAGCCTTCCCTTCCCACAACAGGGCTGCTTTTATTTAGAGGGGATAGCATTTGAGGATGCTATTTCTCATTCTTTGTAAAGGTGCTTGGAAGCAGAGCTCAGGCGGGCTGCCTGGGCGTGGGAAGCCCCACCTCTTGCACAGTCCCCCTCAGTCACCAGCTAATGCCTGGAATAAATTCTCTACTCGCCCTGCGTGGGTTCATTCACAGCTCTGTTGTCCCGGGGCCTGGCGCTTCCTCTGAGGGACTGAAATAACAGCGTGCAGTCAGATTGGGGGTGACGCTGCGAGCCCTCCTTCAGAGGCTCCACTTTTCCCCGGGCTGTCCCTGTATACGTGTATACGTATACAGCAACACACAAATTTAAAAAAATAAAAACTAAAACAGCAGCCATGTCCCTCTCCCTTCTGGTTCCCTCCCGGCTTTTTCTGAACGTAGGATGAAGCTCTGCGAGCTTCCATCTCTAGAGGGGGTAGCTCTGTGAAACTGGTAGGAGACGTCTGCAAGAAAGCAAGTCCTCGGGGGATTTCAGCACCTAGGCAGAAACAGTTGGGCTTTCCTATTGCCAGCCCCGGGGGTGGCTGGCACGGAGAAGCCTGGATTAAACGCGGCTTGGGGCTGGTAAGGTTGGGGTCCGTGGAAACTCCAGGTGCTCCCAGGTCCCTGCTCGGCGGCGCACCCCGCCCCGCCCAGATTTGTCCTCTCAGCCTCGGGGGCTGCCGGGCTTTGTGGTTCGCCCAGCGTCTGGGCCCCTGCTGGGGGTGTCGTTACGAGCATGTGCAGACAGCAGCCCAAGGTAGAGCGAGCGTGCCGGGCGAGCCCTGAGATTTGCCTTGCAATGCCATGTTTGTGTGTGTGCTCTAACTCCCGGAGAGCGATCAGGGAGGCGGCTCCCCCGCCCGACTTGGCTGATGTTTTCTTGTTTCTGTTTCAGCCTTCAGGATAATTCCTTCAGCAGCACCGCTGTAACAGAGTAAGTGATTCTTGCCATTAAAATAAGACTTGCATGCCTTTCTCCGGAAGCAACTATCATGAACGTACTCTCTACTGTCCCCAGCCACTCTTCATATTAGATGCATTGTCTCCTGTAATCTGGGGCTGGGGAGGTGCTGACTGATGGGGCCCAGAAATCTTCACAGGTTCAAATTAGCCTTTTAGCAGCAGCTTGAGAGATATTAAAACAGGCTGATAGCTTGCTGGAGCTCACTGCAGTAAGATAGATATGTGCTGTTGGAGCTCAGATTAAAAAAAAAAACCTATTTGACATGTCATACATCTCATAAAGGAAGCTCTGCTGTATTTTGCCAACATTGGTGTCAGTTTTCATGGAGTGTGCTGTATACATTGACAACAAATAGGAGATGGCTGTGAGCTGCCTTGAGTTGAATTCCAGCATGTGATGAACAGACTAAACTTATCCTCACCCTCTCTTGTCCACAGATTTTTCAGACACAGCAGAGTAAACTTTTCTTGTATGCTCTTTTGTCATTTTTGTCTTCTGACTTCAAAGATCTGGCTATAAGAGGAATGAGTCATCTCGTCCTATGGTTAAAGTGTTGATTGCGGCAGCTAACACCATTTAAACATAGAATGAAGGAGTGTAATATTTTACTCCAGGCTAGCAGGCACAGTATTTTTTTATTAGATATTTATAGTTCGTGATGTAGATTTTTGTCATCTCTTCATTAATATATTTTTCTAATATTATACCATACATATATGTTAAAAATTGATAGTACATTGTACTAAAAGTGCATGTAATTTATATATAATTTACATAAATATATATATGCAGGGACTGTCTAGACTTTAGTTAATCATTTTTTCTCTAAGCTAACTCATGATATTTACTTCTGGGACCTTTTGGTAGAAGTCACTGTAAACAGTTTTTTAGGAAAAAGGGTGTATAAGGTGTTATACCCAACTACAATAAGAAAATGCTGCAAGTTTAATAGAGAAAGCCCAGTAACTTGGGAGCTGTTTGCTAAAGTTTCCTAACAGGCAAGTAAATATGGAACTAGGTATTTTGTGAGTTTCAAGTCTTAACCATTGTCTCAGTAACTTGGTGATGAAGGGATAAAATCCTACAGGACTCTTGAGGCTCTCTTGTTTTCCACGTTCTTTTGTTTCTCTGGAATTGCTCCTCTCTCAGTGTTGAGCTCTGGGCTCAAGTGGAGTTACTTAAAAAAAAAAACACAGGGTTGACTTTATTTAGAAGATGCAATATGAAATACTCATGGGACCTATATGTTGATAATGAGATGGCTTGGTAATGTGTGCCGCATTGCATTTTCTAAAAGCCTGAAAGAAGGGGAGGAGGCCTGCCAAAGTATGCTGGCCAAAAACGAGGTGAGACTTCCTGGTTCTGGTGCACAGGTACTGCTCCTCTTCCTGTTGCTGTGTTTATAAGGGCCGAGTGCTTTCTGAGGCTGCTTCTTGTGAGCCTGGTGTGCCCAGATCCCCAGGGTCAGCTGCAGGACTAACAGCTTTAAAATGGAGACAATTAGTTCCAGATTTCACATGGACAACTTTTTTTTTTTTTTTTTTTGGTAAAGGTTTTAAAGTTAAATGCTGGGGAAAGTCTGGTACCTTGTCTTTGGCCACTCCCCAAGGAATTCTGATTGCATAAGATTCTGTTGTTGTTTTCAGAGAAGTGACAGTGATTTATTTTAAAAAGCACTGAGTGACAATTGGAATGCCATCTGGCTAATCTAAAAATCTAAGGAGCATATTTGAAACGTACCAAAAGCTTCATAGGTATAATACAACACAGAATGGGATTATTTAAAACTAGTCATTGTTTAATAGAACATTTTCTCCTCCTCTCAGTAATATGAACCATTTTCCTTGGCTCTTTAGGGAGACCCCAAAGCCAACAGTACCAGGATACACAATCCTGAGACATAGATGTAGTAGGTATTCTGTAATGCTGGGGTATGGACTTGGCACATAGAGGAGGTGCTTGCCTTTCTTATGTTTTAGATACAAGACAATTTTCTCTACCTCCTGTATACTTCTACTTTTTCCTACCCACACTAATTTATTTTCTTTAGCGCCTGAAATTCCACCTAGACATGATTTTTTTTTTTTTTGGATTAAGGCCTCTGGTGATGACTCTTATTAAAATAGAAATTAAAAAGTCTGTGCCCCTGGGAGGTGGATTGTAGTTGTCATTATTCCTTTAATATAAATTATGTCATCAGATAGTCTGTCTAACCTAATAGGGCTCCACTTGGCCAGTTGGGGGTCTTATAAGGGTCAAGTGGTAGAGGAATTAGGAGGGACTCGAGGACAGATTTTATTCTCTTCCCAGTTTGTCCCAAGCCAGGCACTGTCTGTGCAGCTCTGGACCAATTCAATTTCTTTTTCTACCCAATTTTCCACGATCAGAATGGCCTTGGCCTTTCCCTTCTGCATCTGTAGTGCTCGTTCATCTATCATTTTTCCATGGTCATTTCCTATGTTGTCCCAGCAAACCTGCTATTTGATTTTTTAAAATGTATTTATTTACTTTAGAGAGAAGGGAAGGGAGGGGGAAAGAGAAGGAGAGAAACATCAACATGTGAAACATTGATGGGTTGCCTCTTGCACTCCCCCAACTGGGGACTGGGCCCACAACCCAGGCATGTGCCCTGATGGGGAATCGATTTGGTGACCTTTCACATTGCAGGCTGACAGTTCACTGAGCCACAGCAGCCAGGGCAATCCTGCTATTTGAAATGAAGTCTGGTCAACAATGAATTCTCATTTAGTTATCAATGAATTAGTTATCTTCTGAAACAGTGCTTTTCAAAACCAAATGATCATCAGTATCAACTGGGCAAGGGGATTGGGGCTTGCAAAAAATCCAGCTTCCGAGGCTTTGTCCCAAAGTGGAAACCTAGAATGGGCAATTATATTGGAGTCAGCCCAGTGCTGGTCTGAGTATTGTAAACCTTTAGGTCAGTGTTAAACTTTTTAGGAGCATAGTAGTTATATGAAGGGAAGGGCAACTGGTTTTAAAATTCACATTCCTGGGCCCTACCCTCAGAGAGTTGTTCTAGTGGGGGTGGAGTGGGGGCGGGGCCAGAGCCTGTTGTTTCAGTCAGGCACTCCAGTTAGCGCTAATGCACACGGTTCTGGGGGCACACTGTGAGACCTCCCACAGGGTTTCAGGCTGCACCTCTGCAGCTTGGCCCTCAGGGAACAGGGTACTACGGGGTGAATGGCAGGCTTCCTGGCACAACTGCATTTTATCTAATAACCAACCTGAGGCTTCTCTTCTTATTTACTACGAGCCAAACAAGAGAACCTTTCACGGGCGCTTCTGTCACTACCATCATTCTAAGTAACAAGTTTTCTTCCCTTTCCTCTGGACCTCCAGGAATGAAACTGAAGAGAAGATTGGGTGGGCGGGCTTAGTGTGGTCGAGCAGAGTCACTGCTGTACACCTTGGAATCCTGGACGATTCCTTAACCTCTTTTGCCAAGGAAATTCCCACTTCATTGTCAGGCTTTACTGAGACAATGTGAAAGAGAAGATGAGCTTTGGAGTACCACATATTTCCTCTTGTTTGTGATTGATAGAGGGAGCAAAAGTCTGAGCAGAGAAAAAGCTGGCAATCTTGAGCATTTCACAAAGACATAATTGAAAGGACAAATTATCCACATATTGTCTAGGCAACCACAAATTAAAAACTCTGGGACTTACAATCTAGTTGATGAGAACTTCAAAGGGAGTCATTTAATAGAGGTGCTGCTCGCATTTTTCTTTTTACTACAAACAACGGTAAGAAAAACATTTTATAATGCAATCAAGCATCCACATATAGACATGATTTATTCAAGCAAGTTTTGTATAAAAACACTGAACTCTTACTATATTGACATTTTCTATTCTGTTTATCTAATAACAATAACAACAAAATGCTGGTAGCTGCCATATAATTTTAAGACCCAATAATAGGTCACAACTTACAGTTTGAAAAACATTATGCTAGAAGATACTCAGTTTTGGAAGAAGATCATTAAAGAGGTTCATCTTTAAATTTCTGTGTTGGGCTCTCATCTAGAAGAGAATGCCATGCCCAAGACCAGTTAGGCACTTGGTCAGAACTGACTTTCTTCCAGGAGTGGGGATAGCTAAATATGGATTCCCACTGTGGAATCCAGTTTTATGATTGGGCCAGTATATACATTGCAGGGGCTGCTGGGCAAGGAATCAATAGAACAATCCGAAAAGAGATGTTAATTGAGTAGAACTTCACAGTCTGCATCAGAAAAGGAAAACCCAGCTGAGCTGAAGGAGCTTGTGCCTGTGTGCCTGGTAAGCAGCAGGGAAGTCTATTTCTCTGCTGTATCTGTGAGCGAGGGATTGTGTTTCTTTGTGTGGCAACCAAAGTTGTTCAGTGGCCCTTAAAACTGGATCAGCTAATTAGGGCTGGCCTCATACTTCAGAAAGCATCTGCAGCTTTCTAAGTTCTGGTGCTGAGTTTCCATTTTTAACTAGTTGCACTTTGAGAAGAAAGGTTAACACATGTAATGAGGGAGAGAAAAACAAGTCCTTGCCAAATTCCCAAACAGTAGGTATTGTTGGGCTCTAGGGTTGAACCTCTGGTTGAACCCTAATTCTTTGGAAGCAACACTTCTAGATTTCTGTTCTTCATTGATTTTTCTGCTTAGCTAGGTAACTTTTATTGGGAAATGTTTTTGTTCAGATTACAAAGCTCAGATGAGCTAAGTGAGTGCCTCAAATGGAAGAGAACAAGGCAATACTTATGATTTTAACTGTTGTTTTCTATGAGATGGACAGAGTAGGTTACCAATGGTCCAAAGACAAGAAAGCAAGGACATTTAGTTCATTTCATCAAGAAGAGCATTTTGTTAAGTCACCCAACTTTGTTTAACTGCCAGTGCAAGCAAATATTTCATCAGGTAGAGAGGGGTAGAGTCAGTAGTTGGCTTTTGTTTTATTCTGTACAAAACCATAATTTAAAACAGATAATAAGGGAAGAGGATGGATCTTTCATCACCTTGTTCTATGGGTAAATTATAAACCATTGCTGGTAAGGAATATTTAAAAATTTTAAATGATTTCATATAGTATAAACACTATATTATAGTTACATTTATGGATATAGGTATTTACTTATTTTTGCTTACTCATCATTACATTGTGAATCTCTCAAGCAGGGTCCAGGTCTTTTTCAACTTTGTGTCCTTTAGAAGTAGTGCTACTCAAAGTGTGGGTCCCCAAATGGTTTGTGGCTTGTCTGAGACAAGAACAGTATAGAGATAGGGAGTAAGCATTTAATAACATTTGTAGGAATTTGACACTCCTGTGACAGTTTTACAAAAGTATCTATCCACAGTCTCTATCCAGAATTGGAAATAGAAAACAGACTGGTCAGTCCTAAGTTCTACGGAGCTTGAGAATCACAGCTCCCATGCTTCATGCAGTACCTGGAAGTCAATACATGCTCAATAAATGCTTGCTAAGTTATTTCAGGGACCAGACTAGTTAATGTGCCAGAGTAAATGACTCGATCCAAGCACTCATTGAGCATCTATTCTGGGGCAGCAGCATATCTAGAAAAAGAAATTATGCTTATTTCTTCTCATGGAATTAACTAATTAAAAAGATCTCAGAGATGCAAAATAATTACACAGCAGTATGAGGCAAGATAGAGTTGGTTACCAAAACCTTTTAGTGAAGAGTAAACATTTACATATTAAAGTTAAAGTAGGGATGTGGCATGTGGATGAACTTGGTTAGGAAGGTTCCCAGAGCTTGTGACACCTGACTTGGGCAGTGAAGGATAAGTAAGAATTGAAGATGAAAAGGCATTTTTGGGCAGGATGGAGACATAGGTTAACACAGCTTGCCTCCTCACACAACCACAGCAAAAATTACAACTAAACTACAAAACAACTATCACCCCAAATCATCAGAAAATCAAGCCATATGGAAGTCTGGCAACCAAAGAATTAATGAAGTCACATTCATCCAGACAGGTCAGGGGGGCAGAGACATGGAGATGTGGAAATGTGGAACCAGCAGTCCTACAGCCACCTTGGCAGATAAAAATTGGGAGGGATACCTTTGGAATGAGGGATCCCAACCCCAGACCAGACCATGCAGCTAGAAGGGCACCAATGGCATATGGGCAGAAACGGAAGTGTCTGGCATCAGGACAAGTGCTGGAGCACAGCTTCCACCTGGATAAAACTCCAGAGGCCAGGCAGCTGCATTGTCCCCTCTCTGAGCCCTCCCCTACATAGAGCCACAGTGTGACAACACCACATTGGAGACTCCATCAACCTGGTTCACACAGGTTACCCCACCCTGGTGATTACCTAAGGCTCCACCCCATGCAACTTACTGGTTCACTTTTCTACAATACGCTATGCTACTAAGACAGGGAATCAAAGCACCTCTACCCAATACATAGAAACAAACACAGGGAGAGTTCCAAAATGAGGAGACAAAGAAATATGGCCCAATTAAAAGAACAAAACATCTCCAGAGAAAGAACTAAACAAGATGGAGATAAGCAGTCTATCAGATGCAGAGTTCAAAACACTGGTTATCAGGATGCTCAAGGAACTCATTGGGTACTTCAACAGCATAAAAAGGACCGAGGGAGAAATGAAGGTTACACTAAGTGAAATAAATAAAGATTTACAGGGAACCAACAGTGAAGTAGATGAAGCAAAGAATGAAATCAATGATTTGGAACATAAGGCAGAGAAAAAAAACACTCATTCAGAATAGCAAGAAGAAAAGAGAATCCAAAAAAATCCAGGATAGGCTAAGGAGCCTCTGAAATAACCTCAAATGCACCAACATTCAAATTATAGGTGTGCTGAGAGAAAGAGCAAGAAATTTAAAACTTATTTGAAAAATAATGAAAGAAAACTTCCCTAATTTGGTGAATGAAATAGACATGCAAGTCCAGGAAGCCCAGAGAATCCCAAACAAGATGGACACTAAGAGGACCACACCAACACATCATAATTAAAATTCCAGAGGTTAAAGATAAAGAGAGAATCTTAAAAGCAGCAAGAGAAAAGAAGAAAGTTACCTACAAAGGAGTTTCCATAAGACTGTCAGCTCTTTTCTCAAAAGAAATTTTGCAGGCTAGAAGGGACTGGCATGAGGTATTCAAGGGGATGAAGAGCAAAGACCTACAACCTGGATTACTCTATCCAGCAAAGCTATCATTTAGAATTAAAGGGCAGGTAAAGTGTTTCTCAGGCAAGGTAAAGCTAAAGGAGATCATCACCAAGCCATTATTATATGAAATGTTAAAGGGACTTATTTAACAAAAAGAAGATCAAAACTATGAACATTAAAATGGCAATAAATTCACAACTATCAACAACTGAATGTGAAAAACAAACTAAGCAAACAAGTAGAGCACAAACAGAGTCACAGATATGAAGATCATTTGGAGGGTTATCAGTTGGGGTGGTAGGGGGAGAATGGGGGAAAAGGTGCAGGGATTAAGAAGTACAAGTTGGTAGGTACAGAATAGACAGGGAGATGTTAAGAACAGTACAGGAAATGGAGAAGCCAAAGAACTTATATGCATGACCATGGACATGAACTAAGGGGAGGAGTGCTGGAGGGAATGGGGGCATACTGGGTGGAGTGGGGCAAAGGGAAAAATTGGAACAACTATAATAGCCTAATCAATAAAATATATTTAAAAAAAGAAAAGAGAAAAGCATTTTTGGCTGGAGAGTGATGGAGTAAGGTGGGGGTGGCTGAGAACAGGCACACAAAGACTCCGTCCTACACTAGAGTGAGAATGTCTCCTGGTTCCCTTGGACTGTGTGGAGCACTGGAGATTGTTCAGTATTTTCATGAGGTTATTACAGAAGTTTTGTAAAAAAGAAAGGGGGTCAAAAAGTCCGGAGGACAATGGAGTAAGCCTAATGAGAGCTGGTGTGTTTCAGGACTGCCTGAACAGACAAATTGCTAAGAGGTGTGTAGTGGAGTCTCTTTTGAGCCACGAATCTTGGTCTCAGGTGTCCCCTCAAGTGCTGTGAACACTTAGGTCCTTGCTAAGGTCTTGTTTGCTTAGGTGAAACACAGAAGTAGAGGGAAAAAGAGCTTGCCTCTGGTTCTGAGCTTTTAAGCTCACATGAAATGACATCGTTAATATAATTTCCTGGTAGACATGTTGGGAATCCGAGCTGGTTTGGAAGGGAGTGGTGAGTACTATTCTGTTCCTTAGTATACTGTGCTAATCTATGGTTCTGGGCTGGAGCTGCTTCTGCCACAGCACACAGTTGCTTCTGACGTGGTTTTGTTTCTTCTTGCAGGAGTGAGGAAGACATAGTCGTCTCTGTACATGACGACCAGACTGATTGCTCCAGTCTCAGGTATGACCCACCATCGCTTAGTTCTTAATTATGAAGGACAGAACCATCTGGGTCTGGAGTTTATATTGTCTTTTTGAATTATGATCATTTGTTTGTGTGTCTCACTTTTTCTAATAGATTATCAGCTCTTAAAGGAAGTTTTATCTTGTCCACGTTTGAATACCCGACCCCCACCTCCCTGCCATCCAACCTTAGCATTCAGGACAGTGCCTTTTATATAGGGAATGCTCAATAAGTGACTATTGGATTAAGCATTGATTCGCCCATCTCAGTATTCCCATTATAAACCTTAAAGAAGAGGTTCTAGATTTAGTCACCAAAGAAGTCATTGAGTGTCTAGGGTACAGTCTTCGTTGTCAAGGTGGTTCATGGTATGATAGCAAAACCTTCACGCATAACCATTTCTTTACATCGCTTGTTTCCAGCACTTTCACATACATTTTATTATGTCATCTAAACAAGTGAAAGGAGGCTGATATTTCCCTCCTCATACTGTGGATGGAAAAACTGAGGCTCAGAAGGATTACAGTACCTCCGAGATAACATAGCCACTATGAGGCAGAATTTGGAATTTGTCTGACTGTGAAGTTCACTTGTTGGATAACATACATTGTCAAGCTTTGGCGTAGGGAAAGACAAATTAATCCCTGCTCTCAGAATTTAGTCCACTGGAGGAGGTAGGTAAAAATAATAGATGATAATGCTACAGTGCATTAAGTACTCTTTTATGAGAGCTAGACAGAGGATTCACTTAAAAAGACTGAGTAGCCCAGAGATGTTTCTGGGATGGATTGCTGGAGAAAATTACACATGGCACATGACTTTTTTTTTTTGTGGGACGTAAGGCCAAGAAAAAGATGATGCCATCAAGCAGAGGGAACAACTTACTAGAAAGCCAACAGAAGGTAGAAAAATTGTTCAAGTTAAAGGAACAGCAAGCAGTTTAGGATGGCAGGAATCAGTAGAGCTGGGTGGGAGTGAGGAGGCCAGGAGTGGTAGGAAATGAAGCTCCAGAGATAAACGAAGACCCATTTAAAAGGGTTTGTGTACCTTGCTAAGGAGTTTGGAATTTATCCTGGAGGTATGGGAAGACTGAAAGAGGCCTCAGTTTTTTCTTTGCAAATAATTACTTGCGTAAGTACTTGTGAGAGTACCAATAGCTCCCATTTATTGGGTTGTGGCCTTGAATCACCTTGCTATGGTAGGCATTTCACAGAGACTATTGTCTCTGCAGGGTAGAGATGACATCCTTCTTATGAGCAGGGGTCAAGAAGTGGTGTGGCCCAAGGTCCATAACTGATGAGTGGGGGGATCCTTTGGACTCTTGTGCTTTTCAGAACATTGTGATCATTCTCAGTGGTGAGTGATCCCATTAAGTAGAGGCATAAATTACATAACCTGTACTTTTCTGTTTTGTGGATTCTGAGAAATCATTAATAGGTTGGAAATATATATATCTAAAGATGATTTTTGTATTCAGGTTTTATATTTATGTAATGAGAGAAAGATGCTTTTTGCTCCCCTCACCCACCTTTTTTGCTTTTTAAGTCAAGGAGGTAAATGAGATGAATAAATTTTGGGCATCTTGAAAATATAATACAAAAACAAAGCTTCAGGTATTATTTTAGGAATGAATCTATCAAAAATCATTGTAGATTTGAAAAGTCACCTTTCTTCTTATTTTCAGGTGTTCTAGAATCCTCCTTGAATGAGGAACATTTAGGTTACTGTAAAGGCAGCTGCCCTTCCTTTGTCTCTCACCTGGGAACTTAGAGTGCGAGGATGAGTATTATTTGTTTTTAGCGAGATGTCAGGGAGAAACATTTTCCCTTCTTCTACAGTTTTTGGCTTGTCTAATAGTTGAATCGACACATGGCAGATTAAAAGGAGAAGAAGGAATTTAATTTTGTACGTATGGGAACCTCAAAGATATGAGACTCTTAGTCAGTCAGGTAATCGAGGCTTATATTCTCTTCTGAGCTAAGGAGAAGGGCAGGGTTTGGGGGTCTCAAAGGGGAGGAAGACAGTCGCCAGGAAGATGAGAAGAGTAGTTCTGTAGTAAACAGATATTTGCCAGGCCATGCAGATCAGTCTCTGATATAAAAAGCTATCTTTGGGATTAGCTCTCTCCTGCTACAGGCCCTCGATATAAGTTCTTTTAGACAGTTAAGGGGAAGGTAAAAATCTCTTCTTGAGTGTCTTTTTGGGCCTTGATTGTCTGCAGTTTGAAATGATCAGCATGCCAAAGTGGCACCTGTTAGGGTCATGCAGTCTGCTGTCCTTCACAGAAAAATGACTTTCAAATAACTAGTGTAGTCCCAACTCATGGTTTAGTTGTAAATGAACTTCAGAGAAAATATTAGCCAGTGTTACTGGCACTGGTTTTTTTTTTCAGTTATTAATACTGAAAAATTATTTCATTTGTTTGGTTCTCCTTTGCCAGATAACACTAAGTTTGACCTTGTTCCTGGACAGGGGCCTGTCCCTGAGTGGGTCTGCCTAGGGCCAGCTGTAGTGAGTGGGTTCTTGACTTCATGTAGGAAAGATTTCATAACACGAGTCGAGGTGACTATGAGGGTACGTTTGTTTAAGCTGGGGACAGTGAAACAAGGAAGGGCTTAGAGTAGAAGAAGCAACAGGAGAGCCTTGGCTGAGCTTCCTTAGATCACTGAAAAGTCAGAGAAAATGGGCTTTGGGGACAAGTTCAGAGGATTAGCCTGGGACAAGCTGCTAGCCCTTTGCCTTAGGGTTTAGAGATAAGTGCCTATGAAGAAGGAAGTAGGGGAGGGGAGATGAAGGGAAAGGGAATGACGTGGGCTGCTCCCAGAGGGAGAGCCAGAGCTAGCAAGATGGTTCCTTTGTCTTGAGGTTTTTACCTCTCTCTTGCAGGTGGGAATCTTAGGGGAGGTGTCAGGGGAGGGTTTCAGTAGAATATGCATCAATCCTCCAGGTGTGCCCATTCAGGGTCATGGTCTCCTCTGATTGGTCAGTGACAGGGCAGGGGTCTTTATTCATTGTAGTTGATTCTGGGCATTCCCACCGGGTTTTGCTGCTTTTCTGGGCCTGGAGCTGAAATGCAACTGAGGCCTAGATGTTATCTTTAGGGAGGTGACCTTTTTTGTATCTGTCTATAAATTGCCCGGCCATTGTGTTCAGCTGTCTCAGTTTCACTGTTCCACTTGCCAAGAAATTTTCCTAGCTTCTGACAATCCTGTCTCAACCTGAGGCTTAAGTGTAACTCTTCTCATAATTTTATTTCTACACCTTGCCACCTGCATCCTGGTCATCCTCCAGACCTCCTATACCAATGTTTGCTCTGATCTTTTCCCAGAAACCAATTGCAGCACATCCTCCCGATATCGGTTCAGTGAATTGAATGCCTCTTATTTGCGAAAAGACATTTTGAGCAGTGGACATAGAAACCCTTCCTTTGTTGGTCTTGTCTCTTGGCTTTATGTGTCCTTGAGTCACGAGGAATTGCTTCCTGACCTTGCCAAATTCTCTTATGTAGGTGCTTCCAGTCAGGAAGCAGGAGGGCAAAACACCAGCTGGGACAAGTGCCCACTCCTAATCAGTTCCTGATGATTGCCAGTGGGTTAAAGATGATGATATCAATTGTATAAAGAAATGCCCTATTTGGTTTTGTCTGTGGTGTTTGCTGGATTCTTAGCCAAATAAGAAAACAAAATGCATTTAGGTCTAAGAGAGCTAATTAACTTCAATAAGAGTTTTATTTTGTCACTGTTTTTGAGGAAATTGAAATGACAGGGTGATATTATATTGAATTTGATTGGTGAGTGAAAGTTAAAAGCACCACTCCAGCACTGAATGTATGCAGGCAATGCTAGCCCATTCCATCTTCTCCAGCAAGTCCACACGGACAGAACCCAGAGAATGGGATCATTGACTTTGCATTGAGGATGTTGTTCAGATGGCTTGGTTGGGAAAAATTTGACCCTTGTCTTATATTTAATTGGGGTAGTATGTATCCTATTAAAATAGACCCCATTTAACTTTGCAATGTGTCTGAAAGTTGTAGAGAGGTGATTGATTATAGACTTGTCAGTGAGGAAAAAGCACCATGCCTGGACCAAGGACACATGCATGAGAGACAGGAGACCTCCGTGACCACTCAGATCTGGGTGAATCAGCTCTTCTATTCAGCACTTTATTTAATCTCTGGGTTTTAGAGTCTTAATCTATGAAGGTGGGATGACATTATCTAACCTTGAATACATTATTATTAAAATATGATTAAAAATATGATATGCATGAAAGCATCTTAAAATAGAAAACTAAAAAATATGATTGTATGTACAACCTTACTACTACAAAAAGTATGTATTCATTAGCAAGGATTGGAAGGGAACTGGAGTAATCTAAAGAGTGAAATCCACATTTCTCAAATCTTGGTTCCTGTGAAACTGGCTTGGTCGACACTGAAAATGTTGTTGCTAGGTCCGTATAAATAGAGCAGCAATGAGTATGGCCAGTTCCTCTTTCCCGAAGCAATTCATTACTTTTTGTGGTGCTGTCTAAATTGGGTCTTTCTTGTTTTAGAGATGAAGACAACAAAGAAAATTACCCCAACGCTGAGGCTCTTCTAGAGGAGCCTGAGCTGTCCCGGGAGCCCCAGCATGTAGAGCAGACCGTGCTGGTGGACGGCGTGCTGCGACCCAGCATGGGCAACTTCAAGTCCAGGAAACCCAAGTCCATCTTCAAAGCAGAGAATGGGAAGAGCCACGGAGAAAGCCAGGTAATGGGTCCACTCCTCCGGCCTTTTACAAGATAGGTGCTTCTCAGGCAAGGGCACCGTTCTGGCACATATTTTGAGTGCGTTATTTTGCAGGAGGTGATCGATGTGAATTGTCATTGCGTGTACTGCCAGCCTGAAACAGAGGGGCATTCTCACTGGGGAGTAGTGTAGTGTTCCGGGCGGCCTAATACAGTGCCCATTCAAATTCATACTCTTAAATACTGAACTTCGACACTGATTTAGAGAAGCTCTTTGTGGGGGAGGATAGAGGAGGAGATCTTACTATATTTTTCCCTAGTGCATGGATTTCCGGTACCAAAGTTGGAGATTCTTCTTGACAAATGGAAATGCTCAGGTTTACCTGGAGCCGTTCATTCTCCTTAGGTTGCAGTTTCCCAGTCCTGACTAAACACTCAAGTGTGTACGTGCCTGTTTGTTGTATGTATGTGGTGTCTGCTTCTTCAAGGCCAGTATGCATTTCAATGAACGAGTGAGCACCTTTCCAGCTTGAGTTAGGTAATAAATTTACACTGTATATATTTTAATTTCTTCTAGTTGGAGAGAGATGTAGCAAAAAAATGTGATTTTTTTAAATATTAAAAACTCTTCAAACAATTTATGATGCTTTTAAAAGAGATTACACAAATATAATCCACTTTAATCTTACTGGGAGGTTAATAATTCCAACACTGAGGTTATACCTGTAATGCGCCTAACATAGTCTTTGGGACATGGATGCTCGATTAAGGTTAACTTTACTTTTTTGTTAACACTTTGCTGTTAACATTTAAAACAATGTGGGAGGCTCTAAGTGTAGGAAGTTAATTATGACTTTAAGTCCAGTCCTGTTAGCAAATGGGCACCAGGTGCTCTTCCTGTTGGAATAACTTTGGCTTGGCAGTTTATTTAACCTTGTAGTTTTCTTACTTGCCCTGTGATTTTTTTTAAATTTTATTTTTTCCTTGGCATTATGATCTCTTATTTTGTCAGTTAATTTTGCAATGAGATAAAATGCCTTCTGCGTTCATTAAGTGTTATGATGATCTTAAACTGAGTTGAATTGCAGAAAGAGATGAGTGTGAAATAGCATTTAAGTTATGCTAATCTTGATACCTTGCCTAGTACTGAATATACCCAGCACTTGTTTGATTAGGAGTATGGTGTTAGGGAGGGTACAGGGACCCAAGGGGCTGCCTGCATAGTCTGACTGACTTCAGGGAAGCTTTGACCTTGAATCCCCTGCTAAGTGTCACCTGTGATATTGTGGGTGTTTGAAGACCAGCCATCTCTCTTCGAAGTACCCTATTTCTTGTCATCCTGTAGTCTGGCCTCGCAGAAATTACACAGGATCACTTGTAATAAGGTACTAATGGCACGTGTAATTCCCAACCCAATGCCCATACATGGAAGATTTCCGGAGAGCCACATGCTTGTGCGGTCCTCACAATCCGGCATCGGAACCCTGCATTGCAGGGGCAGTTTCCAGTGCGGTCCTGACATCTCTGTCTGCACACTGAGATTTTCTCCCCTAACGAGGAAGAGAACTTTATTAATATTATTCTAGGTTTTCTGTATTTAGGAAAAAATTTGAAACATGTTTCACTCTTCCTGTTTTCTTGGGGGAAAGATAATTAAGATTGGTTGAGTACTGACCAAGAACTGAGCATCTATAAATAATATTATTCATAGATCAGCAAACACTTATTGGAGCATTTACTGTGTTCTGGGCATGTACCATGTAGGATTTACTACAATCCCATGGAGTTAGTATTATTATTTTGTACAAATGACAAATCTAAAGGTCAGAGGAATTACATGTGTTTAATCAGATTTGGAATAACTCGAGCAGAATGTCCTTCCCATAAAAGCACAGCATTTCTAACGAGGTACCCAGATCTTCCAACTGTGAGTCTAGTGATTTACCAACCTCCTGATGCTCACACCTTAATTTATATATAAAACCTGTGATTCCCCTCTGAAATTTTTTCATTTGTTGATGTATTAGGTTGATAAGCAGTAATTACTTATTTAGAAAATATTACTTTGAGAAAAAAAGAAAGAAAAAACTCATGGACATGGACAACAGTGTGAGGATTGCTGTGGGGAGTGGAGGAGGGTATGGGGGGATAAATGGTGATGAAGGAGACTTGACTTGGGTTGGTGAACACACAATACAGTGTATAGATAGTGTGGTGTGGAATTGTGCACCTGAAACCTGTATAATTTTGTTAATCAGTGTCATTCCCAAGAAACTGAAAAAAAAAAAAGAGAAAGGATTACTTCGAGAGAATTTTGTAAGTGTATTTTTCTTTTCTGCCTTAAAGCTTTGTGATGTGGGTCACTGATGCTAGATAAATGTTGTTTGAGTGCATGTGAGCTCCACCTAGGATGTAACCTCCGTGAGGTCAGTGATTCAGTCCGTGCCTATCTTTGGATCTCCAGCACTCGGTAGGCATTCAGCGTTATTTGCTGAATGACTCAAACTGCCAAGAGAGGTATATAGATGATTGGTATCATTTTTAAAAATAAAATGTTAGCATATCTTTATTCAGTGGTGAGAAGTTACATTTTAAGAGAGGATATAATCAAGACTCTCAGACAGATAGGAAATAAAGACATGTCATAGATTTTATTTTAATCATTATTTAGAGAAGGAGTCAATAAGATATTATAACCAGTACAAAAGAGATGCAAAGTATCACATATTTGTAGTGTGACAAGGAATGCTAAAATAAATTTCAAAAGGAGCACAAAATTACGCAAAACTTGCAATATCCATAGGGTGATAATCAGTTACTTTCCCTTGGACACAATTTGCATTTCTGTGGAGAGGAAGTATCTGCATTGCCATCAATTTCTACAGGCTTACTTCAATCTCTATAATCTTGCAAAATAATCTCATTATAGACAAAAGCAGAAGTTATCCTGATGGCTGAGCTAGCTGGGATATCCACTAAATTTTAAAGTCTGTTACAATTCTTCCTTGCATTCTCTTCCTGCCCTACCTTCTTCTCCCTTGTGATAGATATTCTTGATCACAAAATAAGGCAAGTCTCACTAGGTTTGGTCTGGTTATTTACATAGGTATAAATTTATAAGAGTGTTAATTTACCATATGTATTCCTAAGTGTGCTTTGCAAAATGTAGAGCCATATTCTTTTGAATAATTACAAGATTAACTTCTCTCTCTGGAAGTTTTCATAAGGAATCTCAGATTGCACATCTACTGCCTCTATTATTTGCTATCCCAAGAGAAAGGAAAACAATTTCAAGTAACTCCAGCATATTTTACCTGCAGTATCTATACATCTGGATGACTTCTCCTCTTGGGGTCCCCCAAATAATCTTAGGTTCCTGGCCTTCCAGGAAGTGATGGTCATTACCACCTGTAAGGGTTGAGCGCTGTAAGCTAGATACCAGGCCAGTTACTCTAGAGGACTTTGTAGGCATTGGCTCATAAGTAAAGCCACATTAGTTCCTTAAAAATGGCTTGCTCTACCTGATTCAATAAGTATCCTTCTTAATGTGACATTCAGGTTGCATATCAGATTTTTCCAGTTTTGCTCTGGTAAAAAGGAAAACAGATTATTATTGAATATATGCAAATAACTCTATTCCATGAGAAGGAAGTTCACTCCATATGAATTTCTGAACTCAGACTCAGATGCCATTTTAAATCGGTTCATTTTAGTTTACATAAACAGAACGGTTTTAAAATGTAGGTTTCATTGTAATTCAGTGTGGTGAGGCTGGCAGATCAGGAGATGACTGCCATCTGAGAAGATCTCTACTGCCAGTTCTCAGGAGGAGAGGGGCATGCATGCTGGCAGGGTCACGCCGGGAAGCACCAGGGTGGCCTGGAGTCAGAAAGGGGAGAGGCAACAGGAACAGGAGCCTTTATTATGGCTTCCACAGGGAAGGCAAGCAGGGTAAGCTGGTTTAGGATTGGCTAGTTTGAAGAATTTCAGTGGACTCTGAGGTATAGGGCTCTCTGTAGTGGTCGGGTACCTGGCTCTGGGACGACTAGGGCAGAGGAATATCGCCTCCTGGAGTGTATGAGCCAGATAAAGAAGGTGGTTTTGAGTGTGGGCTCTGGGTTGGTTAGTTTGTATATGGAAGGCAGTCTCCCGGGCAAGTCATTCACTATGTTGTCTAGCACTAAGAATCAGCCAGTCTCTTCCCAGTCAGCAAGTCAGCAAGACTCCGGATGCCACAGCATCAAGAATACAGAAAATAATAAAATTAGTCAATATAAGAATCTACTAAATTGTATGGGTTACAGATGGTTGAAGTGCAAAGAGAAAGGACTTGCTTATAAATCCAGTAAACAGAGCATTAAAACAACATTTACAACAAATAACCACAGTAAAATTTCCATTATCAGTCCATTCAGTCCTACATAATTAAATCTTGTTCAGCTTGATCATGGGTTAGCAGCAGTACGAAGCCATCTGCTTCTTGACTACTTTCCTGTGAATCCTGACTCTACCCATTGGTGTCATCAGATGCCCGTCCCCAGAGTCTGTCCTTTGAAACGACGGTTGTTTCAAGTATCTGGGCCTTTACCATGGGACTCTTGAGACCGTTCTTCTTTGTTGAAGTCACAGAATCTGACCTGAAACTGATAGTAGAAACTTCAGGCAGGCATCTGAGGAAAACAGACGTATAGGTGACAGAAACTGAAAGTGGTTGTGGTTAATTTACCGCTAATAATTTTCAAATGTGAAAAGCCTGATGAGAGTTCATAATAAGAATAATGTACAACATGACATGCAGAAACACATAATAGTCATTCTCCTCAAATTAAAATGTCTGAAACAGTTATGAATAAGCTTATTTTATAAGAAATCAGGGAGTTTATATCTGATTTTATAAAAATGGAGAAAATAATTTTTACAGATGAGAAATCTTGAACTATAATATAATAATCCTAAAAGAATATGCAAAAAATTAAGTAAAAAGATTCATGAAGTTTGTTTGAGGTCCAAGACATCTGCATTTTTATTAAATCCGATGGGTAAGTCTGGTGTGCTTCCCAGATTGAAAGCCACTGACCGGCCTGAATGATGCTAGATTCCAATGAAGGAAGTAAGGCGGTGGCCAGGTCTGAGTTTTAGATAATAATCCCAGTTGTCACTGATAACACGGTGATGTTTTTGTGTACTGTCAGAAGCAAAGTTCCACAAGGACTGGAACAAATATAGGAATTGCTAGAACTATTTTGTATGAGTTTTGCTCACAGGGTCAATGTCACAGTACTAGTTTTACCATGCACTGTGGTGGAGAGGTGGTTGTTTGTGAAGTCGGGTTATTTGGGGAGCCGGAGCTAACGCTGCAGATCCTGCCCAGCATTTCTTGCCATCATCCAGACACAGTTCTAACTGGCTTGTTAGGAGTTTATCATTCCCCAAAAGCACCTGTGAAGAACCTGTGGGCACAGCCTTTATAAACTTGAAAACAACCCTCTTTGAAGCTGTTGAGCATCCTTGTAAGAGTTTGCCATTTCTGGCTTCTCTTGTCACATAGTTTGCGTTCAGAACCCCAGAGCGGAGCTTCCGTCTGATCCTAACCAGATTGGGAGCGGGGATATGAGCAAGTGAGAAGGGGCCTGATAGTAACCATTGAAGTTTCTATCTTATTTTTCTGATCAGCCCAAGTTACAGTTGGAAATTTCACTTCTGGAGGGTCAGATTCAAATCTCACCTTGAGCAACTTTTTTTTCTTGGCCTTGGCCACATCTCTGAGAAGCAACTGTAGTACAGTAGCAGGACCTGAGGTTCTGTGTGCACATCTGGAGGGCTGGTTACAGGTTTGTACACGCTACGAATGATTTAAAAGAGGAGGGCTTTAGGCATAAATAAAAGTCCAGGAACCAGGAAGGTAACACAAGAATGTCTTTAAAGAAGTTAAGTAATTTGGAATAAGGAGTATGTTTATTTGAACCAAGATCAGCTGAGTTTTCCTTTCTGCTTGTTTATTCCCCTCCTCCCTAGACAATGGGCTTTGCGAAATATGGCTTGGATAAGCATGACTTAATGACCTGTCTCCTGAAAAGTCAGGTTATATTGATGTTAATTCAACTTTATTGATATGATGAACTTGAAGTTAAGAGTCATGAATTTGTACTAAACAGAAACTCTTTATCATAGCAGAAGCCAGTGACAGTTTGCTATTGTGTGGAATGTCTTATTGGAAGAGACATTTTTCTAGGAAGAGAGCTGATGTAAGGGAATAGGTTATATATGTTGTAATATTTTGTGGAAAATGACACAGAATATGGAGGGCGGGCAAAATTGGTGAAGATGGTCAAAAGGTACAAACTTCCAGATATAAAATAAGTCAGCCCTGGGAATTTAATATATAGCATACTGACTATAACTAGTAATACTGTAATATTATAGACTGCATATAATTAATAATACTGTATGTATTTGAAAGTTGCCAGGAGGGTGGATCTTAAAAGTTCTCATTACAAAAAAATTTATAACTGTGTGTTGTGATGGATGTTATCTAGAACTATTGTGCTGATCATTTTGCAATATATACATATATTGAATCATTATGTTATATACCTGGAACTAATATAATGCTATAGGTTAATTATATCTCAATAAAAATGTATGTGTGCTTTATCATATCTCATCATGATTAACAGTGAGCTCTGGAGATTTCCTCTCTGTTATAGAATATTTGGGTAATTCTTCATCTTGGAAAATATGCACCCACATTTTCTATTTATTGCCCGTGACTACCACCCTTGATTAGTCTCGTTCTTGGTACAATTACTACCTTTTCCCAGAACTGTTCATCTCAATTGGTTTCTTGTAGTCACACTTTTCTGAATGCATGATAGAAAATGTATAAACCCACTGTTAAATTTTAAACATCCAAATATATTAATATTCCTCTACTGACTAAAATAGCATCCTGGTTTAAAAAAGTAATAGATTATATATGTTATAATGTCTTCCGACAGTATTGTTTTAGTATTAATCTCAGACTATCTGATTTGGGGATGACTGACTTGCCTAACAGAATCAGCTTCCGGTACTGGACCTCATAACTGTCCGGAGGATGATTAGATTTAGTGCTGGTGATCAAGTCTTATCATCTTCACTCTGTAGCAGCTGGCATCAGGCTGTGTACCTTCCTTCTGTCCTCCCTCTGGTGGCTATTTTAGCAGAAGACAAAAAGTAGGAGGCTATATAGAGAGCTTTTCAGCAGTGAGTCATGCACTGTGATCATGCTGCTGATTCAGTTCTGTGGGGAGCCCAACTGTTCAGTCTGGGGTGCACCAGCACTAGGTTTCTTCCCCTTGGTGCCAGTAGATGTGTTAAGAGGCTAGAAAGGAATTCAGGTCTGATTGTGAAATTTACATTTTTATTTTTCTGCGAAAATCAAAACCTCCTAAACACTTCTCAGGCAAAATAACCTAACTATGAAGTGTTTACTATATTTCCATTTTGTAAGTTTCTTATTTATATAAGAATAGTTTTTATTCTCTACTGTGTTAGACTCTGAATTAAATGAAAGACAATAGTGAATTCTGGGTCATTTTTCTCCCTGAAAGAACAAAGGTTTTGTTTCCAACTATAGACCTACTTTCTGTACATTTTTCTTAATATATTAGTGAACTACTGAGCAAGTACAAATGGTAAAAGCAAGAAAGTATAGTTGAATGACTGAAATTGAGAGCACTGTAAAGCTAAAATGAACTTCAAAGAGAATTTCACTTTGTTTTCAGTGAAAGGAAGACTTTTAAGTTTTGAACATGCCTTTAAGGGCTTGCTTCTTACAGTGTGTCAAGAGCGTGAAGTTACTGTGATTCTAACAATTGGTCTTCGTTAGATAATTGTTTTGACACATTGATCTGCGTTGCATTCTTTCTCTTGCCTGATTTTTGCAGCTTCGTCATAGAGGTTTACTTCCATTCCTTTTAGGTCTGGATTTTTTGGAAGACTTGTTACTACTGGTCAGGAGGAAAGGTGGTCCTCCAGGTTTGTTTACAAAGTTCCCCTTCACTCCTCCAGGAGTAAAATGGGGACAGAGCTCTGAGAAATTCAGGGTCTGTGAAAGTGAGGTCATCTGAGTCAACATTTGGGTTTACTGATTTATTGTGATACATCAGATTCCAAAACTTCTCCTTGAATTAACAACCAACCTGTTCTTAAAAGATTAAGCTAAAGAAAGCTATTTTTAGGGAGGAACATGGAATGTCTGTAACATCACTTTATTACTTACAAAAAATTCAGCTTAAATACTGACCTGATGGAATCTTAAAATAAAGTGATAGCACTTATTTGCCTGGGCATTAAATCTCAAAAGTTAAAAAAATTGTCATTCTGAGAGAGTTTGTGTTCAAAGCAACTCTAACTAATTTGAAACAAATTTACAATCAATAGGAAATTTGAAATTTTGGCATTGTAATGCTTGGAGATACATTATCTGGTTGACATTCCACCTATAATGGGAGTTACAGAAAAATTCTCTAAAACAGTGAACAAGGAGGCATTGCATAGGTTCTCTTGAGAATCAGTGGAGCCTGGCAACAAGGACCGACTTTATTCACACGCTGCCTGGAATGTTCGACAGAGATGTAGATGGCTTCCATGTAGGATGGTCTTGAAATTTTCTTATTTTTCCTCTTCCTCTGTATCTTTTGCATAGATAAACAATTCTAATTTAAACAATTTCCAATTTTCCCTACATAGTTTCTAACATTAAATAGCCTTTTAAATTCAGTCCATAGTCAAGAACTAATAGTGCGTGGAAAGAACAGTAACATCCATGAGACAGCTCTGTCCCTATTAGCTCCTGCTGTCCCTCAGAGCTCCAAGACTTCCTCCCTCTACTGTGCATAAGTTTCCTTTAAAAAAATTTCAGGGCTAGTGAGTTGAATGGAGGTATAGTGAAGTGGTGAAAAGCATGGTCTACAGGTCCAGATAGACATGGTCCAGATAGAGATGCTCAGCCCCTTCTGTCTGTATGACTCTAAGCGTCTACCTACCAGCTCTGTGTCAGTTTTCCTATCTATAAAGTGAAGATAATAATTTGTATCTATCTTAAGAGTTTGTTGAGAATTAGAAGTGAAAATGATATCACCTTAAATATCTGGCAAGTTTCAGGGAGCTAAAATAATACACAGAATATTTTATGGACTCATTTGGCTGGTTATACACTAAGACCTCAATAATTATCTATGTCCCCTGAATTAGGCTAAGCTGGGCTCGGCTGCAGTAACAGTAACTCCAACCTTGGTAGTTTAAGCCAACAAAAGTACATTTCTTGTACGTATTACATATCCATCATTGGTCACCAGGAAGTGTTGGTTTGTGGTGGTCAATGAAGGACTCAAGCTAACTTAGCAGTCACAGCCTTGAATGTTGCTGTTTGCTGAGAGAGAATAGAGAGCTCTGGAGGTGTCTGCACTGATCATTAGAAAGTTCAGTCCTGAAGCAATGCACAGTATTTTCATTCTCTACTCACTGGCCAAAGCTGGTCGTGGGCTCCCCCCATAACCACAACCCCATAACACCAGGAACCAAGAAGTACAATTCCACAATATGCCCAAAGCAGAGGAAGGAAATGCTGGCCAGCATCACTAAGGACTTCCCTGTCTCCCACTCAAACCAGCTCATAACCTAAAGCAATGAGTTAATCAGCCTTCTTCTCCTCTAGCCCTTCATAATACTGAAGTATTAATGTTATTAATACCAAGGACTAGAAGAAACAAAACAACGTTATTAATTAGGCTAATCAAGTATTACCAAAATATACACATACCATTATATTATTGTTTTGAACAGGAATCGGAGTTTTATATAAGCATCTCTTCACTTAAACACCTGCTTCATTATTATCAGAAAAAAAGAAGTAGGGTTTGTTATTGATTGCTTCTCTATTGCCAAATGAAACTTCAGAGTGCCTTAATTGTTATTTTACTTAGGAACAATTGTGATCTTACACTTGCCAAAAGATTGTAGTGACTTTGGGTTATGCTCCCTAAACCTGTGAGGCTATAATGAAGAGATTTTTTAAGTTGGTTAAAAAATAATACTTTCTGTAGAAAGTGGATTTGACAATTTTAAATATTGTCAGATGTGAGAGCTGGGTTTCCGCATACACACAGATATGCAAATTCACATCCTCCTGTACTTGGTGATATTTATCCAAGATTAGGGTGTTCTTTAGGCAAGGAAAACGGCTTAGCAGAGACTCAGGCAGCCTGCTTTGGAGCTTGGAAGTGAAGCTGCCTGGGAAGTCTGGATAGCAGAAACATAATGAACCAACATTTTGGGTAACTAAGGATCGCCAATCTAAACTTTATCAAACATGGTTAAATATCACTTTGGGACTGAGACATAACATATCAACCTCAAGTCTGCAATTTTAGGCTCATTTTGCAAGAGCTGTAGCTGCCAGATAAAATATGGGGTGGCCAGTTAAATTTGAATTTCAGATAAACAACGAGTAATTTTGTAGTATAAGTATGTCCCATGTAGATATTGCTTTAAACAGGAGTGGGAGTATTGTGTAAGCAAATGTTATTCCTTGTTTATCTGAGATGCACTTTGAACTAGACATCATGTGTTTTATTTTCTAAATCTGGCGACTGTATTAAGAATGAATGGCATGAATGTTTAACCTCCTTCACTTTCTCCTCCAAGATGGACCGATGTAGCCTGAGAACATTGGGATTATTTTTGTTCGACTCTTCAAGGAGAGCTAAAGAAGGCATAGGAAGTGAAGGCGCCAGCTTATCTATGCCTAGGTGGCTTATTGCAGTATTTATTTTACATCATTAGTGTTCAAACAGCATGAAGCACTGCAAAAAGCAGCCCCCTCTGTTGGGATGACAAAGCCTTAAAAACTGAATGGAAGTACAAAAAAGTTTGAAAATCTGCCTTCAAAGTTTATCCCGCTGGATCCTACTGGCCATGGGCAGTGACCATCATCAAGTCATTAGGAAGACTGACTTTGCTGAGGCTGTTTCTTTGTTAAAATGGTCAAAAAACACATAACGTACCAGACACAGACAGAACGATAGCATTGTGTTTTGCGTACTCATCCTACAGGAGATAAAGCCAGACAGAGGATTGCTGCCTTCAAAATTATTGCTCTAGGCTGATGCTAGTGTCACAGGCAAAGATGGCTTTACTATTTTAAGTACTATTTTATTATGTAATTGACTCCAGGCACAGGTAACTGGTGGTCTTTGAGTCATCATGATGGAAATTTGCCTTCCTAAACAACAGAGCCTGGGGCTTGCTTTCGTTATGAATCCTTTTTTTTTTTAAATAACTGAGCCCTCTACAACTTTACTACTTAATAAACTGTAGCCACAATTAGGGACTTTCTTGCAGGAACAAAGATGTTCATCTCTGCTTCTTTAGAATGTTCTTTAAAATGCTGAATTACAATGTTACCGTGGCTTTTCTTGGTAATGTTGTTGCCATGTGATAGGGAAATTTCCAATAGGAAAGTCATCCCAGCCTTAGATTTTCAGGCTTTTCAGCTGTAACTGACATTAAATAAAGGGATTCTGTCAAGGTCTAAAGCTTCCTAATCAATCTGCCATTGTGGTGGTGCTAAGTGGCTGGCTTTTAGTTTGTTTTATTCTAGAAAACACTAACTGTACTGAAGGTAGGACCTACCACCAGACTAAAAAGCCACCAGAGGAAATTGTTGCATATTGTGTTTATGGATCCACAGGAGGGCGTCGTTCCCTCCCACCTCTGCCCTCTGCCAGTTTCTCTCTCCCTGTTGCCAGCTGTCTCCTCAGCTGTATCAAAACTGACATTTGATTATGAAACCCGGAGAGCTGGTCCTCTGAAGACCCAGATTTTGCTCTCTGTGAAAGACAAAAGACCAATTAATTCAGCTGTAAATAAAAAATAGGCTAATACTCATAATTTAAGTCTCCTTTTAAGATTTTGTTTATTTTTTTTACTGGTTACTAATAAAGACTTGGATAGCTGTAACCTTTTCTACCTGATGTGAAACATCAAGATAGTCATAGAAATAAAAAACCTAACACCCTATTCAATTTCTAACTCTCCCACTGCCACATTATGCTAAAAAAAGCAGGATGGGAGCACAGTGTACTGGTTCTGAACGTGAGGAGTCTGGAGGAGTCAGGGTCCGGATGTTGGAGCTGCGCCTGGGCCGTGCCCAGGGCAGGAGTCTGCAGGCTCTGCTGCCGCGGGTGCTGTCTGGTCTGCAGGGTTTAGTGACAAGTGAGGGGCCCAGGCAGGCGGTCTCCCAAGAGATAAAAAACACAACACAGAGACTGGGCTGTGCTCGAAGCAGGAGTCAGGATAAGGAGGAAGCAGGGAGCTCACACTGGAAATGACAGGGATCTAATCTCTGGGCAATGGAGATAAAATTCTAATCACAAAATAATGAAAGCCTTTGCAGATACCATTTTCAACCAATTTTAAAAATCAGAAAATGCAGTAGCTGCAATTGTACTTCAGCATTATTTTATTTTCCTGTCAATGAAATGTTCATTCTTTGGTTACAATTTATGAAATGACACATCTATGATTTATTACAGCGTCTGATTGCAATGCCATAGCTCTAAACACATTTTTTTGTTGTTGTTGTTGATTAGGGTACTTTTGATGTCGATTTATTTTGGTTTCCTCTTACTTGTGAGCTAATTACTAAATGTGATTTATCTCAGAGCCTTTTAATGTTGTATTCTTTAGGAGTTGTTTTTTCCATTGCAAACAAGACTAAAGAATGTGTCTTAAGACACGTACAAATTATCATTTGTCTCCTTATTTCAAAATGGATGATTTTAATTGCCATTTTTAGCTTGAGTGATTCGGGGGCCTACACTCTATTTCAAAGGGGGCCTGGCCTACACTCACTGACCTGGCCTTTTCTTTCATTTCCCAAACTGTTGGTTTCACTAATGCGTCCTTCCTGGGCAAAGCCGTCCAGCAGTTGTGTTTGATTTGCCAACCTAGGTTCAATAATATGGTGTTTCATCAGTGATGCTGGACTGAGTATGCCAGGTAGGGCTTCTGTGTCCCCTCTGGTCAGTCGAGGAGTATGACTTTATTTGGAAATACGGTCATTACAGGTGTTATTAAGGTAAGAATTCAGAGACTTTCTGGGTGTAGGGTGGGCCCAAAAACCAATGACTGGTGTCTTTGTAAGAAGAAGAGGGAATACAGAGTGATACATAGAGAGGACACAGAGTGGCACAGGGAAGACAGCTACGTGAAAGCACAGGCCGAGATTGGAGTTATGCTGCTACGAGCCGAGGAACGCCAGCAACCTCCTGGACCTGGAAAAGGCAAGCGAGGGTTCTTGCCTAGAACCATTGCAGGGAATGTGGCCCTGCTGAAACCTTGATTTTGGACTTCTGGCCCCCACAACTGATAGAATAAACTTTTGCCGTTTTAAGCCACCAAGTTATGGTAATTTGTTAGAGCAGCCCTAGGTAACTAATACAAGGGGCTTCTTGAAGTCAGGCCGTGTGTGGACTGGCTCCTCCATGCTCCAGAGTGAACCAGCAAGAGCCGGGTGGGGTTCCGGTCCAGGAGGAGGTGGGGCCCTAAGCAGACTGGCAGGGCAGAAGATTGCGGGGATAGAACATTAGGACCGGGATCCACGGACTGGTGGGGTTCAGAGTGGAAACCTGGGGACAGGAGCGGGGCACCCACTCAGAGTGACATTTGCAGCAAGACAGGTATGTTGCTGTGTTATCTGCGCTGAATGTCCTTTCCTTCAGACAGAGGACAGAGTTGGCCCCAGAGCCTTGTAGAGCCGAACCTCAGGGTAGGCACCGTCAGATGACCTCTTATTAGGGGCGGAGCGAGGGGGGGGCGGGTCAAAGCAGTTCATTATGTGAAACAGTTGGGTAATTGGAAGTTTCTTTAGTGGATGTCCACTAAAGTATTCAATATCTATGCAGTTATTTAGCATCCTGTCAATTAAATATGTTTTTAGACATGGCTAGTGGATGAGTTGAACCCAGAATCTTTCCCAGGTGTTCTTGACAACATTACTGGGGTAGCCCTGCCTCAGACCCTCACTGTTGTATCTGGAGAGCTGTAATCATTATGAAAATATGACTTCTATGGCAATGGCCATGCACAGCCTCGTCTTTCCACTTTATTGAAGAGAATGGATAAATATAATTGTATACCTTTAAAGTGTTCAACTTGGTGATTTGTTATATACATGTACTGTGGAAGGATCATCGAGATCAAGATAATCCACACACCCAGCACCACACAGAATTAACTGGTTTTTGTGTGTGTTTGTGCTGACAAGCTCAAATCTATTCTCAGCAGCTTTCAAGTGTATGATGCCATATTATTGACTGTGCACAGCATTGTCTTGAGGCCCTTAAACATAATAATTCATTTAATTCTCATAATTACCCTACAAGGTGCTGATAGTTTTATTACCTTTTACAGATGAGGAAGCTGAAGTCAAGAGAAGTTAAGTAATTTGCTCAAGGCCACAAAATTGAATGACTATTTGAATGGTATTAGTAGGTATTACTTATGGTTGTATTAAAAATTGATATGAGGGGTGAATTAACTACATGTGGGTCCCTCAGTCCACAGACCAAAAGAGCTTACTGCAGACTTTTAAATGTGTCTCAGAGTGTTGGAGGGTAAGCCTTCACTGGGCTCAGGAGAAGGAGAGATTGAACCTTCCTCTTGTGTGTAAGGGATAAGAAGAATATGTAATTTGTAATTAAGGAATAAATTGCGGAGAGGTTTCCTGGCACTGGCTGAGGAGTGATAGGATGGAGAGGGAGATTTTTTAATGGCATATCTTTGTCATTAATGGAAGGGCCCTTGTCGGGTGGGGGCAGCGGTTTGGCTGCGGTTTAGTGGGCTCCTTCTTTCAGGCGGTCTGGAGAGCTTTCCTTTAGCAGTGGTGCTCGGTGCCATCCTGTGTGGGTGTGTGCACATGAGCAGAAAGTGGCAAAATGAGACGTTGCCCATTTTCTGCCACTGGTGTTTCTGTTTGTTTTTAGGCTCCTTAAAGAAGTTGAGGCAGGTTGATGATCAATCTTTTAGGCTTAGTAGCTGCATCAAAGATGGAGAATTGGCTGCAAGGTAATTAGAAACCAGGTGGAATATATTATCTTAAGGCCTGGCTTTCTAAAATTACAGATGTTGTTGACAGTTGGTTCTGGGTGTTGGTTTTATTGCCAACTTAGGCCATGGTTAGGTGGCAAGATGCAGAGCTTTTGACCTTCAGATCATGTTTGGAACTAATAGAGTGACTCAGGATCCTCCCTCTCTTCCTGTAACAGTGGACATTGAGGGTTTCTCTGTATGAGAAGTCCTGAAAAAGTGTAGCTCTGGGCATATAGAGGGAAGGAGATCTGATGTGTGTGCTTGGGGCGACTGTATGACCACTGGGAAGGCAGCATCAGGAACCATCAGCAGAGTCCTCATTGTGCGCTGGGTGAGAGGCAGCCTCTGTCGTCATTCTGTTTGTTCTTGGATCCCGGTGAGGCCCCTAAGGCTGCTTATCTGTGAAAGATGTATAATAGTGCCCCCTATAGAGTTGTTCCAGGGATTAAATGAGATATTCTTGTAAAGTACTTACTGTAATACCTGGAATATACTAAGAACTCTATACGTATTAGAATGTTAGCTAATTAGTATGGTTATTATATCCTAAAATATGAGGTCTGTCCCAAAAAAGTCCAGCCATTGTTAATTTAACAGAAAGGTTTGTGTGACATGAGTGTAACCTGGCAGCCAAGGAGAGTGCACTGGAATTTGCATGTGTGAACAATGATGACTCCACTGTACTGGTCAGTGGGGGTGGTAGATGCTGTTGAGTGAGTGTGTGTACTGTGTGGCCACCACATTCAAAATGACTGAGCAAGTAGAGCAATGCACCTGCTTCAAATTTTGTGTTAAGCTTGAATATTCCTCTGTGGGAACTATTTGGATGATTCAGAAGGCCACAGCTATGTGCAACTGGTGATTGGCAGCTTCATCATGACAACATGCCCGCTCATGTATCGCATCTGGCACAGTGTTTTTTGGTGAAAAATGAAATCTTTTTCAGGTGACTCAGCCTCCCTACAGCCCAGATTTGGCACGCTACAACTTCTGGCTTTTCCCAAAACTAAAAACACATTTGAAAGGGAAGAGATTTCAGACTGTCAATGAGATTCAGGAAAATACTACAGGGTAGCCAAAGGTGATTCCAATGAAGGATTTTGCAGAGTATTCTGAACAGTGGAACAGACCCTGGAGAACTGTGAGGTCCCAAGGTGCCTACTTTGAAGGGGCTGAGGTGTCATTTTCCTGTGTACAATCTTTTTTGTATCTTGTCTCATCTTCAATAAATGTCTCTATTTTTCATGTTACATGCTGGATACCTTCTATACAGACCTTGTATTGTTATAATGGTAAGAACAAAAAGTTGGTATCCTTCTAGGAAAAGACTGATTGTTCTGTGACTGTGGTTACTAGTGTCCATCAGAACCTGTTTCATACCTGTTTAAGCTGACCAATAGCAGCAATCATCTGTGCTTCTATAGCTGGTGGATCAGTGACAGCAGCCCCCATACACTGCCAGTACACACGATTGTAAAACCAGACAATTAGCTACAGCTTAACTCTAGCATGCATGCTTCTGCAAGTCAGCCAGTCAACCACATTCTAACTCCAGCTTTGCTTCTGCATCTACAGTCAGCTAGTGCCTAAACATTCCAGCTTCTGGAAGTCTCCCAGGCCCTGAACTTGAAGAGTCTCCAAACCCTATAAAGATAACCTCTCTCTGCTTTGCATGGGGAGAAAGTCTGTTAAAATGCACCTTCCTTGCCTAGCAAGCAATATATTCAGCTTTTTGCTCAGATACTGAGTGGGCTCCTCTTCCTTCAACAATGGAAATATGTGTAAAGTGCTAAGGGATTGGAAACATGGGGCTATATGGAAAAGTTCACATGAAGGGTGATTTTTGGTCCAAGTTATGCAATGGAAGTTTTAATTTGAGTAGAGAAAAATTGTAGGGTAGGGACAGGTCTTCTGAGGGAACACACTGTGAGTGAAGACATGAGTGATAATGGCAGTTGAAGGGCTGCCACCTAATTTGTCATCCCTGAACTATAGGGTGTGCACAGGGTGAGGTGATGGAAACCAGCCTGGAATAGTTTGTAGGGACTGGATCGTAAGGGCCTTGGATTCCATCCTAGGGAGTTTCCCTGTTCTGGGGCTTCTCAAACATTTTTTGAAGTTAGTAGTCTTAACTGCAGAGGCAACAAAACTTTTACCATAAGAGGGATAACTCCATAGGAGGGAGTTTCTTTGAAATCTCCCTATAGAGGATATTTGTCATTCTATTTTGGCTGCCCAGCATCTGAACTCTGTTGTTGTGGTTGGAGAATTTCCCACAGCAGGAAAAACAGCAGAATCTCTTTGTTTCCACCATACAAGCTGAAAATGCCAACTTTTCCAGCCTCCCTTTCAGCTAGGACACGGCCACACCCTGCGGTGGGAGGGGATGCTGCAACAGAGGGGACGTGGCTGTGTGTGGTGGTCGTGGTGCTGATGTACACTGCGGAATCTGTGGCTTTCTGTCAATCCTAGGATTCATGTATGCCCAATATTTTAATATTGCTGAAATCAGGGTGCTTCTTACAATCAGTGTTGTGATAGAGTTTGATAAGCAGCATTTTCTAATTTTTTTCCTTAAAAAGTAAAATAATAAGATGCAGAATGTTCAGTGATGGCAGAAGTATCCATGTTGGACCAGTTCTGAGCCTAAGTTTGGCCTCACAGCCCCATGTCTCCTTCTCCAGAGCTTTGGGTTATTTTGTGAGCTTCCCGATAAATTCATTCTTCACTTAAATTAGAGTTTGTTTTTAAATTGTTTGAAGCTTAGAATCTGATTGGTATATGCATGTCATGTTTAAAAAGTGTAGAGTAAATACTGTAGTTTATTAATATATTTGTTTGAATAGAAAATGTTTCTCTCCTTAATTCTTTTTTTAAATTCTCACCCAAGGATATTTTTTATTGATTTAGAGAGAGGGAGAGAGAGAAAAACCAGGGATGTAAGAGAAAAACATCAATCAGTGTGCCTCTTGTACGCACCCTGACTGGGAATGGAACCTGCAACCTAGGTGTGTGCCCTGACCTGGCAAACCCGCTACCTTTTTGGTATACAGGCTGATGCTTCAACTAACTGAGCCAGCCAGTCAGGGCCCCCTCTAAATCTTCACTTAAATTTGTGTCTTTTGATCTTATTGTGTAGAAGGAAACATCCTTCCTAAACAGAGACCCCCTTTGAAGCAAAAACTTCAGGTATTTTATTTGTGGCTGAAGAGTCTGATAAAAGACTTAGAGTTAAACAGTCCTAACCACTGTTAATTGGGAAATTAGACATAGAGGTTGTGGAGTCTTTAATAAGAGAAGGCATGGCCTCTGGAGAAGGTCCTGGTTTTTGCTAACATTGTAGATGGAGATCTTTGAAGAGGGAGCTACTATTCTGTACTTTTGTGAAATTCTCCAAAGTCTAGTATCTGGGGTATTACCAAGAGTACCTAACATCAAAGACTTGGCTTTAACTACTGTTAGAATAGATGAGAAGTTATAAAGCAGGAGAAGGTTAGGCATTCACAAGATACTACTATTTTTATATTTAAATATCTTAGAATAAATTTTTTTACCAGGATTTACTTTCTTAGTGCTGTTAATTTATTTTTAATTTGATATTGTATAGTCATAGTGTTTTATTTTCCAACTCCAGTTATATAATACTTTTTAAAATAAGTTTTTTAAAATTATATTTTATTGATTATGCTATTACAGTTGTCCTGATTTCTGCCCCCTTCCCCCTTCCCACCACCCCACCCACTCCCTCAGGAAATACCCCCACCCTTGTTTATGTCCACGAGTCATGCTTGTAAGTTCTTTGGCTACTGTACTTTATATGCCCATGGCTGTTATGTGACTACCTATTTGTACTTCTCCATCCCCTCACCTCTCACCCCATTCTTCCACATCCAGCTCCCATCTCTTTTTCTTTAACCTTTGGAATTTTAATTCATTTTAATTGTGATGTGTCTCAGGGTGGGCCTCTTTGTGTCCATCTTGTTTGGGACCCTCTGTGCTTCCTGGACTTGCATGTCTATTTCCTTCACCAAATTAGGGAATTTTTCTTTCATTATTTTTTCAAATAGACTTCCAATTTCTTGCTCTTTCTTTTTTCCTTCTGGCACCCCTATAAAACAAATGTTGGATTGCTTAAACTGTCCCATAGGCTGCTTACACTGTCCTCATATTTTTGGATTCTCTTTTCTTCTTGCTCTTCTAATTGGTTGATTTTTTTTCTTCCTTATGTTCTAAATCATTGATTTGATTCTCGGCTTCATCCACTTTACTTTTATTTCCCTGTTCTTTATTTCAATTACTGTATCCTTCATTTCTGACTGGATCTTTTTTGTGCTGTTGAGGTGCTCACTAAGTTCCTTGAGCATCCTTATAACCAATGTTTTGAACTTTGCATCTGATAGATTGCTTATCTCCATTTCATTTAGCTCTTTTTCTTGAGTTTTGATCTGTTCTTTCCTTGGGCCATGTTTCTTTGTCTCCTCATTTTGGCAGCCTCCCTGTGTTTGTTTCTATGTATTAGATAGAGCTTCTTTGACTCTATGTCTTGGTAGTGTGGCCTAATGTAGTAGCACAGCCTCCTCTATCACCCAAGTGGGGTACTCAAGGTACACCCTTCATGTAGGCTCAGTACACCCTACTCTTATAGTTGAGCCTTGGTTGCTGTTGGCAGATCAATGGGAGGGATTTACCCAGGTCAGTCAGCTACAAGGATTGGCTGTGACCACTTAACCACCACCCTGCGCCCTCTGTAGAGGATCAACGGTTCAGGGGCAGGGTGGTGGTGCTCCAGTTGGTCTGTAGCTGTCCACTGGATGCACTGGCCCTGGATGGTCCCAGGTGATGCAGGTCAAGATCAGCCCCCATCTGTGTTTGGCCTGGGGCCAATCTGCCTAAGTTATAAAGCAATCTGAGATGGCTGTTACTTGTGCTGGGCTTGGAGATTTCCAGGTGAAGCCAAGCTGTGAATCTAGGCTGCTAGTTCCAGGCCTGGGTCTCACTGAGGCCAACTGCAGCTTATTTGAGAGGATTTAGAAGTTATGAAGCATGAGCCAAGATGAGCCATTCATATGAAAAAGCCGCTTGGGTGGGCCCGTAAGTTAGATGAGGTGGAGTCTCTGGGGATCTCCAAGGTGGGTCAAACACTGTTAGCCAAGTTGACAGAATCTTCGACATGGCCTCAGTCTTCTGGTTCTGTGGGGGAAGGCCCATAAAAGGGACAATGGCCTCTGCTTACCTTGATGCCAGATACCTCAGCCTCTCCCTGCATGCCGCTGGTGCCCCTGAAGCCACCATGCCAGTGCCAGAGCCCAGAGGGAGTAAGTCTGAGTAGGTGAGTCCATGTGTGGGTTCTTTAAGAGGAACTGCTTTGGGCTCCAGAAGTTTCTTTCACTGACTCATTCCCCACTGGTTTTTGCAGTCAAAAATTGTGGGGACTTACCTTTCTGACACTGGAAGCTTAGGCTGGGGGGTCTGTTGTGGGGCTGGGACTCCTTACTCCCAAGCTATGCCTCCCGAATTTTTATCCACCACACATGGATGTGTGACCAGCCTGTTCCGCATGTGTGCCCCTCCTACCCGTCTAAATGGATGTGGTTTCTTTAATCGCATTGTTTTCAGACTTCCTGCAACTCTATGTCTGTCTGTTCTGTTAGAACAATCACCTGAGTGATAGTTGTTCTATATTTTATTTGTAATTTTGTGTTTGTGTGAAGAGGAGAGCCATGTCTGCCTATGCTGCCATCTTGATTGGAAGTCTTTGAAATAAGGTTATTCCAACTCCAGTCACAATACTTTTTGAGTAAGTTTCTGGGAACTTAAATTTTATCTAGACATTTCTGGTTTCCCTTCCTCCTTACACTGTCTTCCATAACCTCTCTCAAAAGAAAAAAAAACCCCACAAAATCAGAACCATGTACTTTGAAGATGAGAGAGATCTGATCATTCTACAAAGTCTTTAAAAGGAAACTGTTAGAATGACATAATTCTCTTGTATGTTAACTGTCACACATGGTGAGAATACTTAGACTTTCCTTAAAGTCCTCAATGACTGGTCCAATAGAATGAATGACACATGTCCCTTGTTCCTACAGGAACATGTTTACAGCCCAGTGTTGAAAGCTGCAAAACACCCTTGTCTAATGTGCATTTTGTTTAGTACTTGGATGGAATTCATTGTTCCATAGGAAGACCTAAAGCTTTCATTTGTTCACAATTTGTAAGAAAAAGTGTGGGTTGAGTTTTATATGACCACCTATATAATTGTTAGAGATAATAACAATGTAGAGAGGAGAAGCACTTAAAGCTCCAATTCTTTCCAAGTACTTAGATGCCCTCATTTAAGAAACATACTTGGTAAGTTATGCGTATGGATGGCAAAGCAGTTTGAAAAGTTTACATATTGCAAATGCAAGCTGCTGTTAGTATTTAACAGTTTCTTATTAAGTCAGTAAAACAGCTGTTCAGGACCCTTCCCCAGGCCAAACTTGCTTAGCCTCATTTCTGTTACAGAAATGAGCACGCAAGCAATGAGAAACTGCATTTTGGTTAAAATATATTGTGGTTCCTACTTTCTAGAAATTCAAAGTGGAATTTTCTTTAAATTAGTCCCAATCTTAAGAGTTTTTATGTTGTGGAAGTGTGTGTGTGCATGTGTGTGGTTAGTTTTCTCAAATCCACAGAAGACTGCTCCTCGGAATCAGGCACCAGTGCTCAGTGGGGAGGTTATGACTGACTGAGTGAATCAACAAATATTTGGTAGGGAGCTGAAGCACTTTGAGAGACTTAAAAAAATGTAAGACAAAGACATCCCCGCCTTGGGTGTGCTTACCTTTTAATTTGGCCAAAAACACAGATTCTGTGCATACTGCAAAACAATCCTGCACAGGACTGAACACACGCAATGTTAGGAGAGTCCAGAGAAGAGAGACAGGACTGTTTTTTTTGTGACCTCAAGTCATTAGAGGGGATGAGATTTGAGGGGAACCACCTGGGATCCATGGTATATGGTATATATGGTGTGGACTGTGTTTTTTAAAAAAAATATTTAATTAATTGATTTATTTATTTAAGAGAGGGTAATGGAAGGAGAAAGAGAGGGAGAGAAACATCAATGTGCGGTTGCCTCTCACACACCTCCTACTGGGTACCTGGCCTGCAACCCAGGCATGTGCCCTATACTGGGAATCAAACTGGCAACCCTTTGGTTGACAGGCTGACACTCAGTCCGCTGAGCCACACCAGCCAGGGCATGCATGTTTGAATTCTCCCAATGTTTGTATGTTGAAATCCTAATTCCCAGTGTGATGGTGTTTTGAGATGGGGTCTTTGGGAGATGGGTCAGTGCTCTTGAAACAAGAGCCAGGAGAGTCTGCTTCCTCTTTCCCTATTATAGGGTGAGAAGGCATACATCTGCAAGCCAGTGTGAGGGCTCGCTGGGAACCAAATTGGTTGGCCCCTTGATCTGACTTCTCAGCAACCAGAACTGTGAGAAATAAATTTCTTTTGTTTAAGCCACTCAGTCTATGATATTTGTGTTACAGCAGCCTGAACTGACTAAGATAGGATATAAATAAGATGGGAGTAGGGCAGGCTTCTCTGAAATGAGGAAATTGTACTGAGAGAGCAGTGGGTATGAGCTGAGTGGAGAAGGGTGCAAAGGGATCTCCTCAGAAGATATTTGCATCCTGTAGTGCTCTTAGTCTTATTGATTTCATCATCCATTAATATAGCAGGCAGGAAAAGGGGAGGAATCAGTTTTGACTTAGCAAAAACCCTCAACTTTCTTCTTCTCCTCCTCCTTCTCTTTCTCCTCCTTTTTCTTTTTTTGTTTTCCTGAGTAATAATCTGTTTTGCTTGCCTCTACAGTCCCACAGCTAGAAGTATCCCTGGCACTATAGAAACTATTCCATAAATATTTTAATAAGTTACCACCAGGGAACCACAAAGTTTGTTAATATCCAGAATTGGAAGGCCCCTGCTGCCCACTGCTCATTGAGTGTAGCGCGTTCTCTGAGTTGGAGGATCTCTAATTCTCCTTGTGCCTTCCATTAGTGGAGAAGCTTGAGGAGGTGGGGTAACTGTTGTAATGGTAATTTTGAATTTTTCTTGTGACTGTCTTGGGAATAGAAGAATGATTTGATTCTTGCTACACTAAATAAAATAAACAAGGGAGCTTGTGAAATGAAACACTGAAGGATATTTGAAAGCAAAGAATAACAGACAGTTTAATAATTTCAGAAAATAGCAAGGTAGAGATTCCATAGCAACAGGCTTTTCACTTTCTCAGTGAAATGAGTAATAAAAGGTGACTTTCCTGGGAAGGCAATGCTCTACAGTATCAATAAGTGGTATTTAAAGTGGCTTGAATCTCAATTCAAAGGGAGATGATTTAAAATATACATAAATATTTAATTTATATGAAAATCACAGAAATTAGCACTTCTGATTTTTAAAATTGTAGTGATCTTTTTATAGTCAAAATAAGCCACTAGCTTCAGAAATAGGCTCGACAGGCAATCTGGCTCAGAAGGGAGTACAGACTTGACGAAGATGCCATTTTGCTGTGGATTTGACCAAGTAGTAGCAGGAAGGCTTAACCTGTGTTGCCACATTTATAGGTGCTGACTCCTTGCTGCAGTTGTCCCATTTGGTCGTGATTTTTGAGTCCTTGCTGAAAATCATGTATCTTTTTTCTTTTTTAGTGTTTTTATTTTTTAATTGAATTTATTGGGGTGACATTGGTTAACAAACTTATGAAGGTTTCAGGTGTACAATTCTATAATATACCATCTGCATATTGTGCTGTGTGTTCCCCACCCCAAGTCAAGTCTCCTTCCATCGCCACTTGTCCCCCCTTTACCCTCTGCTGTGTCCCCCCACACCCCACCTTTCCCTCTGGCTGTCACCATCCTGTTGTCAGTCCCTGAGAGCTTTTATTTTTGCTTAATCCCTTTACCTTTTTACATAAGTAAAATTATGTATCTTTACTAAAATTTAATGTTAGCAAACTGTAAGAAACTGGCACCTATTTTAAAGAACACCATTTATAACATCCTCAGTCAGAAATTGTATAGTTGTATATTTATACAATATTTAATATTTCTTTTATTCTTTTACCCTAAGTTAACATCCTTCACCATTCTCAAGTAAGACATAAAAGGGCCAGGCAATAAGCTTCCTCCAAATTTTCTTCCCATCTCTCTCTCTTGGTCTTCTTTGCAATCTCCTTTCTATCTGCCTGTCTCTTAAATATTTTTAAAATAAAGTATTCCTGTTTTAAATTATGTAAACAATACATACCCATTAAACAATTCAAGCAGTAGACTGGTTTAAAAATTAACATGTCCTATGAAAAATAAGTTCACAGTTGCACACATGCACACACATACATACATATATCTGGTCTTCCCTTTCATCCCTCTGCATAGGTTCATACTCTATGTACTATGTTGCAGCTTGATTTTTAAGTTAACAGTGTGTCATCAGTCCATAAACATTGGCATTTCTCAGTGTTCTCTTCCAGGTTTGCTCTTCTCTCTCTGCCCTCTCTGAATGGTGAGACACCACTTGCAGTTTTAGTCACCCTCGTGCTCATTTCCACACATTCCCAGCCCTGGTCTGGTGCTGGGACCCCAGATCACTGGTTTATCAGTCCCTACTTGGATGCCTCGGGGCACTCATGTCCACCTCTCCCCAAATACTCTTTCTCTTCTTGTCTCTGTCTCAGGGGGCAGCAATGTTATTCATCCCATTTTCCCAGCTAGAAAGTTGGTTCATCTTCAGGTCTTGTTCACATTCAGCCACATCGTGTCAATCACCAGGTCTTCTGTTTCTACCTCTTTAGCATTTCTTAAACCAATCAGTTTTTCTCCACTGCAACACCTCTGCAATTGCCTCTTGCTTGGGGAGCTCTAATTATCTAACTACCTTCCCTCCTTTTACTTCCCCTCCTTACCTTCTAATCTAATTGCTTCAGAGGCCCCTTTCTCCTGTGCACATCTAAATATGTCTTATAATATTCAGTGACTTGCTGTTGCCTTCAGAATAAAACGCAGACTTTTAAAGACTTACTGGGTTTCTATGATCTGGCCTGTGCCTGGCCTGGCACGTTGACCGCCATCCCCAACTATGTTCGACTCTAACCCAAACACAGTCAACTACTGTGAGTTCCTTACCCATGCCATGCTCTCACTTACACATGTTTGCCTTGGTACATTCTGTCTCCTCATCTCTCTGCGTCATCCTTTAGGCCACTTCAGTGATGTTTCTCCTACCAGCTGAGTTAGGCGTCATTCCTATTCATTCCCGGAGCATCCCACACTTACCTTTCCCCTGTTGTAGCATTGATCATTCTATATTGTAATTGCCTATGTTTGGTGTGCGTCACCGCCAGCCCCTCACTAGCACTGCCACCGTTGCCACTACTAGAGTGTGAGCTCCCTGAGGGCAGGTACTAGGAAGAGCACAGAATGTAGCACCTGATAGGAACCACGTGTTTGAATGATGAATAACTGTAGTCCGAAACCCAAAGAGCTGAAGGGATGGCTTGATCCAGAATCCCCACAGTTAAATTGGTTAAGTCAGAATCTCCATGTGCCTTGAGGGATCAGGCTGGTTCAACGGTCAGGCTAAACACTTTTCAGGGCCTGAGCATGGCAGTTGGGGATACCATTGCTCTAGCAGGAGTGTCAAACTCATTTTCACTGGGTGCTTCATCAGCCTCGAGGTTGCCTTCAAAGGGCCGAATGTAATTTTAGGACTGTATAAATGTAACTACTCCTTAACAGTTAAGTGAGAATTAGGTGCTGCCGCCAGGTAGAAACAAGATGCCAGGCCAGATAAGACAACGTGGAGGGCCGGATTCCACCCATGGGCCTTGTGTTTGCCACCTGTGCTTTAGCGGGTAGAGCAAAGTGATCATAATTTGTCTGCCTTCTGCTTTCCTTTGAGCTTTGTCCTGCTTGGGGTCTTCTGTAGACTCAATGAGACATTATAATTCATGTGAGCAGGAGAGCTATAGGCTTATACAAGTACTGAATCCTCAGTGGGGCAGAAGCAGAAATGTGAGAATTCTTGGAGTGAGGGACTTAGATGTTATGTTGTCATAACACCCAGGGCGGCACTTGCCTCTCTCACAGGTGGTTAATCCTTCCTCTCCCCACCTGCGTCCGACTGCCAGTTAGTGCAGGCTCCTTAAAGGAAGACCTTTCTTTGTGAGTCTCTCACTTTGGAGTCTCTGTGTCCTTTATCCGCATGCTATAGAGAAGAAAAAAATTAAGTACCATTGAGAACCCACATGTCTTGTGACTCCTTTTTAAAAAAATTATTTATCAATTTTAGGGAAAGAGGGAGGGAGAGAGAGTAACATTGATTTGTTGTTCCACTTACTTGTGCATTCATTGGTTGATTCTTGTATGTGCTCTGAGTGGGGATTTGAACTCACAGCTTTGGCATATCAAGACAGTGCTCTAACTGACTGACCTAGCCAGCCAGTCAGTGCTCCCCAGCTGCTACATTTTGTTAAGTGTGACCTTGTTCATGCTGATTTGCATAGGATACTTCTCCTCAGCTCTATAGTGATAAAGTTAATTTGTATATCAGGACCCAGAAAATGGAGGCAGCCTCAGGGGCCCAGCCCATATCGCCAGTCTAAACCCACGTCAGCCTGTGCTTACTGCAAACTCCTGTCAAGGAAATTTAACATACACCAATCCTAACCCTCCAACTCAGCTTCAGCTGGTTTACCTTATCATAGAGAATAGGACCCACTAGCCTTATAAGGAAGCCCCTGGCCACCCAGCCAATCAGGCCCTGTTTCTGTGTCACCACTTCTAAATAAAACTCGCTCTTGCCCAGCATCCTTTGGGAGAAGTGCTCTACTGCTTGTGTGGGCCCATACTCCCCCAATCCATGGATTATTTTCCCTTGAGAAAGGACATCAAACTCATTTACTAAATTGTTTCAGTTTTGTCATTTGACCATTTGGCAATGACATGGGACCCCGAGAGAGCTGCTGAGGATTCCAGGGACGGCTTCTAGATGCAGGTGAAGGTGCCTGTGGAGCCTTTGGGTTCGCTGCCTCTTTGGCCGCCTCTGGGTTCTCTGGTAAGCTTCTCTTGGATGGAGCTCCACTTGCTTTTTGTCTGAGCTCTTCGAGTTTGTTTGTTCCAATCCATCTGAGTGGAAAATTGGGGTGTGAGAGACTCCCAATTTTTCACAGTGTGGCAATTGAAGTGTGAGAGACTCTAGCAATCCCCAAATCCCTTGGGAAGAGCACTCCACTGTACTTCCTCCAATCCATGGATTGAATTCTCTTGAATAAAGGGCATCGAACTCACTGCTAAATTTTTAGTTTTGTCATTTGATGATAGTAAACTTGGGATATTGAAACATAGTGTAAAGAACTCTGAACTTGGATTTTAAGATTGGGAGTTAGGATCTGGCTTCTCCAGCTACTTGAGTGATACAGCGTAGTCCTATTTTACGCAATTTTGAATTAAATACTGACTGTTAAATATTGATATAAAGTATTAAGTTTCTCAATGCAAACAATTTGAAATAATGCAGTCCCCTCATAGGACTTGCATAATTTCTAAGCTCTTCAGGTTTGCTAAATAATAAGCTATTTATTTTATTGAATATTTCCACTTTAGCAAGTGAAAAGAAATACCCAATATCTTCTGTCATGGAAATGATCTTAAAATACACAAATCTCAGTCAGATTTTGCAGGGTCTTCAGGAAGGCATTTCTTGCATAAAAAACAGTCTCTTTGGTCGAGGTAAGTCCACTGTCTTGTCTTCACTTGTTGATGCTCACTGGGGAAAACTGGTGAAGAGGAAAATCCACCTTGTAGTTTTACATGAGGAAATAATAGGTTGAAGGTACCTGGTTTAGTGCCTGATATTGATCAGGCAGTCAGTGAATGTTATCTGATTTGGAAAGTGGAAAAGATAAACACCATAATTTGAATGTCTATTTTCCACTAGTAATGCTTACAACTCTAAGCAGTAAATTGGGGGATCTCTCAGTATCACAGATAAGGAAATAGGATCATAGGAGATCCTATTTGTGGATATGTGTGGATTTTATTTCTGTGTTGAAAGTGACTTAAGGTAGGCAGGCAGCATTTAAAAAATAGGTCTGAAGAAACATTTCTCTTGGTTTCCTTTTCTTAAAGGACCAGAACATTTTAAATATAGGTATTACTTGTTATATTGTGCTTTGCAGATGTTGCACCTTTTTTGCCAATTGAAGGCAGGACCTTCCACCAGCAAATAGGTTATGAATTGCTTTATTGCAATGGTTTGGAACTGAACCTGCAATATTTCAAGGTATGTCTGTAATAATCAGAAACACAATTTTAAAAGGAAATTTAACTCAGCTTTCCCAGGGCCTCCTTCCTTACAATTATTAAATGAATGTGATAATCCAATAGTTATTTTAATGAGGGGTAAAGGCCTTCAAGATTTCCAAATTCAAAAGGACTTTAAGTCACTTTTACAGACGTGCAGATTTAAGGTGAAAAGAGCACTAGGGTGATGTAGGAATGAAGAGATCATAAACTTGCCCTCGTTTGTTCTGAGAGCTGCATATATATGCTTTTCTAAACTATGGAGGCATCAGATGCATTAATCATGTAGTGATTGTGAAGCTCTTGGGAAGAAACATGCTCTCATAAATGCAAGGTATTGTTATTAGTAGTGGAGTGATAAGTTTTTAATTAAATAGTTTTATAACTAAAGTCAGCAGTTGAAGAAAAGATTTTATTAGTTTTTGAATAAAATAAACACAGATAAGGCTCAAGGTAAGATGAAAAAAGTGAATGTTTTGGCTGACCACGTTTTGGAAGAAAGATTTTAAGGATGCATTTGTCCTTGAGGCCCATTCTGATTTGGGCAAGCTAGAGAAGATGGTCAAGGAACAGGATTAAGATGGAAAATTGTTCTCTTTCTCTGGATCTTGCATTTGTATAAATTGGGGAATTTAAAAGGGCCTGAAGGCAGTGGCCATGGAGTTGCATCAAAACTAGATTCTCTCAAGTTCTACAAGAGACAGCTGAACTCACTGAAATCCTAACAAAGACAAAATATATTTCGTCATTTCTGTTCAGGGGCAGCTAATTTTTCCTTAAGTCTGCTGGGGGTTTTGAGCCTCTCAACATAACAGACAGCTTCTCTCTTTTCATCATGTGTACTATCCCAGCCTCTGCTTATGAATCAAACAATAACCCAATGACATTTGTTTTGTGGACAGCTTTCTTATGAAATATCTCCAAGCTTAGTCAGTTTGATTGCTCCTGCATATAGCAGGGAAGCAACAAATCACTGAGGCTGGGCTTGGAGCACACGGGTACTGAGGCAAAGGGTAAAGGAGGATGGTTGGGAGCAGGGAAAGATGTAGGATGACTTCTCTTACAGGAGCCCACCTGGCCAGGTGGCAGGAGGAGAGGGTCTTGGCTTCTCCTTTCCTAGTTCCCCTTGATCAGCTGGGATCTGTCCATTTGATAAATACATTAACACAGAAGTAAGGGAGTTTGAGTCTTCCTCTTACACTCTAGTCTCTGTCAAACAAAGGACTTTAAAAGTCCTTTGAGGGCAGGGATGTCTTATTCACTGTATAACCCCCTTAACTATCTACATCCTTGGTATGTTATAGATGACTTTTTTAAAGTAAAAATATATCTTAATTATTTCAAGATAAACACTCTGCTTTAATGTTCTAGAATTTTTGATGAGCTGCATGTTACAGCAGATTCTGAACAAAGATGTAATGAAGCTTAAATGGGCAAAGGTAATCAAATATTTTCTTTATATCTTGTCCAGATGTGTCACCTTGGGGCGGGAGGTAGGGAGAATGTGTTAACTCTCACTCATCTGCAAGTACACTGTGTACCACAAGGACTTTCTTTGGCAGTCCTAGTTCACGTGGTCACTGGCCAGGGGGCGGAGCCCAACTGGAACAGAGATGTGAGCTCACCAAGAGGGAGGGCCCTGCTTTCTCAGGTGTCTGTCTAAATCACTGTTATAGAAACAGGTGAATATGATTATTATTGTTCTCCTTTTGTATTTTTCCTTTATATCCTTATAAATGCAACTGGCAACACAATACCCTTGAAAGCTACTGTTCTATTAATTCAATAAGGATGGCATTCCCTTACTGTTTGCCTTCTTTCTTTGAGGGAAAGCATACAATTATTTTTACAACCAGGGCAAATAAGGATTGTGGTTCACTGCCCTATTTTCTATGTGGTTATTGAGTCTTCCAGATTGCAGTCCTGAGGTTGCTTTTCTGTGTGTGTCTCCTCGAGAAGCTGGTTGTTGTGTCCCTCACAGCACCATGCTGGCTCTATGGGGCATGCTATGGGGTTTCTTGATGGGAACACACATCTTTTCCTACTTTCACTTTTCTCATAGCTGACTATACCTTAAAACTGATGGATGCATTTAATGTGGTATTATTTTTTTATTAAAAGCCATTATTTAATCAAAATGATGGTGGTTTTTATTATTGATGGTATTTTAGAATATAGGAAAGGTTAGTTAATTATAGCTGTGTAACAAATAACCCTAAAACTCAAAATAACAGTAATCATTTACTACCTCTCATGGTTTCTGTGAATCAGGGTTCCCTGAGGGCACAAAAGGGAGGTCCTGTCTGGGCTCCATGCCACCTGGGGCCTCAGCTGGAAGATGTGTAGCCTCTGAGTTAGAATCATCTGAAGGTTCACTGATTCCTATGTGAGCTTTGCTGGGGCTATTAATTGACACAGGAATAGTCCATGAAGAGATAAAGAGAGGAAGGGATTAAACTTAAAATATTTACTTATTTTTTTATGAATGCAAGAGCTTTCCAACTTACAGGAGCTTTGGAAGGAAGAACCCATTTGGCATTTCCTGAGAGAGGCTGAACTTGGGTTCTGATCTCAGGGGGGCTTGGAGACCAGCACTTTGGAGGTTGACCTAACATGCCGTAATCCTGCAAAAGGCAGCATTACAGTGAAGCCTAGATTTTTGCATCAGGGTCTGCTCTGTTGGCTAGTGTTCAGGATGACTTATACCAAACTCCTTACTACCTCTACAAGTCTCCATACCATCTCTAAGTTTTCCATTCTAGGTGGGCAGAAGCAGCACAGCTGACGGTGCCATGTGTTCCTCCACTTGAATCAGGGACTGATTGTCAGCGGTCCCCAAACACTCCTCAGTCATGCGTGCTAGGGAAATGTTCTCTTTCCACCATGCTTTGAGGTCTCTGACTTGAGCAGATGAAGGCAGCACTTCCTCCAGATCCCCTCTTGTTACTCTCTGAAATACACGGGAAAACCTGGGGGAGTCCAGGAGTTTGTGGGTTCTCAACTTCTCAACCTCCTGTGAGTTCAAAGGATTAGATAAAATACTGTCTTTGAAAATTTAAACAAAAAATGAAGAAACAACAAACAACAAAAACACACTACTCTTTCTTAAAAGGCTAAAGTTTTAACAAAATGGTAATTTTTTGTTAAAACACTTTAGACATTGGCCATTTCTTTAGGCCTACATGTATTAAGGCTTCTAAATATGATGTTTAAAATAATGCCATTATTTGTCTGGAAACCTGAAATAAGCATTCCACCACAAAAATAGGTTTTCTTTTGCTGAAATCATCCTTAACACTAGTTTCAGAATATTGAGCTTCAGGGGAATGTTATAAAAGGATTAATATTATCATCAAGAGCTCCCATCTACTGTACACCTCCAGTTGGCAGGCAGTGAACAGGGTTTGAATAAGGTCTTGCTCGACAACCTGTGAGGTTAGCATATCATCCCCATTTTACAGACAAGAAAACTGAGGCCTACTCAGCAAGTAGCAAGAAGAGTTTATCTCACTTGAAAACTGTTGTTTGGGGCTGGCCAGTATTTGGGAAGCTATAGAATTTCTGACAGCAGCTACTAATTCTAGGGAGCTAGTGTCTACAAACAGAACCCTTGATGTGAAACTGGGACGTGGCCCAGAGACTACAGTGGTTCAACTGCTGAACATATGTAGATCTTTCATTTTTGGTGCATGTATCCTGGTATTGAATCTATACTCCTTTTAGCTTAGCTGTGTTTATGATATTCTCTAGAGAGTTTAGCATCACGGGGTTTTGTAAATTAGTAGATTACATCATGGGATGACCAATGTAGCAATGTCTTTCGATGCAATGTAGCTAATGGTGTTTGTGTGTGTGGGGGGAGGGGGCAACGGGGGGAAGGGGGAGAAAGAGGAGAGATCGATCAAGAGATAAAAAACATGTGTGGGATTTGGAATTTATAAAAATGATTTCAGATTCATTTAAATCTTTTTTATTGCAGGAATAATGTATCTTTATTGTAAAAATCGCAGGTGAATTTCCCCCATCCATTAAAAAAGAAGCCATTTTATAGTCATTCACTGTTAAGATATTGGTTCACATTATCCCAAGCTCTGTGTGTGTGTATGTGTGAACATTCATTCATATATTTGTTTTTGCAAAAATGATCCCATACCAAAAATATTCTAGAAATTATATTTTTAGACTTAGTCATTAAATATGCTTTTATAACATCATTTTTAATATAGTAACATTTTTATGGTATAGCTACATCATATGTTTTGAACATTAGGTTTTTTTATTATTTATTTATCTTTCTTCTGTTATCTTTGCAGCAACTGACAGATAGAAACAGGCTTTTTAAATTTCAGGACATTCCTTGGCCCCCTCCCCCACTGCCGTTTGGTGGAGTGTGCTGTGTATTGCTGCTCCGCTGCCGGCGACCTACCCACCAGCGGAGAAGGCTGTGAAACTGATGGCTGCTGACAGCTCATCTGCTTTGGCTGTTTCTTCTTACAGGAGACAGAGCATGTGGCGCCCAGCCAGTCGGAATGTCGGGGGAGAGCAGGAACGCCAGCTCATGAGAGTCCACAAAACCACCCATTCAGGGGCCAGGAACCAGTGTGGCTTCAACCAAGGTGGGCCTTTGGTGTGCCTGGGGGTCATTCCCTTGTCTTTGTCACATTCACACAAGAATCTAGGTATTCTGATGTTTGTTGGCATTCCCTGTAGCCTGAGAATCTGCTTAATGGGGCCTAGAAGGAGTATCATTGCGTCTGAGTTTGAGATGTAAATAACCTACTGTCTCATCTTTAGTTTGAAGATTAGCAGCCTTAAGTCTCAGAGAGAAGTAGAGATAATCCTGCCCTTGGAGAGAAATGATGGTTAGATTTTCCTCTGCGATAATGATAGTGTTGATGGTATAGACATCAGCCAGTTGCTTTTTATGTATAAGATTATATAGCCATCACCACAGCCTCATAGCCCCATTTTATGGAGGAGAAACCTGAGGCTGGGAGACATTAAGGCATTTGCCTGATGTTGCACAAAGGAAATAAACTGAGCCAGAATTTGAACCTACAAATGTCTGTCTATGGCATAGCGGGTGTGGCTTCTGGGCCCATCCTTGTGGTGTCCTGAGGCCCTGAAGTAGCCCCAGGCTGGAGATAGCGTGAGTTGAGGGCAAGGGCATGGATAAAAAGCTGTCTGCAGCAAGGTTGGCATGGCGTTCTGATGCGAGCCTGACATTGCAGCTGTCTATGGAAAGTCTCTGCTGGAAATAAACAGAAGGAAGAATTCAACCACTAGTTGTGTCAGCTGTCTTTTTAGGATCTTGTGTACAGTGTAATTGTAGCCCTGACTCAGTGGAAAGAGAGTTCTGTGCTTCTGAGCATGACCTTTAGAAACTTTTTTCTAAGGTTGCAAAGTCTAAATGAATCAACAACTACAAAGGAGATTATGCTATGTAATTGTGCTTTAAAATATCCAATGTCCTAAATTTAGAATCACAGAATTCCAAGGGGTTAGAGGGGACCCCGGAGTGAGATATTTCGATATCTGATTGAATTTATGGGCACAATTTATCACTCTCTTAACAAGTTGCCATCTCTTGTCTGTTTATTCTTACTTGACCTCTGGTGGGGTAAGTTTCAACCTTGTTATTTCTCTGATGATCAGGACACTCTCCTTGCTATTTGAGGCTTTATTGTAATAAAGCTATTTTAGGCTGACTAGAGCCAATTTAGGCAGTGACCCTGTCTCCCTTGACCAGACTGGGGACTGCCTCTCTCAGCATGAATAAGGCCAACTATATTCCCATGCACGTTTCAAAAAAGGTAAAAACAAACAAACAAAAACCAAAACAACAAATAAAGAACAAAACTAAATCATTCTTTCTTTTTTAAATCCTTATCCGAGGATATGTTTATTGATTTTAGAGAGAGGAAGGGAGAGAGACAGAGAGAAACATAGATGTGAGAAAAGTTGATTTGTAATCTCCCATTTGCACCGTGACTGGGAATTGAACCCACAACATAGGTATGAGACCGGACCAAGGATTGAACCCACAACCTTTTGGTGCATGGGATGGTGCTCCAGCCAACTGAGCTACTCGGCCAGGGCTACATCATTCTTATTTATGTATGGAAGTCGTGGTGGCTCTTTGGAATGGATATTCACAAAGGCTGATGGGGGGAAAATGGTATTAGCAATTATCCTTCTTAAAAATGCCTGAATTTTGGTAAACTTAAAACTATTTTCTAGCTCCTGAATGGTGGGGAAGGTGAATAGGGATGTCACTGTCATCAGAGGGCAAGTCGGAAATGTAATAGGATTACATGGCGGGTGTCAGTCACACGTGACTAGGGAGACCAAGAGTATCGAATTAAAGCCCCTCCCTATGAGGAAACACACAGGGCAGGAACTCTGACCTTTGTAGGTAGGAATTACAGATTCCCAAAAGATGTGTGACACCATTTCTCAGAGAAAAGGGATGCACATACACACAACAGTCTGTGTAACATTTAGGTGGTTACTAGATCTGGATCTCCTCTGCATGTCTGGAAAAGGAACCAGATACGAGGTTGTCAGGCAGCCTTTCTCAGTAAGTCAGGCTTGTCTTCCCAACAGATTGACCACCTCTTGTAAAAACAGACCTGGTCTCTCTTCCTCTATACCTAAGTAAGTCTCCGCAGGACCCTACATACCTTGTTGTTCTTGTACCCCTCTACCTCCCACCCCCCACCCCGGTTTAGCCTCCATGCTGTACTTTTGCAGGGTCTAGCAGCATTCTAGAATTCCATGCACCAGGTTTGGCAATCACAGGATCTGGGGGCAAGTTGCACATCAGGAGCCATGTTAGGCCAAGTTATGCTTGTAATTCTTAGATTTAGTATTTAGACTAGGCTGGTAACCTTTAATCTATAGTTATTTGTCACAACCATGGTGGTGTCACCCAGGGACATTCTAATGGTACTTGAAAAATCTCAAAATATTACAGGAATTATGAAACTCGATGAACTGGTGAAATGAGATCCAAGGCTAAAAACAACTTTGAGTCAGGTAGCTCGCATTCCTGATAACCTTGGTCTTCCGTTGTACGTCAGCATGTGGCTGGGTTCAGGCATATCATGCCCAGTAAGATCTTGATAGAGACATGATACTGTAACAGAACACGTATGACTTAGGTCTGGCCCAAGGTAAGGGAAGAAACCAGAGTAAATCTCGGCAGGTGTAAAATGCCACCTTCTTGGGGATGGGGAGAGAATGTTATTAGCAATAAACAATTTGAGAAAGGGAAGAAGCATCTTTCTGTAGCAAGGAGCAGTCAAGTGAGTGACAAACATCTCACATTTCATTTAAGTGAGACTTGAAGGATCAGGCTTCAGGGAATAAATCCATCCCTGTAGAAGTGAGGTTTTGGAGCTGACTGTGTTATGGTGTCGGCATTGATTTTTCCATACATGCCAAGTAGAAATAGCGTCATAGTTTCAGCTTTCAGAGCATTTGTATCATCAGCTCTTTCTAGCACAAGGAGCCTTTATCTTTCTCTGTGGATGAGCTTCCAGGAGGACTATGAATGTTTTTGCCAAAGTTTGAATATATGTACATTATATTGATTTTCAGAAGCCACTGTAACAAAATGAGCACAAACCTGGGACTTAAAAAAACACGGATGTATAATCTTATGGTTCTATAGTCCAGCATGCATCTCACTGGGCTGAGGAGTCCAGGTTTGAGCAGGCCTGCATTCTTTCTGGAGGCTCTAGGGGAGAATTAGTCCATTTCTGTGCCTTTTCCAGTTTTCAGAGGCTGCCTACATTGCTTGGTTCATGGCCTCTGCTCCATTTTTAAAGCTATCAACATAGTAGCTGTCTGAGCATGACTAGGAAAGATTTTCTAATTTTTAAATATTCATGTGATTGGGCTGAATCACATAAGCCATGCTCATCTCCACATCTCAAGGTCCTTACTTAATTATATCTGTAAAACATTTTTGTCATGTAAGGTAACACAGGGAGGGAGCAAGAGATGCGGACATGGAATCTTTGCGGGACCATTACCCTGCCTACTGCGTATATGTTTATTTTTCCAGGGAAGCAGGGGTGTCCTATCCATGGCCTGTGGGCCACATGCAGCCCCGGATGACTATAAATGTGGCCCAACACAAAATCATAAATTTACTTAAAACCTTTTTATTTTGCTCATCAATTTTCCTTAGTGTTTGTGTATGTAATGTGTGGCCCAAGACAATGCTTCTTCTTCCAGTGTGGCCCAGAGACACCAAAAGGTTGGACACCCCTATCAGAGTCTCAAATGGTACTTGTGATCCTCAGAAAGGTTTGGAACAACTGTCCTAGCCTCTTCCTCCTCCAAGAGTGTGCTTCTTATTTTGGATTCCCACAGAATCATCCTCACCTGTCACTGCTGCTCCTGTCCTCTGTTGCATTCAGCAACTGTGAGAACAGATGCCGGAGACTTTCAGGGTTTCAGAGATGTTACTTTATTCGCCAAGTTTTTACCTGTGCAGGGGCGAACTCTGAAAGTGTCTGGAGATGCGCAAGGGCTGCTAAGGAGAGTTGCGCCCCGTGCGCTTACAGCTAAGTCCTTATATATGGGCGGGCAAGCAAGCATTACACAGAAGCAGACATAGCAGTTAGCTATTCGCTTACAAAGTCCATAGGCGGGAACAGGGTTGGTGATTGGCTCAACAGTAGTAGCTTTACAAACCAAACATGTTAGGTTGCATCTGTTTTACAATCCTTTGTACTTGCTAAGTTTTCCTTGCTCCTTACATCCTCTTTCTCTGCATCCCTCCTACTCACCACGCCCTCCTCATCCCTTTGTTACCTTCCTTAGCAGTACAGTGTTCTACCTCAGAGGTCTTAAATTTAGTGTCCCTTAGGTATGTCTAGGGTGAAAATATATTTGGCTTGTAGAGTATTTTATAATATTCTGACTCAATATTTAAAAATCAGGTTTTACAGACTTTCGGCATTCTCTTGAAAAACCTGAAGATGAGATAACCCAGAGCCTCCATTCCTACAAGGCAACAATTAGTTGGAACCAAGGAGCAGTGCTCTATTTTTTCACAGTTCCCACCCAAATCTGCCCATTTATTTATGCCCTTTGCCTGACTCCTACAGGCATTTGGTTTATAATACTTGCTTCAATCCTTTTCTTCTGAGCAACTGCTCCTCCTGGGAACTCTAGCTGCTGGGAGCTGAGCCCTAATATTGGTGATGGCTGATGCTGTCTTAATGCCTCCTTTTCCAAGATGGTGTATGTATATTTTAACTTGGATTTTCAGTGCATTCGAATGGAGGGACTATACAGTACACTACTCTGGCATGCTCCTCAGTACCTGGAGCTTTTCAAAACACGTATAATTATAGAACTGCATTTAGTTAGAACAAGAGTGAAAACTTAGCAATCATTTAATACAACCTTCTCATTTTCTAGTTTGATGCCCAGTGAGGCTGTGATTCGCTTAAGCCTTCACTCCCTTTGTAATAGAACCAAGACAAGCACCGGCAATCTGTTTGGAGCAGCCACTTAATGAATATGTATCTATTTGATTGATATTTAAGCTAAAGCCAATGCCAATACTGTGAACCCTCAGATAGGACAAAGGGGAATTTATAAATGTAAGAGAATACTAATGAAGTCAGGGACTTTTTACCCAGCTAAGTAAATTTACTTTTGAGAGTGATTAACTCACTTGTGTTTAAACTGTTGTATTAAAATTTATGACAGCATTAAACCTTTAATGTTGTTAAAGACCTTGTCCGAATAAACAGGAGCTATTCTATAGCATTGTGTTACTACTAATTAAGGCAGTGGTTACATTTGCGATTTGAAGTTCATTAGCCTCTTCATCTAGAAGTCCCCAGTTAGAGGGGGTTGAAGATTGGGGTATTAATGAGGATAATGGCCTTTGATGGCTTTGACTATTTTTGTGACATTCCAGATGAAAGGAAAAGCTTTGTTGCTCTATGAAAAGAGGAAATTTTGTTGGCAGCCACTTTTCCATGGGGGATAAATTCTTTCATCTTTTGTTTTTGAGATAGACAACTTCTATGTGTGTTTAATAGTCAATTGTTTCACACTTAAATGTTTTTCATAGAAGTAAGCAGAGTCGTAATGAGTTCTGCTAAAAAGAGAAAGAAGGAGGAAGAGAGTGAGCACCCAGAGGTTTTTCAGTAATACAGGAAACAAGATCTGCATTCTGGGGCTGAACCGGAGCCCGAGTTCTGCCTGTTGTCAGCATGTTCTTTCTCATTAGTGTGCTCTTAAGGTTTCTTTTCTTTTTGTGGGGGTGAGGGGGAGGACCAAGGAATGAGGTAGAGATGAAAAAAAATAGCTTGTCTTGACAATGTTGAAGACTCCCTGGTGTACGGCTCTGTGATGGGTGGGACCTAGCGTACTTCGTGTCTACTACATAGGAAGAGAGCTACAGGAGGGCTTTCATTCCCCATTCTGCCTTCAGCTCCAAGGGTGCAGAAACAATCTGGTGAATGGAACAAACATTCAAATTAAATACAGGCTCCTGTGTCTACCAGGTGACCCAGGTCACTTCCTTCAAATCCCTAAGTCCCTCTAACGGGAGTGTGGGTCAGATAATTTCTAAGGTCCTTTCTGCCTCTTACATTGAAAATGTTCAACACCCCAGATATTTAAAGGATTAGACATGGAAAGACTTTAGCTCAATGATACCAGCTCTTGCAGTCACAGATAAAAATAATTCCCCGTCCTTGACATAGAGCACAAAAACATCCCACACCAAAGCCTTGAACTGTGGATGGGAAAAGAGCCCACACTTGTTTATTATGGAAATGAAACCCTGTTTTTGTTTTTTATTTTTGGAGTCTATGATCACTTGAAAAATTGTTAGTACTTTCATTGGATAGTGATTACTCATTCAGATAAAAGGGAAACTCATACATTCTCTCATTGAAAATAAAATAAGTGAAACATGGTTATATCGAAAGTACAGAAAACTCCAAGAACATAAAAATTTCTTATCTTACCACCCAGATCTAACTGCTGTTACCACTGCAGTGTGCATATTGATGCTGTTGTTACTGTTTCAATGCAGACATAAAAAGGATTGTGTCTGAAAGGAGCTTCCTGAGGCATTAGGGTTTGAATTCATAAGAAGCACTATTTATTTCAAGCAGGTCCCAGAGTATAAAGCTAGACCAGAATGCATTCTGAAGATACAATCTTCACGTATAAGGTGAATAATAAATAAATAGGTGATTTATCATAAGGCTGGTGAGCTCATTTATGGCTAAGGTGAACCAGTTTGATTTTCCGTAACAAATACTCTAACATACAATTCTTTTTTATTGCTGTGCAAGTACAGTTGTCTACATTTTCTTGCCACCATGTTCTCCCTCCCTATCTACCCCCACCTCCCACCCTCAATCCTTCCCCTCTTTGGCCTTTGTCCATGGGTCCTTTATACATGTTCCTTGACGACCCTTCCTCTTCTTTTCCCTGTTATCTCCCTCTCTCCTTTCCTCTGGTTACTGTCAGTTTGTTCTTTATTTCAGTGTCTCTGATTATATTTTGCTTGCTTGTTTGTTTTGTTGATTAGGTCCCACTTATAGGTGAGATCATATGGTATTTGTCTTTCACTGCCTGGCTTATTTCACTTAGCATAATGCTCTCCAGCTCCATCCATGCTGTCACGAAGGGTAGGAGTTCCTTCTTCCTTTCTGCTACATAGAGTTCCATTCTGTAAATGTAACAAGTTTTTGGAGCCACTCATTTGCTGATGGGCACCTAGGTTACTTCCAGCATGAGGCTGTTGTAAATTATGCTACAATGAACATTGGGGTGCATAGGTTCTTTTAAATTGGTGTTTCAGGATCCTTAGGGTATAATCCCAGCAGTGGAAATGCCAGGTCAAAAGGTAGTTCCATTTTTAGTTTTCTGAGGAAATTCCATACTGTTTTCCACAGTGACTGCACCAGTCTGCATTCCCACCAATAGTGCACTAGGGTTCCCTTTTTTCCATAACCTCTCCAACACTTGTTTGTTAATTAGTTTACGATGGCCATTCTTACTGGTGTGAAGTGGTATCTCATTGTGGTTTTATTTGCTTCTCTCTGATGGCTAGTGATGCTGAGCATCCTTTCCTATGTCCTCTGGGCATAGGGGTATGTCCTCCTTGGAGAAGGGTCTGTTCAGGTCCTTTGCCCATTTTTTAATTGGGTTGTTTGTGTTCCTGGAGTGGAGTCATGTTAATTTTTTACGTATTTTGGAGATCAAACCCTTGTCTGAGGTATCATTGGCAAATGTGTTTTCCCGTATGGTTGGTTCCCTTTTAATTTTGCTGATATGTTCTTTAGCCGTGCAGAATCTTTTTGTTTTGATAAAGTCCCATTTGTTTATTCTTTCCTTTATATCCCTTGCTCTAGGGGACATATCAATGAAATATTGCTGTGTGGGATATCTGAGATTTCCCTGCCTATCTTCTCCTCTAGGACTTTTATGGTATCACAACTTATATTTAAGTCTTTTATCTATTTTGAGTTTATTTTTGTATATGGTGTAAGTTGGTAGTCAAGTTTCATTTTTTTGCATGTAGCTATCCAGATCTCTCAACATCATTTGTTGAAGAGGCTTATTTTCACTCCATTTTATGCCTCTGCCCCCTTTGTCGACTATTAATTGACTATAGAGACTTGGGTTTATTTCTGGGTCCTCTATTCTGTTCCATTGATCTATGTATCTGTTCTTACGACAGTACTAGGCTGTTTTGATTACAGTGGAGTTGTAATGTAGTTTGATGTCAGGTACTGTGATCCCTCCTACTTTGTTCTTCTTTCTCAATATTCCTGCAGCTATTCAGGGTCATTGTTGGTTCCATATATATTTTTGAAATAACATATGATTTTTTTAAACCCCCACTTTCTCCCCTTTCTCAGCCCATGGTTGGACATTGACCATTGCCTAAACATCTCCCTCTCACTGTATTCACCACATTGTTATCATATTCATCTGTTTATTAGTCCTCCCTCACACTAGATCGGGTGGCCTTGGAGGATATAGGACCTAGGTTATATCTGTCCACCTTTATGTACTCAACAGATGGCATGACTTACAATTTTCTATAGAAACTATGTTTTACAAACTGTAGTGATGAGATAGTGTGCATGTCAGAAATAAGATTTCTAGAAGATTGAACAAAAAAACTTTGTTCTTGCTATCTCAACATGTTGGAAAGCTTCTTAGCCTAACTTGGAATAGATTTGAGAGAAATTTCAGTAATGACCTATAGGAGGCAGAATGTATATAAACTTAAATCTAATTTAGAATGTTAACCAGCTTGTTAAGTGTTCAGTGTTCCTGAGGCCATGGGATTGGAGCTATTCTTCAACCTGCTCTTCATCTTCCCAAGGGGGTGACGGCTACTCCATGCATCTGTCATAGTATTTGTTTACCAACAGTTTATCCCTTTTCAAGACTTATGTTTAATACTACACATACACACTCAGACATCATATACAGGGTCTGGCAGAAGTAACACCTTCTTGAGTGTGGTTGGTAGGGTGATAATATGGGTGAGATAATTTATAGTTTTAATTTGATCAGTTCACCTAAAATGTCATATGGTATGCCTGAGTGTGATATTGTTATGTTACAGAATTACATGCTTATGATTTTGAAATAAAAGACTTCATAATGAAAAAGGGGAATTATTTGTGCTGGAGCCTGTATAGAGACACATACAGTTCCAACCCACCCCCCCTCTATTTTTTTCTTTTATCTGTAACCACTGCTAGATAAAAACTTTAATTTTTTCATACATATGATTTTCATGTGTATATAAATTTTTCATACATATGAAATCTTAGAGATACATTTCTGTATAACTTTTTTGTTCCATTTAATTATTACATTTTTCCATATTCTGAAATAGTCTCAAATATTAATGGCTGTGAAATATTCCATTCTGTATCTATACCATTATTTATTTAGTTAATTCCAAATTATTGGGTACTTTGGTTACTTCTATGATTTATACTTCTGGATACTATAGTAAGAATCATTTAAAAAATATTTTTGAACTGATCAAGGTATTTTAAAAATATTTCATATTAGTTTCAGGTGTACAGCATAGTGGTTAGACAATCATATACTGTACAAGGTATTCCCTCCAGGAGTTCCAGTACCCACTTGGCATCATTCTATATTGTAATAATATAGTTATTATTATTATAACAATATTATTGTTATTACAATGACATAGTTATTACAATATTATTCACTATATTCCTTATGCTGTACTTTACACCTCTGTGACTGTTTTTGTAACTACCAATTTGTTCTACTCCCTTCACCTTTTCACCCAGGCCCCAGATGCTTCTCCTGTCTGGCAACCATCAGTTTGTTCTCTGTATCTATGAGTCTGTTTCAATTTTGTGTTTTCATTTTGTTCTTTAACAGTGCATGAGGGTTCTCTTTTCTCTACGTGCCAGCCAACACTTGTTTTTTGTGGATTTATTGATGATAGCCATTCTGCAGGTGTGAGGAGATATCTCCTTGTGGTTTTCATTTGCATTTCTTTGATGATTAGTTACAATGAGCCTCTTTTCATATGTTTATTGGCCATCTGTATGTCTTCTTTGAAGAAGTGTCTATTCAGGTCTGCCCACTTTTTAATTGAATTTTTTTTTGGGGTGTTGAATAGCATGTGTCCTTTATAAATTTGGGATATTAACACCTTATCAGATATGTCATTAGTGAATATCTTCTCAAATTCTGTAAGTTGCCTTTTAATTTTGTTGATGGTTTCCTTTGCTGTGCAAAAAAACTTTTTAGTTTGATGTAGTCCCACTTTAATCTTTTTTCTGTTTCCCTTGCCCAAGGAGTTATATCAGAAAAAACATTGCTAAACAAATGTCAGTTTTTACTGCCTGTGTTTTCTTCTAGGAGTTATACAGTTTTGAGTCTTATATTTAAGTCTTTAATTTATTTTGAGTTTATTCTGGCATATGATGTAAGAAGGTAGTCTAGTATTATTATTTTGCTAGTATCTAATTTTTCTGACATGATTTATTGAATAGACTGTTTTTACACCATTGTATTCTCTTGCCTCCTTTGTCAAATATTAATTGACCATATAGGTGTGGGTTTATTTCTGGGCTGTCTATTCTGTTTCATTGATCTATATGTCTGTTTTTATGCCAGTATCATGCTGTTTTGAATACTGTCGTCTTATAGTATAAATTGGCATCAGGTAGAATGATACCTCCTACTTTGTTCTTCTTATTCAAGATTGCTGTGTCTATGCAGGGTCTTTGTGGTTCCATATAAATTTTTGGGTTATGTGTTCCAGTTCTGTGAAAAGCACCATTGTTGTCTTGGTAATAATCATGTTGAATCCATGGACTGACTTGGGTAGTATGGACATTTTAACAATATTAATTTTTTATATCTATGAGCACAGTGTATACTTCTACTCTGTGTATTTTTAGTTTTTTTCTTCAGTGTCTTATCATTTTCTGACTACAGGTCTTTTACCTCCTTGGTTAAATTTATTCATAGTTTTTTTTTTTTTGGAGACTAATGTAAATGGGGTTTCTTAATTTCCCTTTCTGATAGTTCATTATTAGTGTAATGAATTTCTGAATGTTTATTTTGTATCCTGCTACTTTACTGAAGTCATTTATCACTTCTAGGAGTTTTTTGGAGGACCCTTTAGCATTCTTTACAGTATTATGTCATTGTAAATAATGACAGTTTTACTTCTTTCTTTCCAGTTTGGATGCCTTTTATTTCTTCTTGTCTGATTGCTGAAGCTGGGACTTCCAGTGCTATGCTGAATGAGAGTGTTGGAAGTAGACATCCTTGTCTTGTTCCTGATCTTTTTTTCCTGATTTTTTAATTTTTAAATATATTTTATTGCTTATACTATTGCAGTTGTTCCATTTTTTCTCCCCTTTATCCCCCTCCCCCGTACCACCCTCCCACCATCATTCCCCCACCTTAGTTCATGTCCAAGGGTTATACATTAAAGTTCTTTGGCTTCTCCATTTCCCATATTATTCTTAACCTCTCCCAGTCTATTTTGTACCTGTACCTTATTTCCTGTACTTTATTTTGTACCTTATTTATTCCCTATACCTTTTCCCCCATTCACCCCCCTCTCCCTCCCCACTGATAACCCTCCATGTGACTTCTATCTCTGTGATTCTGTTCCTGTTCTAGTTGTTTGCTTAATTCATTTTTGTTTTTTTAGTTTCATTGTTGATAGTTGTGTTTGTTGTCATATTACTGTTCATATTTTTGATCTTCTTTTTCTTAGATAAGTCCCTTTAACATTTTATATAGTAAGGTCTTGGTGATGATGAACTCCTTTAACTTGACCTTATCTGGGAAGCACTTTATCTGTGTTTTGATTCTAAATGATAGCTTTGCTGGATAGAGTAATCTTGGATATAGGTCCTTGCCTTTCATGACTTTGAATACTTCTTTCCAGCCCCTTCTTGCCTGTAAGAAATCAGCTGATAGTCTTATGGGAACTCCTTTGTAGGTAACTATCTCCTTTTCTCTTGCTGCTTTTAAGGTTCTCTCCTTATCTTTAATCTTGGGCAATGTAATTATGATGTGCCTCGATGTGTGCTTCCTTGGGTCCAACTTCTTTGGGACTCTCTGGGCTTCCTGGACTTCCTGAAAGTCTATTTCCTTTGCCAGATTGGGGAAGTTCTCCTTCATTGTGTTTTCAAGTAAGTTTTCCATCTCTTGCTCTTCCTGTTCTCCTCCTGGCATCCCTATGGTTCAGATGTTGGAACATTTAAAGTTGTCCTGGAGGTTCCTAAGCCTCTCCTCATTTTTTAGAACTCTTGTTCCTTCATTCTCTTCTGGTTGAATGTGTATTTCTCCCTTCTGCTCCAAACTGTTGATTTGAGGCCTGGTTTCCTTCCCTACACTGTTGGCTCACTGTACATTTTCCTTTATTTCTCTTTGCATAGCCTTCACTTCTTCCTCTGTTTTGTGACTATACTCAACCATTTCTGTGAGCATCCTGATTACCAAGTGTTTTGAACTCTGCATCTGATGGGTTGGCTATCTCTTGGTAGCCTAGTTCTATTTTTGGGCCTTTGATCTGTTCTTTTTATTTGGGCCATATTTTTTTGTCTTGGCCCACCTGTTAAATAGTAAGGAGCGGAGCCTCAGGTATTTGCCAGGGTGGGGCAACCCACGTTGATGCGTTGTGGTTTTGTATGTGGGGAAGGGGTCCGAGAGGGAACAGTGCAGCTTGCTCCACTCTCTGCTGGTTTTCATTCACTTCCCCCACTACCCACAAGTAAATTCGGCCCTTTTGGTGCTGATTCCCAGGTTAGTGGGTTTTTGTAAATCCTAGGAGCCTATGGGTCTGTCAGATGAACTCTCCTGTGAGGCTGGGAGTTTTTCTCATCACTACAACCCTCCAGCTGTTTTCAGTCAGAGGTTTTGAGGCTTTATTTCCCCGTGCTGGAACCCTGGGTTGTGTGGTCTGTCCTGCTACCCAGTTGTTCCTCCTGGTTTATCTGCATGCGAATGTGGGACCACCCAGTACTCCAGCTGCCACCTGGCCCTAAGTCCTCTCCACCCAGCTGCCCATCGCTGCCCCTCCTACCGGTCTGCATGAATGTTTCTCCTTTACCTCCTTGTTTGTCGGACTTTTATACAGTTCACTTTTCAGGCAGTTCTGATTGTTTTTTCTTTTTAAATTTGTTGTTGTCCTTCTTTTGGTTGTGTGAGGAGGCAAAGCGTATCTACCTATGCCTCCATGTTAGTCAGAAGTTGTTCCTGATGTTAAGCAAAATATTTTTAGTTTTTCCCTGTTGAGTATGTAGTTAACTGGTAATTTGTCATGTATAGTTTTTATTATGTTGAAGTGTATTCCCTCTACTCCCACTTTGCTGAGAGTGTTTTTTCATAAATGGGTGCTGGATTTTGTCAAATGCTTTTTCTGCATCTGAGATATGATCCTATGATTTTCATTTTGTGTATACAGGGTATCATGTTAATTGATTTGTGGAAATTTACCAACCTTGAATCCCAGGAATAAATCTCACTTTATCTTAGTGTATGATCTTTTCAATGTATTGCTGAATTTGGTTTGCTAATATGTATTTTCTTTGAGGATTTTGCATCTATGTTCATCAGGGATATTGGCCTATAATTTTTTCTTTGTAGTGTCTTTATCCGGTTTTGGAATTAGAATAATGCTGGCCTCATAAAATGTGACTTTTTTGGAATAGTTTGAGAAGGATAAGTGTTAGTTTTTCTTTGAATGTTTGGTAAAATTCACCTTTGAAGCCATCTTGCCCAGGACTTTAGTTTGTGGGAGTTCTTTTGATTAGTATTTTGATTTTGTCAGTTGTAATTTGTCTGTTTGGATTTTCTGTTTTTTCTTGATTCAGTTTTGGATGATTGTATGTTTCTAGGAAATTATGCACTTATTCTCAATTGTGAAATGTTTGACAAATAGTTGTTCATAATGTTTTCTTATATTTGTATTTCTGTGGTATCAGTTGTTTCTTTTCCATTTTATTTCTGATTTCATTTATTTGGGTCCTCTTTTTTTCTTGATGAGTCTGGTTAAAGGTTTATCAATCTTGTTATCTTATTAAAGAACAAGCTCTAGGTTTTATTGTTCTTTTGTATTGTTTTTTCGACTCTATTTCATTTATTTCAGCTCTGATCTTTAGTGTTTTCTTCCTTCTACTCACTGTGGGCTTTGTTTTCCTTTTTCTGTTTCCTTTAGGTGTGAGGTTAGATTGTTTACTTGAGATTCATTTGTTTGTTTTTTGAGGTAGGCCTGTAATGCTCTGAAATTTGCTCTTACAACTGTTTTTATTGTGTTCTATAGATTTCGGGCTGTTGTGTTTACATTTTCATTTGTCTCAGGGTGTCTTTTGATTTCATCCTTGGTATATTAACCCATTCATTGTTTAGTAATATGTTATTTAGCCTCCATGTGTGTGTTTTCAATTTTTTTCTTATAATTAATTTCTAGGTTCATCCCATTTTGGTCAGAAAAGATGCTTAATAGGATTTCAGTCTTCTTCAATTTATTGAGACTTGTTTTGTGCTATAATATATGGTCTATCTTAGATAATGTTCCATGTGCACTTGAATAGAATGTATATTCTGCTGCTTTGAGGTGAAATGCTCTAAAAATATAATTTAAATCCATCTCACCTAGTATGTCAGTTAAGGTCACTGTTTTCTCATTGATTTTTCTGTCTAGAAGATCTAGCCATTGATGTCAATGGGATGTTAACATCCCTACTATGACTGTATGACTTTCAGTTTTTCCCTTTATGTCCATCAAGATGTTTTTCACATATTTAGGTACTTCTGTGTTGGGTGTATAAATGTTTAGAAGGGTTTTATCCTCTTGTTGGATTGATCCCTTTATCATTATGTAATGTCCTTCTCTGTCTCTAAATAGTTTTTTTTAAAGTCTGTTTTGTCTAAGTATTGCTACCTCAGCTTGTTTTTTGTTTCCATTTGCACAAAATATCATTTTCCATCTCTTTACTTTCAGTCCATGTATCTTTCATTCTGAAGTGGGTCTCTTGTAGACAGCATATACATGGATCCTCTTTCTTGTCCATTCAGCTGCCCTATGTCTTTTAATTGAAGCCTTTCCTCCATTTACATTGAAAGCAATTATTAATAGGTACGTATTTATTGCCATTTTATTGCTTTTATAAATATGTTCCTTTGTTTTTTTTTCTTCTTCTTCTTAAAGAAGACCCTTTAACATTACTTGTAGTACTGGTTTGGTGGTAATGAACTCCTTAACTTTTTCTTGTCTAAGAAGTTCTTTATTTCTCCTCCTGGGTAAAGTAGTCTTGGTTGTAGGTCCTTACTTTTCATCACTTTGAGTTTCATGCTAGTTCCTTTTGGCCTGAAATGTTTCTGTTGAGAAATGAGATGACAGTCTTTTGGGAGCTCCCTTGTAGGCGATTAACTGTCTTTCTCTTGCTGCTTTTAAGATTTTCTCTTTGTCATTAACCTTTGTCATTTCAATTATGATGTGTCTTGGTTTGGGTCTCTTTGTGTTCATCTTTTTTGAAACTCTCTGTACTCCCTGGACTGTGTATGAGCTGCTGTGTGGCAGCTGACCCTAAGAAGATTAATTTTTCCCAGCAGGGTGTGGTGCCTGATGAGATCCCCCATTGGGTATGCTGCCTGTAGACCTAACTGGGCCATGCTGATATGGTCTGAAGCCTGCCATCAGATGTATTGGTTCAGATGCAGCCTGTGACTGGCCCTGGGTTGCCTGTTTGGAGCTATAAAGCAATCCATAGATTGTGGCTGCCTCCGCTGGTCCTGAGTTTGCATGGAAGGGGCCAAGTCTGGCTTCCACTAGCACTGAGCCCAGGGGCAGTTCAGCAAAAAGGCTCAAGTGACCTCCACTTGCTGTTTGACTCTTATGCTCAGTCACGGAAAAAGCCTCTGACAGTATGCCAGTAGTGTAAGTTAGGGGCAGGTGGTGTTCACCAGATTGATACAGATTCAAACTTAGCACCATTCATGGGTCTGAGTCCACTTAGCAAAATTCTCAGTGCACACAAAAGCCAGCTGGCCACCTGCCTAGGGTAAGCAGACCATGGTAGTGGGGCAGAATCTCAGGGAGTCTTTAGGGTCAGGCCAGCCAGGTACATCAGGCTAAAAGAGACCATGATTTTAGGCCATGTGGAAGGAGCATCCTGCACAGGAACAATGGCGCTGATCAAGGGTAAGAGGGAAATATGACCCTCGTCCTCTGTGTCTCTGACACTTTTCAGTTTTGCCTGGACTCCTGAGAGCCTTCCAAGAAAGTGTGCTCAGCAGGCCCAGGCTTGCCACAGCCAGCTGACTCCTCCGCAAGGGTGGGGCCACAGGGAGTCAGAAGGGTGGGGCCAGTGTATCTCTCATTGGGGAGGCACCAGGGCTTGTGGAGAGAGGAAAATGGCCTTTGCCCTACAGCCACACAACTCAGTCTTTCCTTGTACATCTCTTACAGCTTCTAAGTCTGCCCATACCTCCTCAAGAGCCCTCTAAAAAAGTCTGCACCATGGGCCTGGGCCAGCCATAGCCAGCAGATTCCTCTACAGGGTGTGAGCTCCGCAGGGCCAAAGGGAGTCCATGGGTAGAGCTAGTGCATTCCGTCAGCGTGATGTTGTAAGAAGGAGAGTGGTTGATCCAGGAAAGATGGTGTCTGTGGGCAGTGTTGGAGAGGGACTCAGCACGGCAACCTTGGCAGCTGTCCCTTCAGCTCTCTCCCTGAAGCAACACAACCTAGTCTCTCCCTGTATGACCCCCGTCTGCTCTGAGCTGCCTTCCCTCTGTTGGAGCCCAGGGTGAGTGGCTGTGAATGATATGTTTGCTGGCCCTTCAAGAGGGCACCTAGATTTCTAACAGACTCACATCTCTCCCTTGTGGATGAAATTCCAGCTGATTTTTAAAGACATTATGTGAGCTACTCTTCCCAGCTCCAGTGCTCTGGGCTGGGAAGCTGGCATGGGATTGAGATCTCTTGGGTTCAGGGGGGAACTTTGCAGCTAAAATATCCCTTCAGATTTTCAACTGACATATGTGGGTGTGGGGCCAACCTTTTCCATGCCTGTCTCCTTCTTACCAGTCCAAGTGGCTTCTTCCGTAAATCCTTGGTTATAAGACTTCTGTTTAATTAGTCTTCTTTTACTAATGTATGATGTTTATTCTATAATTTAGTTGTGTTTATGGTTTGGTCCTGGGAGGAAGTGAATGTAAATTCCACCTACTCTGCCACCATCTTGATTGTCTAAACGTATTTTTATGTACATGCATTACAAAGTTTTGTTGGTTTGTGCTTAAGGTTAAAAGCTGTCTAGGCAATGGAATTGAAATGTTTAACTAAAATAAAACTTAGGATATAAATTTTCCAGTTATTTGATCATGGAAGAAGATAGGCATATAATAGATAATTGATAACTTTGAGAGAACTAGGTAGAAAGTCATGTCTGGACTTCTGTATGTGGTCATAGGATAGTGACTCAGGGTAGAACCTTTGAGACCATTCAGTCTAATCCCTTACTCCTTACTTGTGTATTCTGGTATTTCTGTTTCATCCACTAGCCCTCATAGTTTTCTGGTTCAGGTTTTGCTGAGGGTAAATGGTCTCTGGCTCTAACACTCCCAGAAAATATTTGGAAGTCATGTGGGTTATGGAACAATTCTTTCTTGTGTGGGATTGCTCACACATCTCAGGGGCTCTGGCAGCTTTGGTTCTAGCCCACCAAATGCTAGTGGGCACCCCCAGCTTCTGAGCCAATCACAGATAGCTTCCAAATTTTCTAAATGCTCCCTAGGGGACATACCACTACCCACTTGCGAAATGCCAATCTGTATGATGGATGTTTAAAACTATGTTTTAGGGGAGAGTATTAGCATGGGTACATGATCTATTTTATACATGTAGAAAAAGCAGTTACATTATGGTATTATGTGATTCTATTTTGGTTACTCTTTATAGTAATTATGTACAGAGACATACTGGAAAGACATAAATCAATGTTTTATCGGTGGTTACTTTCAGGTAGGATGATGGTGGATAATTTTTAAAAATATTGTTCTTAGCCATGGCTGGTGTGGCTTAGTGGATTGAGCATGGGCCTGTGAACCAAAGGGTCACCAGTTCGATTCCCAGTCAGGGCACATGCCCGGGTTGTGGGCCAGGTCTCCAGTTGGGGGCATGTGCAAGGCAACCACACATTGATGCTTCCCTCCCTTCCACTCTATCTAAAAATAAATAAAGAAAATCTTTAAAAAATATTGTTTTTGATTTTGAAATTTTCCCCCATTGAGCCCCTATTAAGTTTTCAAATCAAGAAGTTGTTCATAAATATGGAGCCATAATAAATTTAAATCTCTGCACTCATATGATATTATTTTACTTTCTCTGTTCTGGTTTTTTGTTTGTTTGTTTTTGAGCTATTCTATCTCAAGTTGAGGTAAACAGGAATATTAGTAGAGTATTAGGAGAAAATGGATTTATTTTTAATTTTCATTAAGTGAAGGAAACTTAAAAGGTATTGTCAATGATACCTGCAGCTTTTACTGTTTGGGTCAGTTGGGATCAGAAAGCAAACATTAAAGGTGACTTTTATAGGATCAGATGATGCTTAAACCAGAATTTATGTCCTGGACACCTCTTTCTTTGAGTGTTTTAGTCTGTAGGTTTGCCTCTCTGATCAGTAATCCACCCTTGCCCCTCAGAGAGACACTGATCCAGGTTTAATTCATCGTGTGCCAAGACCACGTTGGTAAGGTCAGCTTTGTACAGAATCATGTTTGGCATTTGTTGTTTGCTTTTAAATGAAATAATAGAATCCTAACTAACATATACTCTGGGAATAGCAGGTACAGGGGTGCTGCTTATCGAAGACACAAACATCTGGAAGGCTGGAGAATACTGAATTGCGAGAGGATGTGATGTCAGAAAGGGTGGCGGTGGCCAGACTGCACAGGGCCTGGTGCCCAGGGTGTGAAGTTCGGATTTTGTGGAAGTCCAGAGAGAAGCCATTGTGGGTTATAAATGAGAATGGCATGCCCAGATGACATCTTTAAAAGCCCGCTGTGATGAGTGTGTGGTGTGAGGAGACCTCCTGGAGGCTAAAGCATCCTCCTTATGGAAGGTGATGGTAGCAATGAACAAGGCATGGATAGGGCAGAGGAAGGTAGAAGACATAACTTTTTAACAGTTTGAGAGAGAAAGAAAACTTTTACTAGACACATGCAACATTTAGGCTTGTTTAATATTAATGCCTACCCAAGTCCTCTGTGCTTTTCTTTAAGTTCTCTTGTTTTCAGAGCTATGCTGATTTATGATCTAAAAGTTAAAGTACTGGAAGGCCAAGTATCAGATGTAATATCACAGTGCTCAGTACAATAAGGATTGTATTTAATAGTCATCAGATACTCATCTGTCATTCAAATTAGCCACTTTCCCCATCATTACTCATGATCCCTGTGCCCTTAACTGTATCTGTACCTGAAGTAACTCTTCATTTGTGTGTTACTTTTTTTCTCTGTCTCTGAAAGCTCCAGAGAGACAGGGATTGTGTCTCTTTAGTTACATTGCTCACTTTATTACATTAGGTTCCTCAAGATATCAGAGCCTCATAGGTGGCCTTGGATACAGGGAGGTAACCTTGGGAAGCAGGCTCACAGGAGGAGGAAGAGCTGACAGTAGGCATGTAACTGAACACTCTCGGTAACTGGAATTAGTTCCCTGGGGCCTCTCCAAGGAAATGCATAGAAAGTTCCCAGATGTATCCCTCTGAAAATTCGGGGTTTCAGTGTTTATCCACACATTCTCCTTTCTGTTTCCCCCGGGGGAGGCAGCTCTCCCACACTTCCAGGCTGAAGGATCCAGTTCTGTTTTACAAAATCCTTGAAGTAAAAAAAGGGAAGAGACTTGGCAGGTGCTCGAGAGGGGATGATGTGAGTGAGCAGACCTGACCACAGAGCTGAAGCATCTGCTACAACCTCTCTCTCTCCTGGGCTGAGCACTGCCTGGCACAGGGAGCAGGGGTCTAATAATCACTTATTAAAGGAATGCAGTAAATGAGATGATACAAGCAAAGTGCTTTGTATTGTGCTCAGCAAACCAGGTGCTGCTATCATTACTATTGATAGAAGAAGTATTACTAGGATCTCAGCTCCCAGTAAATCCCCTGTACTGAATATCCCTTCCCAAACTCTTCCTTCTGGTTTATGGGGTATTTTGAACCATACACATGACAACTCCCCCACCTTCCCTCTGCCAATTCTGACATTTGTTTTGTGGATCTGACTCACTCCTTACCCATTCTCTGGGCATTGGAGTGGTTCTGACTGTTTCCAGGCTCTGTTTCAGCCCACCAAGGTGAGGAGAGGTATCTATTTCAGTGAAGCTGGGCTGCCTTGTGTTTGGAGTTTCTCATAGTGTCTCCAGGGACACAGCACTTTCCTTTTCTGAAATGTGTTGCCTGGAACCCAGGCTAGACACAGTCACAGAAGTCTCTCACCTATGCCCTTTAGCCATTGGTCTCTTCCCAGGTTATTGTACCTGGGCCTTCAGGATAATGTTTCCCAATTACATCTTTGTCTCCTCTGTGGGAGTTCTTTGATCTGCACAAGTACATACATTGGCTTGGAAAGTTAGTTCATGAACATCTATTGACTTCTCATTCTGTTTTTTGTAGTGGTTCCTTTGAGAGTCATTTAAAACTCTGTGCCTTGGTTACTTTATCTTTGAAGTTGGCTGCCAAATGTTTAATCTGGACTCATTAGCATATACATTTGGGGAAAAAACAGTAAGGGAATGTCTTTAATACAGCTTAGATTCCCTAGAGAAAGAAACTTTATATTTACTGGTATCAAGGATAGCTATTGTTGTTAATAATATTACTGGAATTTATTGGCATCTTGTCTGTGTCTGCATATACAGCTATTGTTTGTTCATAAAGAATGTTTTGTTCAGAGGGTTGTCCTCTTGGGATATATCTTTTGTTTTCAAGAGTTTCAGGAAGCAAGAGTCATACAGTGAGCTGGCAGCCATCTGGGTATACCTTGGAGTGTCCCATGTTGCTTTCTAATACAGACTTTCTAATATGGAGGCTCAATTTAAAACAGTAGAGTATCTGGAACTCTTAAATGTGTAGTTACCACTTGGTTTTAAGGTTCTAACTTTATATGAAGCACTTGGAAAAGTGTGTTGGATGCTCTCCTTTTACTCTCCTGCTCAGGTTTTCTATGTATGGGTTAGAAAGACACTTGCTAATCTTTAGTTGGTGTCCTTGGGGAAGAAATGGGTTTGCTTGTGGGAATGAGAGTCATCCCTCTTGCCAGGCATGCTCCAATCAGAGAAGGGTGCACGAGTTTTACCATAATCATTGTATATACTCAAGCATATATCAGAATCAGCAGCAGCCCATACTGAGTGTCTACTATATGCCAGATGCCAGAATTAGCCTTAGAATAAATGTTAAGCAAGACTCATGGTCTCTGCCCTACAGAGCTCATCATCATGAGAAAGAGACAAATCAATAATTATACAAATACACAAGTAGATACTAAGACATGCTACACAGCAGATGTAGAAGATTGGCATACAGTAAGACATATCAAAGGGAAGCCTGATTGGTCTGGTACCAGGTGTCTAAAGGACAGATGAGTTAATTAGGAGGGAAAGTGGAGAGGGCAGAGTGTCGCGGGCACGGGAACAGCATTTATGAAGGCCTGAGGTAGGAAGGGGCACGCTGTGTCTGAGGAACTGAAAGAATGCCCATGTAACAGGAGCACAGAGAGGGAGACTGATAGGAACTGAGGGTGAAGGTGTGAACAGATGCTAGGTCCCTCAGAAAGTCATAGGATACTTGAAGAATTTTGGTCTTTATTATAAGTACAGTGTGCAGAAAGTTAGTGACAAGGTAGTGTTGTATGGGAATGATGTGGGGAGGGTAGAGGAATAGTAGGGAGGCCAGGGTGGCAGTCCAGAAGACAGATAATGGTGGCTTGGCCTAAGGTGGTGGGGAAAAGAGAGATGCAAAAGTTATTTGGAATAAGTAATTAAAGCAAGAAATATCAGGTATGCCTCCAACTGGGGACCTGTCCCATAATCCAGGAATGTTCCCTGACTGGGAATTGAACCTACAACCTTTTGGTTCACAGGCCAGTGCTCAATCCACTGAGCCACACTCGCCAGGGCTGACTAAGTGATCCCACTTTAGGAATATACCCAAAGGAATTCAAAATGCTAATTTAAAAGAACCCATATATGCATTGCTGTGTAATTTACAATCTCTAAGATAATGGAAGCAGTCCAAGTGTCTATCAGTAGATGAGTGGATAAAACAACTATGGGACATTTGCACAATGGAATTCTACTTGGCTGTAAAAAAGAAGAAAATTTTACCCTTTGCAACAGTATGGATGGACCTGGAGAACATTATGTTAAGTGAAATAAGCCCGTCAGAGAAAGACAAAAACCATGTGATTTCACTTATATGTGGAATCTAATGAACACACTGTGCTAATAAGGAAAATAGACTCATAGATGGAGAGCAAGATGACAGCTAAGGGAGAACGGGGGAAGTGAGGAGGTGGAGGGATTGAGCAAAAAGGAAAAAGGACTTGTAGACTTGAATAGCAATGTGATGATTACTGGTGGGGGATATAAGAGGGATAAATGGATGGGAAAAAATACAATAAAAAACTAAAAAGGAAAAGAAATTAAAGGACTTGGTAATAAATTGACTATTGGGTTTGAGGGAGAGGAAGGTGTCAGGTAACTCTCACATGCCTTCCATGAGCAATTGGGCAGATGGGAAAGCTCTTTGCTAACTTAGGGAACATGCCCAGCTGCTCATTTAATTATGGAAAGCTGAAATGTTGGTATAAATCAAAAATCCTCAACGAAAATACTGCTTCACAAATTATCACATCTGTGGTTGGAGATTATTCTTAGTCCAAGAAAAGTGTCTTCATTCTTTGTTCGTTGTGCTATTTTGAGTTCCAGTCCGTCTCCCAGGGGAAGGCCACTGCAGGATGACCCTGCAGGCTGGCGCAGCACGTGCTTTCGTGTTCCAGTAATGTGGGAACACCAAATATTTTTAGAAAAGTTGCTCTTCAGTCAGCTAGCCATGATTTTGCAGTCACCATCTGGCAAGAAGCCCTTTTAATATCAGCAAGCAATTAAGTTTTGTGTTTCTCTGTTGAGAAGTGCTTTTATTTTGAATTCTACCATTTGGTGGCAGCAGTAATGTGGTGGCACCATGGGACAGCACTGGGGTGGTGATGGGGAGGGGGTGGGGTGTGTTTGGGTGGTGGTGGTGTTGGTGGGGATAATAATGGTGGCAGTAATAATACTGGTGGTGATGGTGGTGGTCTTTGAAGGCATTGCATTCTGATTGGTCCTGAGAGCCGGAATTGGGCTCTGGGGAGTCCACGCTGCATTTCCCTTTGCCTGGGCCTGGGCCTGGGCTAGGGGGCAGGTTTGTAGTGAAGCTGACAGAAAGCCCTAACTGCCCTACTCATCATTGCCCTCTCCAGAAGATGTGCTTTATTTGTTTTCTATTGTTTTGGGTGAAGAGAGGAAAGAAAATTGGAGGGAGTATGATCCAGTTTTTGTGTTTTGGCCAGCTTCTGGCTAGGTTTGTAAATTGTTCAAGCAGTATCTTCAAAGATATTAAAAAGAAGGGAATTTGAGATACCTAGCTACTGTTTCATTTCTTTTCATTGCTAAACTTCTCTAGTGAGAAGCTTTTGTTTGTTTCCTCTTCTGCCAAGACCTTCATCATTTGCAATTCAGTAATCTCTTATCTCTACACTTTCATTCTCATTGTCTCCAGATGACTGAGGTTTTCTAGCAGTGTGAGCTCAGACTGTCCTCCTGTGTGCTGTTCTTGCCTTTCTTTTTCTGTGTATTAGCGTCTGGTGCACTGTACACCACTGGTTTATTTCCTTAGGTCGCTTCTTCTGCAAGAATGTAAGTCTCATGAGGGCAGAGACTTTGATTCACCGTTTTGTTCCCCAGTACTGCAATAAAACCTGACATAGAGTTGGTGCTTAATAATGTGTTTAATGAATGTAAAGTTATCTAATTGCCCTATTAGGTCAAATGGGTATTAGAAGGCTAATCTCATAGATTTACCATGAGAATAAAACAACATAATATAAGTAAACTGTCTGGCAGTCCCAGTGGGGAGTGGAAAGGGCTGGCAAACTGATACTCTTCTTTCTAATAATTTCTTTCTCTTCTGCATTTAGAGTGCTCTTTAGAGTGCTCTTCTGTTTAGCTTTTTACCTCCTTAGTGATGTAATTCCATTTTTTTTCATGGCTCTGCTTTCTCTGTCCCGTAACTGGCCAGTCTCAGTGATCTGCTTAGTGGCTCTGAGTAAGGATGTCCCAAATTTTATCTCTTTCAGTTATTTATTCATAGGCTTCAGTTATTATTAATAGAGTGTACAATTAATTATTATGGTATTTTATATGATTATAGAATGCATGTGTTATAGCTAACAGTAGTAATAAGCAATATTCATGAACTGTCCTTCTCATGATGAATTATCCTATGAGTAGTTGCTATTATCATCTTCACTTTGCAGATGAGGAAACAGAGGCTTAGAGATGTTAGTATCTTGCCCATGGGTACACATCCCTAGTAAGTGGTAGATGAAAAGTCATTCTTGGGTCTGGTTCCTTCTGGTTTTTCATTCATCCACCCATCCAAAAGATATGTACTGAGCATTTACCATTCGGCAGGCACCATGCTAGGCTCTGGCCACGCAATATGGGAACAAGCGGTGCAGAACCTGGAACCACTGCACGTCACTGTCACGGTCACCACTCTCTCTGTCGAACACGCTGCAGAGAGACCTGTCCTGGGGGGAGCATCTTCAATTCCCTATTTCAGCCATACCTCAAACTTTGAATATCTAAATCTAAACTCATGAATTGCCTCTCTTTATACCTGCTTTTCCTTCTCCTAACCAAAATTACGTATTTTTATATATCTGTTTGAAAAACCACACGTCATTTTTCTTGCCCCAAGGGCTCAAACTTTGATTTTGATTACTCTATCTCTTTCATGTCACACTTTGAATCCACACCCATGACCTTCTGATTGTTTTTATTCTTGAAAACATCTCTCTGATCTGTCTCTACCTCCCCAGTTGCTCTCCAGCATTCTAATACCAGCTCTTATGCTCCAATCCTTGACTTACCGAGACAGCATCAAGGCTGGGTTGGAATTAGTTTTATCCTCTGCTTAAGATTGCACTAGATTTTAAGCCTCCTAAAGGTGTAGACGTTGCATATTGATCATTATCTCCGGACAATGTACCAGGCATATAGGAGGTACTCAGATGATTATTAAAGTGCCTTAGGCCACAGTTCTCAAACTTGATCTGGAGATTTATATGGAGATGATGAGTAGCTTTCCTGGAAGATCATGTGATTATATTACTTGCAGGCTATTCTGTGCATCTCAGTAATACATACTATATTTTTAACCAAGTCTGTATCTGCTTTCTTCCATTAATGTTTTCTACTCGTGTATTTGTTTTACCATCTGCTGGCACCAAAGCCCTAGAAAAATTTCTGCTTGAAAACATAAATATTCTTTCCATTAAAGATCAACACTCTTCCATGTTTCTGCTCTTACCATAACTCTATAGAAACACAATTTGAGAACCACTGTAAATTACAAAGAAATTATAAGCCATTCAGAGTTTTAGATGTTACTGAATGGGATGGGTTAATCCCTATCCCCAAGAGGGTTCACCCATTTTTCAGGAAAGAGCCACTTGGTATTTTCTGAAGCCCTGAAATCACTGTGCGTGTGGCTCAGGGACCTGATGGGCAGAAGGAGCTGTGCCAGTGGTCTTCATCCTCACTCATTCACTTTTCTCACTTGAGCAATCTCTCCACGAGCTCATGGTTGGGACCCTCAGTCTTCCATCACACGCAGGAGGAACGTGCTGTCTTGTGCAGACACGGTCGGCATCAGTATGACCTTCACAGTTTTTACCTTTACCTCCTTACCTTTCTCATTAGAAATAAATTGTTTGCACAGTTAGCAATGCCTGTGGACTGAAAGAATGCTGAATTCTTAAGAATATTTTGAAGTGAGGCTGTGGTATTTCTAAATGTGCATCCTGACTTTTAGAAATCATTAATCTTGTTGACCATTTAAAGGACATGTACGTTTTCTTCAGAATTTAAATTGAGGTGGAATAATAACTGTAAATAATTATGCCCCTCAGTAAATCTTTTTATAAATGACTTAACACCAACTAAAGCTTTTATTCATTAACATAGCAGGCATTTTGATACAGTTAATAACTATAATTCAGTATGCTTCTTATGTAATAGCCTGAAAACTGCTGCAGAAAAACTTGGATGTTATGTAATAGATGCCATTGGACCATAGCATTTGGTGAATCATGATTTGGAGCTAAGCATCTGCCAATTGTGGAGATTGGTTTTTTGTTTCTAAACTAAAATAAAACTGATTTGGAGTAGATTTGCCCATTTTTAAGTTCTTTTTCTTCTATCAGTAACTACGTGGTGGCAAAAGCCAGCTTCACCATATTACCCAGCAATTGCTATAACATTTATTGTGTTAGTTAAGACAAAGGATAAAATTTCCAAAAGCTATCTTCAGTGAACAAATGGTGTCATTATATGACAATTATATCAGATCACATTCATTCATTAGAAAAAAACTTTTTAATGAATTAAAAAATATTGAATTTTCACTGAGGATTTAGCAGTGTAGAAAATGCATACAATCACTGATTTCTTAGAGCTTACATTTAATATGGAAATGCAAATAAACAGTATAATATCATATAGTGATAAAAGCTGAGAAGAAAATCTAAGGTGTGATAGAGCGTGAAGGGGAGGGCTGCATCTAGGAAGTTAGGAAGATCAGGAGGGTTTCCTTGGGAGGTGACAGAGGAGCTGAGCTTACATGATAACAAGAGTCAGCTCTATGAGATCTGAGGGACGAGCTGTCTGGGGCAGCACGGGTGAAAGTTTGAACAGGAAACCGACATTATGTGTGGAAGAAGCAGAGAGAAGGCCAGAGAAGCTGGAGTATGGGGAGCAAGGGTGAGAGTGATAGGAGGTGGGTCCAGGAAAGCCGGCAGAATCCAAACACTGTGATGTGTTGCAGACCATTGTAAGGAGTCTGGACTCTGTTCTATGGGCAGTGGGGTACCAGTGAGGATTTTTCTAACAGGGGTATAGTCAGATCTGTCACTACCAGCTTCAAATGTGCATTGTTGAAAGGTTTCTTTTAAATTGAAATAATTTTCTTTGTATTTTATAGAATAGACCAGAGGGCTGCCACTCTGCCAAAGGATGCCTTTGAAACTCAGCAGGACTTAAATGAGGTAGGTGCAATCATCGCTGCTTGTAGGAACATGAGTTAGCCAATCATGAAATTTATTTCTCTTTTTCCCAGTCTTAGGAAATATTTCTCTGGTTAAAACTTTAAGTATTTTGGCTCTTAAGTGAACTTGTTTTCCTTCTAGTTCTTTGGGTAATGTATTTCGTCACTCTGGAGCAAATACATTTAAAATATTATTTGCAAGGCTGCTCATTATGTCTTGGACTTGAACCAAGTCCAGCAGTCACTTCATTACACTCTTTTCAATTTTGCTTCAGGATTGCGTAACCATGACTGTGACAGTTACATTTGTAAAATTTTCTCTTAATTTGATTTCACCTCTCCCCTTTTCCTGATGGCTTTTGCCATCTCAAATATAATCATGCTTATTGTTCATCCTTGGAGCCTGATGGAGGGTGGTGTTTGCATCATGCTCTAAGTGTGCTTTGAGACATTGAAGCTGTGTTTTCCAATCCAACTGGTTCCCACCAACCTGGGCATCACAATGTTAATAAGCTTGTTCTAGATTTTCTTTGAAATGTGTAATTGAATTCTTCTGTTGGAAATCAATATAATAAAATTAGGATATCTGTTATTATGAATGCCTTGGCTTGAGACATTGGCTTGGAATACTGTCTAGTTTTTCTTGTCCTAATTGTATAATTAAGGAGCAGTGGGTGGTATATCTGATTAGGATCACAGCAAAAAGAATGAAGAGTTGATGTTCAGATTCCAGGAAGAGAAATGATAGGCTTCAGGCAAATTGTTTATTTGTCATTTGAAGATGCAGCTCTCCTCTCTTTTCCACCATCAAAAAAAAAGGGTAATGAACCAACTTTAGGTGATTTTTTTAACTGTACAACTTGGCAGAAATGAATTTGATCAGGCAGCTAACGGTAAACCAGCTGCCTGATCAAATCAAGTTAAATAACTGAAGTTGTAGAAAGTGTCTTTAAGATGACAACACAGAACACTGCTCGTTATTTCTTCGTGCATGGAGACAGCCTTCAAATTCCACAATCTCACTCATGGTAACAAGAGTGGAAAGAGTTTAAGAGAAAAGAGACAAGAGCCTGAATCAATGAACGCAGATGTTTGCCCCACTGTGAACAAGCCAAGTGCTGGCTTTAAACAAGTGATGATCTGCTTTGATGTAAGTGACTAGAAAGAATGAGGTAGTTTTAAGAGGCAACTTGTGATAGGTTTCAAATACATTTGGGAGAAACTCTGGTTTGCGAGCTGGAAACCCATGAGATTACTTGATAGTTGCAAAAAGCTCTATTTGAAAATAGGCTTTTCTGGATTCCTCCATTATATTGTATTTGCAAATTACATGACATGTGCCAGCTTGCTGCTCTGGGATTACGTGGGTGCCAGAGTGCTGAAGGGAGGCGAGGATCCGAAAGAGCAGGCGGTGCCTTGTTTTAAATGCGTGCTCTTCCCCGAAAAGGAGGTGATGCTGATCCAGACGGGTTGGTGATAGTGAGTGTGTACTCAAAGAGGGTTTGTTCCAGTCGGGGCACATTGTGTGTGCAGGTCCACATCCTGTCATGCATGTCTGTTGTGACTAAAATTTGGGGGCCAGAGGAAACCTTAGAAAATCTTGAACAGGGCGGCATGAGTGGGTCCAAAACCACATCAGAAGGTGAATGTGTTCAGTCTCATCAATAGCGACATCCTGTGTAGTAGAAGTATATTCAACTGCATCTTTTCCATCACTTCCCAAACTTACGGAAACCACTCTTTTATGGAAGAACCCCATAATAATATTTCTTCAGGCAACAGAGTCCTATGAAACACAGGTGGGAAGCTCTGCTTTGATATTTTTAATGGGAATAGAAAATACGTAGATGTGCACGTACTCTAAGTGTACAACTGGGTGAATTCTCGCAAAGTATGTGACTGGCATGTAGATCAAGAAACAACAGTATCACCGTGCCAGGCAGCCCTTTGGAGTTCCTCCCACTCACTACTCCCCTGTAAGGGTAACTTGCCTTCAGACTGACACACATTTGTTTTGTATTTTTGAGATTTTCAGATACAGACTATATGTGCTCTTTTGTGTCTGTTTTCCTTTACTCATTGTTATATTTGTGAGATTTATATCTTTAAGTTTTTATTCTCCTTGCTGTAATCCTTTGTATAGTGTTTCTAATTTTTCACTATTATGATCAGTTGTTAGTGATTATAATTTTTTATTGTTGTTCAAGTACAGTTGTCTCCATTTTCATCCCACCACACCCCCCTGCCCCACTCATCCCGCCTCCCGCCCTCGAACCGATTTTTTATGAACTGCTTTTTCGGGGTTTTTTTGTACAGCCAGCTCTTTACTCTGGAGTATTCCTTTCATCTCTGAATGGAAATCTGAGGTACAATTTTTTTATGTTAGCTCTCATCATTGTTTTTTAATCCTTTATTGGTTTACCTACCCACCTCCATCCCGCCTTCTAGTTCTCTAAAAGGAACACACCAGTTCCATATCTGCTCTCTTTCTTCCACTCCAACTTGTAAGTCTAAAGCCAAAGAAACAGTTTCTTGAGTCTGACAAGAAACCTGATCAAAAAATACTTTCCTATGGGCCCTACGGTTGTACATGAATAATGATTTGAAAATGCTATATGTGTGCTTTATATTTTCCCAAAATTTCACTCTGGGATTTCACTTCCACCTTTAGAACTTCTTAATTTCACCTGCTCTGTCACAGACAGACGAGGCTCAGCTTCGTTTGGTTCCGGAGCTGGTACTTAACCCAAGGTCTCCTACACCCAGGAACATTGATAAGTGGTGTGGCACGTCTACACGTGAGCATCTGACTTCATGCGCACCCCCATACTTTCCCAGTGAACTCAAGAACTCCCTTTTTGTTTTCACTTGGCACCCCTGTGCATAGATTTGATTCCTGCCCATCTTGATGTTTCTTCTGTCGGTCTCAACCTTCCAGTTTTTGACCCTGGGTATCTTCTATTTTTTTATTGTTGTTCAAGAACAGTTGTCTCCATTTTCACCCCACCACAGCCCTCCACTCCACTCATTCCCGCCCTCGAACCTACCCTCTTTAGCTTTGTCCATGTGCCCTTTATACATGTTCCTTGACTCGACCCTTCTCCTTCTTTCCCCCATTATTCCCCTCCCCGCTCCCCTCAGGGCACTGTCATTTGGTTCTTTATTTCCATGTCTCTGTTCCTATTTTGCTCTCTTGTTGTTTTGTTGATTAGATTCTGCTTATAGGTGAGATTACATGGTATTTGTCTTTCACTGCCTGGCTTATTTCACATAGCATAATGCTTTCCAGTTCCATCCATGCTGCCACGAAGGGTAGGAGTTCCTTCTTTCTTTCTGCTGTGTAGTAGTCCATTGTGTAAATGTATCACTCATTAATCTTGGGTATCTTACTAGAACCCTGTGTCTGAGTTTTGGTGTCCTTGGGTCTATGCCACAGGAGTTGGTTTCTGGAAAACCGATCAAGTCTTCATCCTGCCATTGACCTGAGCTATCAGACTCTGTCTCTGTGAGATATAATGAAACTTTATTTGTTGGGGTCTCCTGGATCATAATTGAAAAATACTCTAGACTTGAGGTATGTCAGTGTCTCATCCACCTTAATCCTTGGTTTTAATTATTCCCCCATGTCCATATATTAATAAGTATTCAATAAATCAAGAAGTTGTGCTGAATGCTATTATTTCCATAGAATAGACAACTGTACTTTTCTACCGAAATGCAAACCCAGGCTATACAGTTGGGGTTGGGTCTTAGTTCAGCATGGATTGAGGATTCTTTTTTTCATGCATCTGAGTTGTTTTTTTTTTCTGTGTTACTGAAAGTCAGTTTACCTGGCTTTAATAATAATAGGATTTTGTTGATTCACACAACTGAAACTTTAGGATTGGAATAGGCTCCATGCATGGCTAGATTCAGGGATTAAAGACTTGTTTTATAGAAGCCATTTCTTTCCATTTCTTGACTCTTATCTTCTTCTAAGGACTTTATCTTTAGGTCAGCCCTTCTCTAGGGACAGATTATTCTTACAGCTGGTAATCCCAGTGTACCAGGTCTGTCCAGAAAGTATCCAACCACCTAATATGAAAAATAGAGACATTTATTGAAGAAGATACAAGAAACATTGTGCATAGGACAATGACGCCTCAGTTCCCTTCAAAGTAGGCACCTTGGGACCTCACACAGAGTCCCAGAGTCTCTTCCACTGTTCAGAACACTCTGCAAAATCCTTTGTTGGAATCACCATTGGATGCCCTGTCGTAGTTTTCTGAATCTCATTGATGGTCTGAAATATTTTCTTTTTCAAAGGTTATTTTAGTTTTGGGAAAAGCCAGAAGTTGCAAGTGCCAAATCTGGGTTGTATGGGGGACTTGCGTCAACATTCTCAGGAGTTCTGCTTGTTGCAGGCCTTCTAGAACATGGATCACTTTCAACAGATTCTTGACCATCTTTGAAGCATTTGTGCCACACTTTCATTTGCACTGCACTCATTGCATTGTCTCCAAAAGCCTTCTGAATTGTCCGAATAGTTCCTGCACAGGAATGTTCCAACTTAATGAAAAATTTGATGCAGATTTGTTGCTCTACTTACTCATTTTGAATACAACAGCCACACAGTACACATGCTCACTCAACAGTGTCTACCACCCCCACTGACTAGTACAGTGAAGTCATCATTGTTCACACATGCACATTCCAGACCACTCTTCTTCGCTGCCAGGTTACATCAAAGTCACACAAATCATTCTTGTTATATTAACAATGGCTGGACTTTTTCTATTACCATGTAACAAATTATCAAGAAGCTTAGAAGCTATAAACACCCATTTATTGGTTCATGGTTATGTAGGTCATAAATTTGGGTAGACACAATTTGATTCTCTGCTCAAGGTCACACAAGACTGAAATCAAGGCATTGACTGCAAAGGACTGTTATCTGGAAGTTCTGGAGAAGAGTCCACATCCAAGCCCATTTAGGTTGTTGCCTGAATTTATTTTCTTGCAGTTGTAGGACTGTGATCCCCATTTCCCTGTTGGTCATCTCTTAGCTGGGGGCATCTCTCAGTTTCTACAGGCTTCTTGCAACTTTTCTCAAATGGATCCCTTCATCTTTGAGCCAGCAACACTAAATCTTTCTGTGTTCTGAATCCCTCTGATGTTGTCCAGTTTCTACCACCTGGAAGAAACCCTCTGCTTTTAAAGGGTTCATCCGATTGGGTCAGGCCCACCAAAATCGTCTTTGTATCCTTGGTCAACTGAGTTAGAATTTCAATTACATCTGTAAAGCCCTTCATAGCAGGACCTAGTAATGTTTCATAGAATAGGCTGGGTATAGAACTCTTTGGGGCCATCTTCAGTATTCTGCCTACCACAAAATGCAAATCCTTTCTAGCTCTGAAAAATTCCATGAATGAGTCTCATTTATCTGGCTTGGGGCAGGTAGCCCTTTCTTGACCCAGTCATTATGAGGTTGGGGTTTGGCTAGATTGGCTAGATGTAGACCACATTTCCTAGTTTGGATCTGGAAGTGCTGTTATCAAAAGATGGATGAATGGATGCTGGCTGCATAATAATATTGGTCTCTGGAAGCACAATATCCAAGGTAATTTTCCTGTGTGCTGAACCACTGCAGGATGCCATCTGGCATTCTTCTGGTGCGGTTTTCTGAACTGAGACAATGTGACCTTGTCTCCCGAACCAGTATTTCTTACTCAGCTGGAAGCTGTAATGATGTCCTATGATGCATTTAGTTTTAGCCAAGTTTTCTTGTCACTGTCAGTGAGGACATCCTTTGGCCAATATGATGATGGTGTGAACCCTGGTTTTAATTCTCAGTTGGATGAACTGCACAGCAAAGAAACTCTGAGCTGTTTCCAGGGCTTGTTTATTCTGGCCCGTCTTTCAGAGGCAAATATCCAGTCTGGCTTTTGTTTCCAGGAGAGTAAGGTCTGTAGCCCTCACTGTCCAGGGGATCCTTAGGGTGGTATTGGCAGAAAAGGCATAAGCCATGCCAGCAGCTGCCCGTATTCTTCCCTGTCAAGAATTAACTTGGAGAAACTTGAGAGGTATCGGGCCGGCAGAGAAGTTGTGGCAAGACTTACCAACACTGTCCCGCTTGTATTTGCCTTTTGCCTACCAGCCTTTTCCAGCTTCCACACTCCATTGCAGCTCTGCCCCACTGGTCCCTGCTCTGTCTTGCATGGCCTCTCAGTTCTTGATTTGGTCTGTCACTTTTTCGTTTAATCTTCTTCACACTACTAACTTCCTGCCCTCTCATGGAAGGCTGGAAGGAGCTTTATGGAGTTTGGTGGCTCTCAGGTGTCAGCCTGTGTTGTAGTTAAAGGAGAAAAATAAGAACCATGTAGTGAGTTTTCTATAAGGCTAATGTCTACTAACAAGTCTCTAATTTAGGAAAAGTTCTTAAAAATTTTATGTGTATTTTTCCATGTATTCTCACTTGTCAAAAGAGAAAGCTGATAGCTTTTATAATATATTCTGCTCCCCCCACCCCTACCAACTTTTAAAAAATATTTCTTCTGGTCCTAATATTACCAAAATTTTGCCTGAAAATTGTGATGATTTGCTATTTTTTTCTAAGGCATGATTTTTTTTCTTTCAGCCATATTTGTTGAGAAGCAAATACATACCCAACTCCAGTTTTAGTACTAGCATGGGGTGTGGGGGCTGCAAAACTGTATTTGTCACCCCCACTTCTCAGGGATTTACAGTGAATGTTACACATCAGCTCAATATCTGAGAGCCTGGCCTGGCCAGTGTTGGTGTCTTTACCCTTTCTAGAACATCATTGGATTTCTTAGGGCTATAACACTCAGATTTTAGGTCAGGCAAAAGCTTAATTTTCTTGTTTTCTAACAAATTATTAGTACTTGAGGAAATGGCTAATGCTTTCCAGTGTGACCTGCCATTTTTAAAAGCATAGGTAGGTCATTTATTTCATATGACACATGGTTTTATGATTTCCAGTGGGATAGTTATTAATTTCCAATATTTGTCCAATTTTAGAAATTAAAGTAGTATCTTTTTGTAAGATTTTATTTATTATTACATAAAGGGGCAGGGAAGGAGAAAGAGAGGGAAAAAAGACATCTGTGTGAGAGAGAAACACCGATCAGTTAATTCTCATATGCACCCCAACGAGAGACAGACCCTGCAACCCAGGCGAGTGCCCTGACCCAGACTCAAACCAGCGACCTTCCACTTTGCAGAATGACCCCCACTAAACTGAGCCTACACCAGTCAAGGCTTGAAACTGAAGTAGTTTCATGAGAAAGAAAATAAAGGGCCTACAGGCCAGTATAATTGGATGATTTGCCCACAAACACTAAATGAGTCAGTGGTAGACATTGGAACAAAAGCCCTAGTGGGTCCTCTACTGTGCACACATTTTATTAAGTGTTGTTCTTAAGCAGAATATTTTTCAGCACTAAAATGAATTGGAACTGAAGTAGGCACACATAATGACTATATGGGCTACAACATGGACTAGATTTGCAGACTTAGTCAGTTGGATATAATTGATGTTCTGGAAAAAAATGACTTGTTAGGTGTTTGTCCATCTTAATACTTGTGCTTTTGGATAGTTTTAAGTACTAGAAACTCCAAAGAGAAACAATTGAAGCCCATTCTATGAGTGGAAAATGAGATATTCTATTTTTAGAAAATCAAGGTTTTATCTAGAAATTCTCAAAGTCCTGAATTAAAATGAGTTAATGAAACTACTGTTCTCTCTTGGACATCTTGTTTAATAGTTTATTTAACAAAGTGAACACAATGAAGATATTATAATGAGGTACAATTAAGTACAGGATTCCCTCTTCTCAGGTTGAAATCATCTGCCTGGAAGGAAATTTGGTTTGGTTATAGTGTGTTGTGGTGGTATTGTTTTTGTTTAAGTGCTATTAGCCCCAGACTAGGGCCTAGATCTTCTTGTCAGCAGAGGGCTTCTTGAAGTGAATAGCTTGTTCTTTTACACGGAATTTCTCCTTTGGGTAGTGTGAGACCATCCCATCCCGCGCAAAGGAAGCTGGAAAGGGCTGAGTTGGGGCTGTCATCTTTCAGTTACAAGTTGCTGCAAAGCATGCTGGGACATGAGCAACTCTAGAGACGGCATAGGAAGCTAATGAGGATGTCAGAGAGTTGGGGGTCAGTAGAAAGCTTTTGTCCCTGGGAAAGATGGAGCTAAGCAGGCAAGCAATGGGGCATTTAGAGTGGGCCAAGGCTATAGGAAATAGGGAATTATTTCTCAAGGTGTGGACCTTGGATGTCCTGCGTTTACATGACCCTGTCCCAGACCACAGACTCCAAATATCCAGGGTGACTCCTGCCTGAGAGTGCATATCTTTAACAAACTCCCCAGTGATGTATAAGTGTTTTATTATTTTGAACCAGGGCAGCAGAGGGGGCTTGAATTTGGATACTCAGAAGGACCTCCCAAGTGCTGCCTAAAGGGTCCAGGAAAACAAAACTAATATACAATGGCAGTCTCTTTATGGGTTGCCTCCTGTTCTACTCATTGTGCTAGATCCAGCAGTGAACAATGGAGGCATGGTTCCAGCCCTTCTGGAGCTGGAAAGAGCCAATAAACAAGTAGACAAATAAAAATTACGTATTATCATGAGTATTAGGAAGGAAATAAACAGGGTAGTAACACAGAAATTGGGGGGCCTTGTTTAGGTAACATAATCAGAACTGGCTCAAGAATTTGATGGCAATTTGCCTGTGAAGCAACTACAGCTGAATTCAGCCTGGGGAGGTAGGGGCAGGAGGAGATAGAAGGGATGTGTGTGTGTGTGTGTGTGTGTGTGTGTGTGTGTAGAATATGCACAGGAAATATGAAAACTCGGGGAAGAAGAGTGGTAAGTAGAAATGGGGAGGTCCAGGGATTGGGTCGTATCCTCAGATTTGAGTAGATTTCCAATCTGAGTTTGCTTCATATCACCACAGATAATTTATATACAGTTCTTGGATAGATAAAGGGGTGGGAGACGGCCACGAAACCTCTTCATAGAAATAAAGCTAGCTGTTTCTGTTCTGCGACTGGTGAATTGCAGACCAAGGCACCCAAAAATAGCATTTAACCATCAGCCTGTGTGGGTGTTCTCCATTCCAACCCAACTAAAGTGGGACCTGGTAATTGTAGAGGAGAGAAAATGAGTGGAGTATTTTCTAAAACAAGCAGCATATTTTCCATTATGTAAAGAAGGAAAATTAACTTTCAGAAAACCACACCTAGGTTCTCTGGCTTCTTTCGTAACCAGATGGGAGACTTAGGGAAGCAGAGGTACTTGTTCTTTAGAAGGTCCATCAACCATTGCTCAATTTTTCCTGCAGATCCTACAGGCCATTCAGGGAGACTTTGCATGTAAACCTGGAAAAGCAGTAGTAGCAGGCTGGACTCAAGGGATGGGCTGGAGATAGCCTCACAGTCCTAGTAAGAGAAGGACTGGATTGAGGTAGCATTAGGGCGACAGGAATGTATTGACCTTTGTTTCTCTGTAGGGGAAACGCATTCATGCATTAAAAGTCACTGAGTCAGACATGATCGCAGAGCTACTTCCTCTTTCCCTGGGTTCGCCTTTTCTTTCCTGCATAGCCCTATGACAGTACTGTCATTATTGTTTCATTTCTTTGCTTGTTTACTAGCCATCTCCCACAAGGAAGGGGCTGACATCAGTCAAGGGCTCCAGAGCCTGGTGCAGCTCTCTGTGTATTGAAAGTGGCCAGAGCCAGGGACAGCGTGGTGGCATGACATCTTCATCGGGGCATAACCCTTTCATGTTGAGTACAAGCTGCCCATGGGCCTTCTTCCCAGTGGCTCTCTGGTGTTCAGTCCTGATGGGACAGGCTGGATTACCTCCATCACCCACTGGAAGGACATGTACGTGGCAGTGGCAGATTGCTCATAGGTAAAGCCCCCGGTCCTGGGGTCCCAGGTCATCCGGAGAGATATCTCTTCATGACCCCATCCCACACAGGGTGTCCGAGCCCCTACCCTCTGTCCATGGCTGAGAAGCAGCAGGTCGTTCTCAGGTCATGGGTCAGTTTGGCGTGGGTGAGGGAGATGGTTGATGACAGGTGGTCTGCCGAGTTTCTTCTACTGCCTTCTTGTCTCCAATGTACAGCAGCGTATGTTTAACCTTCTCTGTGGAGGTCTTCTTGTCCATTGAGACCTTTATCTTCTCTCTCCTCTTCTAATGGACATGTTTTTCTTTGTCTAGTGTCTCAGAGGAATAAACCAGCCAGGCAAGCAGATCTCCTTTGAAGCTTAGAGTCTCATTTCTGCTTCAGCATGAGTACAAGTGAGGGAGAAGGTGGGAGGGGAAGATGGACGAGAACAACCCCATGACTACCAGCCATATTAGGGTCTCCGCATTACACCTCACTCTCTCTGGGTGTTCAGAGGCCTCTGAATGTGAACTGACATACTCCTCTGCAGTGAATTATTTGCTGTTTGTGTTGCAGGAGTACTTGGTTCAAACACTGTCTAAGCACCCACTCAGTACCAGGTTCTGCGAACCTCTGTAGGCTAGGTGCATGTTTGCTTTTCTCTCCTTTAAAGTTGGAAGGATGTTTAGAAGTCATCTAGCCTCAGGCCCTTGCTAGGCAGATGCAGTGAGTGAGGCCCTGGGAGGTAAAGTGATGAGTCAAGGCCTCAGGGTTGGTGTGGAGTTCAGGTCTGCCCCACAGCTTCTGGGCTTGGGAGATATTTATAGTAACCACCACATCCAGTCCTGAGGGTTTGCCACATGCTGGTGCTGCACAAAGTGCTCTGTGCCTGCCCTCATTTAATTCAGAGAGCAGGTGCCATTGTCAGTGTTACTATTGTCTCTTTTTACACATGAAGAAATGAGGCTTAGAATAGCCAAGATGCTTGCCCAAAGTCAGATGCATGGTAGTTGCAGAGCTGACAGGGCCTCTGGCTCTGTGTGAAGGTCATGTTCTCTTCTGCTTTGTAGAGTGTACAGGAGGAAATAGAGCTTATGAGAGGCAGCTGGTTCTACATCTTCCCTCTAAAGGTAGGGAGGCACTGGCCTGCCTTCCCTCCCTCCTTTCTTTCACTTTTAAGTTGTGGATATATATATGTGTGTGTGCGTGTGTGTGTATGTATATATGTATATGTATATATATATATAAAATAAAATTTACAGTTTTAACCACTTTTAAGTATACAGTTCAGCAGTATTAAATAATTCACATTGTTGTGTAACCATCACCACCATCCCTCTCTAGAACTTTATTCTGATCTTTCCAATCTGAAACTCTGTATGCATTAAATACTAACTCCCTTTCCCCCCCCACCCCTATCAGCCCCTGGCAGCCACTGCCTACTTTCCATCCCTATGAGTTTTACCACTCTAGATATTTGTCCTTTTGTGAGTGGCTTATCTTACCATAAAGTCCTCAAGGTTCATTCATGTTGCAGCATGTCAGAATTTTCTTTCTTTTTAAGGCTAAATAATACCCCATTGTATGTGTATAGCACATTTTATCAATTGGCTGCTTCCACTTTGTATTAGTCTAGTACTGCATTAGGGCGACCATAACGCAATTCCACAGACTGAGTGGCTTAAGAGACAAACATTTATTTTCTCACAGTTCTGAACATCCAAGAGCAAGGTGCTGGTAGAGTGGGTTTCTCCTGAGGCCTCTCTCTCTGGTTTGTGGATGGCTGCCTTCTCAATGTGTCCTCATATGACCTTTCTTCTGTGCGTGTGCATCCCTGATGTGTGTGTATGTGTGTGTCTGTCTCTCTAAGGACATTAGTCATATTGAACTCTTATGACTTCATTTTACCTTAATTTCCTCTTTAAAGGGCACACCTACAAATACAGTCATTTGGGGTTAGAGCTTCAACGTATTAACTTAGGGGAGGCCATATCTCAGTCTATTGTGAATGTTGCTATAAATATGGGTGTACAGATGTCTGTTTGAGCCCCTGCTTTTAATAATTTTTAGGTATATAGCCAGCAGTGGAATTGCCAGATTTTTTGGTAGTTTTATTTTTAATGTTTCTAGGAACTGCCATAGTGTATGTGTGTGTGTTTGTTTGGGAGCAGCTATACCATTTTACATTCTCATGGCATTATTTCTTAATTTTGTGAAGTTTTGATCTTTTTGAGAGGTCACTCTTATTTCCAAGGTCCTCCAGTAGGAAGCTGGCCTGGAATTTTTCTTTTTACCTCTCAGATATTTGGTTACTGAGTCTTTCCAGAAACTCGGTGCCCTCACTCCTGCACGTCCTGTCAGCAACCTTTGGCTCTTGCTTGCACACTAGGCTGCTGGGAAAACACCCCAGAAAGGAGGAGGAAGCAGTGAAAATGGCCTGGTCTCAGGTAGATGCTTCATCCAAGCTGCAGGCTTTCAGGCAGCAGCCCCTGAGCACAGAGGAGGTTTGTGCCGGGTCTTGCCCCATCTCTGGGCACACAGAGAAGGGCCCCTGAGCCTGCTTAGGCACCTGCTCCTTTCAAAAGTGGCAAGAAGACAGTGCATTTAAGATATTTCTTAATAAGCAACTTAACACTGCTGCAGGTTCATACTGACTCACATCAATAGAAGGAATTAGGGCATGTATGGCAGTGGTGGCGGGGGTTGGCGTGTGGGGAAATGTTGGAGGTAGGTGCTTATGTGAGGCAAGATATAAGGGTGTGAGGGTTGGTGGGGGTGAGTGGGTATGTGAAATACAGTGTAAGAGTGGGAGTTGGGTGTGGGGGTGTGTGGTAGATAGTGCATGTGTGTGTATGTGTGTGGAATAGGGGATCGAAAGGATGATTGTGAGAAAGAAATATGTATATGGAGTGGAGGGGAGGTATTTGGGGGTTAGAGTATGTGTGTGAAGTGCAGTGTAGAAATATGGGGGTTAAGCATGAGGGCATGAAGGATGGAGGGAAAGGTCTGTATAGGATAGGGATGGGTGTGTGCGTGGAGCAGGGTATGAAGTTGTGGCAGTTGATATGAGGGCATGTGAGCAATAGGATATGTGGAGGGTAGGGTGTGAGTAGGAGAGTGTGCGTGTGTGTTGGAGGGGCATAGTAGGGGAAGGACCAATGGCTCCACTCCAGGTAGCCACCCTGGAGCCTGCCAGGAGCCTGGTGGGTGGAGGAGCTGCTGAGGCCTGCAGAGCTTCCCAGCTGTGGGGGAGTGGCACCTTGCCGGGGACTCAGGCGTGACTCACTTTCACCTGACTGGGGAATTAATTTGCTGGGCATCTGCATCATGGCAGGATATGTGCGTCAGTCTGTATGACTTTGTTCTTATTAAGAACCATGAGAGAAATTTAAAATGAGGAATGGAGGGGGTGGGGTGCGGTCGTGCCAGGAACTATGAAAGATAAATTACTTCTCCCTCAGTGGCTGGGTCACACTAAGTGACCAAGGTCATTTTCTTCTCTCCCTCTGCTCTGTTCTTGATAAAAGGCAGTTGCAAACATTTCATGTGAAAGAAGTAACTTCAGAAGACACCCCCCCTACACACCCCCCTACACACACACCCACACACAGAGATGCACACACACAGGCACATACCTTCCACATACAAATGCAGATAAGGGTGCCCCAATGCACCTCCCAGATGCCTGGCGGCCCCTGCAGCAGTAACTCTTTGTGCACTGCAGTCTGCTGCAGTCTTTGCAGTGGAGGGACGCTGGCTCTTGTGAATGGTCGCCTGGGAGGTGCCTAATGTCATCTGCTCCTGATGTCAGCACAATGAATGAAACTCTTGCAAAGCGTAAAGCCTCAAGCGCGGGGGAAGCAGAAACCTTCTCAGATTGGTTCCCTGGCTGCAGCGTCTCTTGCTGACGAAATCACTAGTCCCATGTGTCACAGATAATCCATATACGTTAGGATTTAAATGAGGCAGAAACTGAGGCTGCATGTGGACTATCGCACAGCTGATTCTGGAGCAACCATCTCTGGCTGAAGCAGCTGTGGCCACGACCCTCTTCCTGCCAGGTGCTGGAGAAGGGGGTTTGCAGGACCTGCAGACCCACTGCTGTGTATTAGCCATCTCCTCAGCTAGCCCGATGTTCTGCTTTTGCTGGCAGAATTCCTTGCTGAAGCTCCAAGCCCTCGAAACTGATCTGTGCTCTGCATTTTTGACAAACCAGGAAGAAGCTGTTCAGGTGCATGGAGGCAAGGACCCAGCCCCAGTGCCCACCCAGAGTGTGCTGGCCGAAGGGGAAGATGCTGCAGGTAAGAGGCAGGGTGGGGGGAGCTCCTCATTTGTACTCTGAAGATAGTTTAGCCTCTTGCTGTTTCATCCTAAACCCGGCCCCTGGTGGGAAACGGTGCTTGGTGCAACATGAAGGCTAAAGAGTTGCTCAAGTTACACCCCAGGAGCTGAGAGGGAGCAGGAGGAATTAAGATGTGCTGTGCCATAGAGCGTTCGCTCTAGGGCGGGCCAGGAGTCAGAGGTATATAAATGGGTGTGCGATGGAAAGCACCCATCACTACTCCTAGTCTCATTTTCCTATTTGGTATCCTCTGGAAAACAAGAGGTGTACTTGTATTATGTTGCTGGACTTTGATAATCTGTGCTTAAAACTCATGAGTTTTGAAACTCATGATATGTTTGAAGTATTGAGGGATGGGGGAGATTCAACATTGCTACTCCTTTCTTCTCCACTGCTTGTAAGATGGTCTATCAACACAGGGAAAGTAGAGGTGAGTAGTATAGCTCATTCTGATCTTATATTGCCCTGCTCTGTCTCATTGTTTTTTAGCTTTAATTTCTGTATTGAAAAGTCTCAAAATTGGGTCTTATTTGTCTTAGTTTCTCTAGTTTTAATCCAGATGATTGGTTAGCTAACAAGCAGAAGGGAAATTAATGCTACCAGGAAGACTCAGACAGGAAAGAAACACTGATTTACATGAGTATAAATGAGCACAGATTACATTTTTTTTTTTACACAAATGGGTCAGAAGTCTGCAGACTGCTTTCTGGATACATGGTAGAAACAGGCTTAGGTGAGCTTGCTTCCTGAGATCTTCCTTATCTCCAGGAACCGAAGCAAGAGATTTACAAAGTAATCTGTTTTAGTGCCATTAATGATAGTACATTTAAGACATTGCTGTTAAAAACAGACCCACATGGTATAAGCAGGCAAAATACTTACCTCCAGTTTTTGAATGCTTATGAATAATAGTGGTTATAGCTACTGGTGGTAGCTACCATTATCATTGAAGACTTTCTCTGATCCAGGCATTTTATATCTATTGTGTTCAATTCTTACACTGACCTGTGAAGTAATGCTATTCACAGTAAGGACACTGAGGCCTAGTGTAACCCTGCTAGTAAGTGGGAAATTTGTTCCCCAGAATGCAGGTGGCCAGCTGGCCGTCCTTGTTGCCTGGTGAGCTCCCTTGCTCTGTTGGCCATTGTGTTTGGATGAGATGCAAGTAAAGTTGGATAGGAGCCAATGTCAATCCAATTAGGGATTGAAGTCAGATTACCAGATAATGCCCATCTTCTTCCACCAACCCCAGCAAACAACATACAAAACCTATGGAGAAGACTCAAAGCCAAATACAAATTAACTTTTGAGTTATCTGATGTTTTGTATACTATACAAGTATCTGGAAAAGAGTGTTTAAATAAGATACGGATATATGTATATATTTTTAATTGTGACTTTAATGTGTGTGTACCTGTCTTATTTTATTGAAAGGTCCGGAATTGTTTTGCATTTTCTCATTCTAGATGGACAGGATTGTGAATAAGCTTGCTAACACTCCCTGTAAAGGAGTCTATGTAGCAATTGCTCGTGCAAAGGAACTGTCAATATATTCCATGTTAGGTGTCACATGGCAGACATGGGCAGAAGGCTCCTTACAGAAGAGGCTTGTGGGTTGGATGCTGGATTTTCCAAAATGGGGGTGAATCTGAGATGTCTCAGAGCTTCTCCAGGAGTCTGTGACAAGGGAGATTCTGTCTGTCTCAGTCTCTGTCTCTCTGTGCGCACATGTGAGAGTGCAGTAGGCAGCGACAGCTCTTGCACGTTTTCAAAGATAAAACCCATGTGGTGTTTTTCATCTTTGTAGAGCTTATGCCAGCAGTTTTTAATTCAGGGCCTGTGGTCGGGTGTCTGGAGTGATCTTCAACACCCTGCGACTTTACTTTATTGTGCGACTTTACTTTATTGTGCGTGTATGTAAATTCCCAATGAGAGTGTGATTGCGTAAGATTAGCACAGGTGGCCATAAGTCTATGAAAGATTATAGTAAATTAGAATTTTCTCTTACAGTCTAGCATCTAGTCCTGAGATTAAATGTATATAAACATTGAATTGATAGCTGTTAATGTCAATAGTTAGTAACAAAGACAAAATCCAAGTAATTTTTACA
>CM052542.1:120403567-120462237 GCA_028533065.1 Trachops cirrhosus
TCTGTTTCAGTGTCTTTTGTTATATTTTACTTGTTTCTTTGTTTTGTTGTTTAGGTTCCTGTTAAAGGCAATATCATATGGTATTTGTCTTTCACTGCCTGGCTTATTTCGCTTAGCATAATGCTTTCCAGCTCCATCCATGCTGTTGCAAAGGGTATGAGCTCCTTCTTTCTTTTGGCTGCATAGTATTCCATTGTGTAAATGTACCATAGTTTTTTGATCCATTCATTTACTGATGGGTGGTCAATTAATATTTGACAAAGGGGGCAGCAACATAGAATGGAGTAACAATAGCCTCTTCAACAAATGGTGTTGGGAGAACTGGACAGCTACATGCAAAGAAAAGAAACTCGAACACCAACTTACACCATACATAAAAATCTGTGTCTTGAGATCAAAATATTGACTTATAATTTGGATTTATGGGTTACAAAGGTCAGTCTCACCTAGTAAAAGACCTGAAATGCTCCCTGTTCTAGAAATCCACTTAAAAACTGCACTTGCAGTAAGAGCACAGGCCATGGCAGCCCTGGAGGGCACTGTGCTCTAAATAGCGTTCCTGAACCTTCCTGTATATCACAAGTACCAGGAAGCTTTTCAAACATGGGCATTCTCAATCCTCATCTCTGGACGGTCTGGGGTGCAATCCTGGAATGTTTGTATTTCTAAACTTCCTCTGTAATATTAGGAAGCACTATTCAAGTGACAGTGTTTTGAATTAGGAGAGAGAAATTTGGGTTCTCTTAGGTTCTCTTTGGCTCTGCTTCACCTTGGTGTCACCAGTAAAAAGAGACTTCTAGAACACAAGGACTTATAACTCAGGCTCTGTGATCAATTGGCTCAGTCCATTTATACCAGGAAGAGAGAGGAACTCAAGTACCCAAGTCTGCAGGCCAGAAATTGATGGGATGTGGCCTGGTTAAAGGATGGGGACAGGTACAGGTTTGAGGGGTATAGAGCCTCTTCAAGAAAATTGATAGAAAGGAAACCAGCTGCAAGGCAGCTTTGGGACTGTCCATGGGGTAACCGAGTACCCTGATTCACTCAGGACTGTTCCTGTTTTAGCACTTGAAGTTCCATGTGCTGGGAAATCCTCAGTCCCAGGCAATCTGGCAGCTAGTCACCCACCTGTAGGTTGCAAATTGCATACAACACTTCAGCTCAAAATTCTTGTAAATGAACTAACAGCCTCTTACAGCTGATGCAAATGTTTCCTCTGTGGCATTAGTAAGCATCTATTCTGGTGTTGTGAATGGAAAATGAAATGAGGATTGTCTTTTTAACTGCTTGTCATCTTCAAAGTGTACATAGGGACTGTTTGACATTTCATATGACTAAGCATAGTAATGCCTGTTCTGTCTGACCACAGGTAATTGATGGCACAGAGTTCCTAGCAAAAACTGTCACTGGAGATAACTGAAGGCTTATTACTAGAAATAATAATTCCTCAGAAGTACCTAATTAATTCTTTTATTCCAAAATCTTGATTTTTCAAGTTGAACTTTTTTGCCCATCTGGGCAAGAGCTTTGTTGCTAATGTTGATTATTAGGGAACACTAATGTAGTATATCTATTTACAGCCTGTAATTACTCCCTTGGTCTGTAGGTGTCTCCTAATGTAGAAGTTGAGGCAGAACGGAGTCAAAGAGGACCTTCTCTTTCCCATTTTTAGACATTGTCCACTTGGCCAGAAGTTCCCAATTACTTGGAATTACTTACTAAACTTACAGATGTCTGGGCTCCCAATCTTAAAACACAAAATGAAAATATAAAGATGAGGCCTAAACATTTCAAGGTTGAACCCCTCCCCCTGCCCCGTGATTCTCAGGTGCAGGGAGATCCAGGAACACTTTCTAGAATGTAGTGTTCTTCTAAGGGTGCCGTAAAATGTGTTCTTGCTGCAGGTGCAGCTTATGATTGGACTTCTGGAACAAGGGAGTGTCTCAGGCATCCCACTAGATGAGTCTGATCACCCACATGACTTGATGCTTTATTCTGCCTGGCAGCGGCCTCAGATAGTCTTTGAAAGTCAGTAAGAGTCTCTATGGCTTCAACCTCAGGAGTGCACAGAATTTCAAACATCTTTTAGAATTTTTATTCATTATGGGTCTATGTGTGTGTTATTTCTAAATCTTTCTTGAACCTTTTTATACTTTCAGTATGCAACACCAGTTGCTTTAACTAAAAAGTGGCTCCTACTGTGAAAAATACCTCTTCTTTTTGTCCTAAATTGGTTCCTTTGAAAGCAGTGATTCTCAAAAAATCAACCAGATTGATTTTACCCACTTTGGGGATATCGAGCAATATCTAGATATACTTGGAAGGTGAGTGGTGCTGGCATCTAGTGGGCAGAGGTCAAGGATGCTACTGAACATCCTACAAGACCCAGGATGACCCCCTTCCCCCACTGTCCCAGTGGAGAAGCCTTCAGACCATTATCTGGTCCAAAATGTCAGTAGTTTCAAGGTTGAGAAACCTTACTTTAAAAGACTTTAAGTAACATCAGCATTAGCTAACAATGACCTCTTCATTTGCGCCTGGCCTTGTCACGTGGGTTTTCTCATTCTATCTTCAAAACAATTCTATGAGGTAGGTGACATTATTATCCCCAGATGAAAGATGAGCAAGTAAACTTGGCGGGTTAATGTAACCTGTTGAAGGTCCCACAGCTGCGGAGGTGTGTGTGGAGGTGGGAGGAAAGGCGAGGAGTCAGGGGTTTCCCCATTTGGACTCTGTAGTCTGCATGCTTCACACGATGGTGTTTGCCATTCAGCCTAAAAGTGAAGTCCCCATAGTCCTAATATTCCAGAGTTTGACATTAAGCCCATAGTCAGCCTGTACATTCTCTACACAGCTAATGTGTTTTGGAAGTCTTTTTTCTTCCTTATCCATCCCTGATTTTGTTGTGTCAGACTGGAGAGACCTAGATTTGTAGCTGATTTGCTGTCGCAGCCCCTCTGTTCCGTAGTCACTTCAGCTCCTCTGATCTAAGCCATCTTCGGGCCCGGTGCCTTTCTTGGTGTGAATGTACCTGACCTGCGTAGTGTACTCCAGGTGGAGTCAAATAGAGGTTATTTGTAATATGGGCATTGATGTTACACTTTTAGAAAATGATGTTGGCAGAAATTGGGCAAAGTGTACAAGGGATCCCTGTATAATTTCTTACAACTTTATGTGAAACTACAATGATCTCTGTAAAAATTGAATGAGTACCTAAAAAATATGGGCTTGGGTGTTTTATAGAATAATTACAAAGTTAATTACATTTGTTGGGTTGTTTTCCAAACTCTTCCTAGAGATGTTCACTATTTTCTTGACCTTTTTGTCATATTTGTGTATTCTGCAAAAACTTCAAAGAAATCTCATTGCCCACCAAACTAATAGTTTAGTGCTTATTATTTTTTAAGAGTAGATATATCAGTCTTCTCCAGCTGTGTTGCCTACTGGCCCGTAGTGAAGCTCATCTGCTACTGTTAAGCCTCCTCATGGTCTGTGGCCTTTGTCTGTGGTTGCTTAGCATTTTATTCTTTGAAATACATCAACATCATCTGCAAACTCAGACTTATGACTCAACTTCCTCTTTGGTGTTATTTCTGAAATGTAAAATAAGATTAATTCAGGATCCATTTGCTAATGTTAGTACTGACATGTTGTCATAAAGATACTAATTCATCCCTGCTCTTTGCTGCATGTTGTTAAGTAGATTTTGTATCCATTACAAAACATTTAGCCCAATCATCATTTGGTTTTGTTTTTAAACAAATTTTGATATGAAAAACATGCCATAGACCTCTTGAAAGCCCAAGTAAATTATATTCTTTGGTTCTGCCTTATTCAGAAACACAGTTCTTTGCAGAATTTGATGCATTAGTTGGGTGATATTAGACAGGTTATTTTATCTCTAGTTCAGTTTCCTTTTCTTTAAAATGGGAAAAAGGATAGTATCTATTTCTCAGGACTGTTGTGAGAATGATGTAGCTGAATGTGTATGAGGCTCTTAGAATAATCCCCATGGTAAATGCTCAATAAATGTCAGCTATCATTATTTAAAAAGCTGGGCATTTTTGCAGTATTCAGAGTTTATGTTGCCTTTCCTCCAGTTGATACTGCTTACATTCATCTTTAAAAATCTTGTCTATCATAATTTCCAACTACTTTCAAGGTGTCTATATGCCATTAATACTGTTTACTCCCTACATCCCCCTCCAGAGTCTTGCATATGATTGGCATTATACTAATTCCCTAAGCAAAAGGTATTTATAACAGCAATAATCTATACAGCTGATGCCTGAATAATTACCTCCTATTACAGTTGAAACTACATTTGTTACCATAAAATCTATCCTGTGCTAAAACTATGACATAACTTGGCTGGCAAAGATCTTTATTATTAACACATTTTTCTCTGATGCTTTTATAACCATCTTCATAGTCTCTGAAAGAGGGAGCTTCATATTAACTGCTTGTTTTCCAAACAAAAGTATTTGTAAATGATTTCAAAATTCATAGGTGACAATGTAATTCTCCAAGGCTGTTTCTAAACTGCCTTATTGGCAAGGAATAAATCAGCCCTACAGCTGAAATTTCCAGGTGATTATTTTTTTAAAAAATTCACTTTTTAAGGCAGGCCAAGAATTGTGGTGATGTGCATGTTTCCATCTTCCTCACTACAAGTCTTTATAAATGAGGATTCTGAGTTTGACAAGGTTTGCCTGGCCAAGGACCTAACAGCAGTGAGCAAGTGGCATCTCAGACCAAGCCCGGGGCTCTGACTCAACAGCCTGGGCTTTTAACAAACAGCTTATAGTTGTGCTATTTCCTTTAATTAATAGATTTTATTTTTAAGAACAGTTTTAGGTTTTTCAAACACTGAGCAGGCAGTACAGAGAGTTGTCACATGCTTATTTCCCCTGCACATAGTTCCCACATATTTTATAGCCATTTTAAACCTTTCTTTCTGGTTATTCATCCTTCCATGCTTATGAAGAGCACAATGTGGAGGTGACTGGATGGAATGCCTGGAGAGATGCTTGGTGTCGGACACTCCTCTGGGCACCCCCTACCCCTGCCTTGCTGGTCCATGGTGGACAACTGCTCCCACCTCTTCCAAATCCCCAACACTCTTATGTTTCTGTGGCTCTGTCTATCAAGGCTGGGGGTACAGCTTTTTTCTGACTAATTGTTTCTAACTGAAGTTGGACCCTCATAAAGATACAGCCCCCATTGAAGGTTGGAATTTTTTTCATTAGTCTTTCTGTTTGCTTTGTATGTTTACTTTTCCTTCTGCAAAGTACATCAGCTCATAAATGAAAACTCTCTTTTGAAAATGGCTCTTGTTATCTTAATAGCCTATTTTTATCATTGTACCCCTGAGGTGATCAGTGGTGCATGAATCGACTAGAAGACCTGGAGAAGCCGAAAGGTATCAGCATCCCAGTACCCCTCTTTCTCTGTAGTTCCTCATGAGGGCACTTCTGAATTGTGGGTGCTGTCAGTGATGATGCTTGGTCCTTTCCGGGCCCCACTGCTCAAGTAGAGCTCTGTCACCTGAGCACGTGGCTCCACTTTTGTGAAACAGGAGCAAAAACAAAAGTTTTCAGAGATCAGACAGTATTCATTGGCCATTTCACTTGGGTATTTCTCAACTGTTCTTTGACATTGTGCATAGAGGCAGAGGCATAATCAGAGGAAACTGAAAAGATTTATCTAGTGACTTGGTAGGTTTCTCTAGAAGGTTATTTCTTCTTTCCTCCCCAAATTAGGCATTCTGTTTGGTGCCATATAGAAACTGCCACTAAAAATATGAACTATCCCTGCCTGAGATGTTCTACAGAACAATGCAAAGAATGGACTTCTTCCCTAGTCCAGCCCTCAGCATGAGTCACGCTTCCACAGCCCACAGTATGGTTCTGAATTAGGGTAAAGGCACAAATGTCTGAAGACCTCAGTCTTCCACAGGCTAGAAGTTCATTCCATTGCACATGTCCTCAGGGCAAACTTGGCCTTCGGCACCCTGCCTCACCTTTCTTCTCAGCCACCCCACCTCCACCATGTCTCTGTTTTTCTCCTCTCCCCACAGAGTTCTGGCTGCTTCTTTCCCTCAAACTGTTTATACCCCCAAAATTATATTGAAAACAATATGCAATGCAAATAACAATGTGATTTTCCTTTGTTTGGGCCTTTGGAAGTTATTTATTTCTTAGTCTTACTGTTGAGACAGTGAAAACACTGAAAAGGAACTTTATGTCTTTTATGAAAGTGTATATGTTATTATTAGATTTTTAAAATAATCAGTTACAATGTACTCTGAAGATTTATGTATTTATGTATTTCTGCAATTAAAATGTTATGTTTACTTGGTAAAAAGTGCTATATGTGTTAGGTGTAATAGCAGTAGTGCATGAAAAAAACATTCCAGAATCATTCCCTTATAATTCTTTAGGCAACAGGAATGATTGGATTAAATTTATCTTCAGACCTATTCAAAAACCCAAAACCTGGATCTGTATTTACTGGTGGAAACTTAATTATAAGATTACAACCAAAACTACAGAGGCAAGGAATAAGTTTAAATCTGAGCCAAGGCTTCTTGATCCATGCAGTTTTCTGGTTTTCAGGAGGGATTTTGGAATTTCTCATTGCTCAGCTAACCCAGTGCTCTAATCTATTGACTGGTCATTTTAATTGAGGTCAGTACATGGGCTCCTTCAAAATGAAAATGAGGCTCACTGTCCCCGTCTCACTCTAGAAGTGGGTTTTGAGGAAGTGCATGCTGCCCTTGAGCCCTGGAAGGCTCTGTCTCCTGAGTTTCCTACCTACGCATCCAGGGCCTACTGGGCACCTCCACCTGGATAGCCCAAAATACCTCTTAACTCAAAGCATCCAGAACTGAACTCATCTTCCCCTCCCCCAGCAGGCTCCCCTCCTGAATTCTCTTACTAGAGAAAAGATACCACCAAAAAATACAAAACAACAATTAACATTTATGGATAGTAGATTATGCCCTCTTCCCCAGGCACTGTTCTAAGCACTTAAGATTTCCTTATCTATTAAAAATATTCCTAACAATTTCTAAGGTAGATACTGTTATCATTCTCACCTGAAACAGGACTTGGCATACAGTAGATGGTCAATAAACATTTGTTGAATGAATGAATTCCCATTATACCGATGGGAAAACTGTGATCGAAAACAATTAAGTAATGTGTCCCAAATCACACATAGGATGAAACTAGGATTTGAATCTAGGTGTTTCTGAGCCTATAGGCTATGCTTTTATCTGTGATGGCAGACTACCTCTTGGACTCTGCAAGGTGCCTGTCATAAAGCCCAGCTCTGCCTTCAGAGTGACAAATTTCCCACCCCTGTCGCTCCCTGATGTTTCTGGTGGCCGTCTACAGAAGCTGGCACACAGAAGCCTGCTTGAAATGCCAGCCTCCCACCACTCAGGAACTAGGGCAGCCTCACTAACCCAGAGTCCCTCTTCAACTGTCCTCATTCCTACCCTGCCTATCCTAACCTCAGAGGTAGCTTCTCCGTTCTCTGTGGTCTCTGAGCAAAAAAGCTCTCTAGTTTCTACAGGCTTACTTATTGGGATGACTTCAGGCTTACCTGTGTTTTCTGTTGTGACCTCACAGCTAACCGCTAGTGCCTGCAGGCACTCAAATTCAGCTTGCTGTAATTCCAAATCATTGTGTTTGCACCAGATGTTTTGGGGTTATTTCTTTTGTTTTGGTGGCCTCCTTTTTGTGAGTCTGGCTAAAAATTCTGATGCTTGAACCTCATGAGAATCATGCTTTTGGCTCAGTTGGCTTTTAAAACCAACAAAGGCTGGCATTTGGCATTTTAGAATGCTACCTGAGAACTCACCATGATGGACAAATGCAAGAGGACAAATTAACAAACCCACAAGGCTATGTCTAATTTATTGCTCAGTTAGATCTCAGTAGTCCATCTCAAGTGGTTGCAGGTAGAGATTTGCTTAAATTTTGAAAGACTTCAAGAATTCATATTAGAAAAAGTTATTTTTAAATCTGACTGACTCATGGAACAGCTGGAGTACCGTGTCTGGTTCTGCCTGGGGTTGCCGCCAGATCAGCCCCGCTCTCTTGGCCTTCACACACTAACAATGAGTATTTGTCTTCTCTACATTCCCTATTGCTGCTCAGTGAGTGGGCTGCCAGAAACACTCTTCAGCTCTGGGGTCAGGGGCGTGGAGTCGTCTACCACAGGCACTAGCCTCACCCTCCCTGAATGGAGTTCACGCAGGCACACCACTTTCCCTACTGAATTTAAAATGAAGATCATAGTGCTACTAGCCTCACATGGTTGTTAGGAAGATTAAACATATGCAAAAACTCTTATGACCAGTTCGAGGACATAGTGAGTCACTCGGTAACTATTATTTATGGTTATTATTCTTACTTACAAATAAGCACTGGTACTAGGGACAGTATGCTGAGGGGCACGTTGGCTCTCATTTCAAATATTATCCCCACAGGGACTCCTAGTGTAGTTGTTGTTCAGTAAGAGAAGGTAATATTCAGCTTTCTTACTTTGATGATATTAATTATTAAAATGATGGTTCTCATGGTTATTTTATTTTTAGCAGTTTCCATGTCTTATCTAAATGTTTCACCAAATGCACGTGGTATATAAAAGATGCATGGATGAATGGTGTTAGTTTTAATAGGAATTTATTTTCCTGTGTATTAGTGGGGAAAAATGTAACTAGCACATCACATGCATGATTTCTTGGCCATCATGGCCTAGGGTGAAGCTGAAATTTTAAAAAGCTGTAGGTTGAAATTAATCTGTCTAAAATACATAGTAAATATATAGCTTTATACATATATATAATCTGTACTTTGATATACATATATAGTAAAAAAGGTTTGAGGATAAGACAAAAATTTGTAGAAGAGTTGTATTTCATTTTATTCTCACTTAGTCTTATGAAACAGGCACCGCTATTTTCCTCATTTTACAGATGTAGGAACTGAGGTTTGAAAGGGTCTAGTATTTGTGAAGTCTCTCTTAACAAGAGGTAGGCCCGGGATTCAAACTCACCATCTTTGCTGTCTGTCGTGCCACCTCTGGGGTTGTTTCTCACTTCTTTTCTCAGGAAAGCTTATTTTCTTTTTAAAAAGTTGTAATATTAACTTTTATTGTTTTTCCTTCCAATAAAATTAACACTTATTTGTTAAGAAATTTCAGAAAATACAAAGAAGGAAAAAGTAAAACATTTTTTTATTGTTATAAGAACACTTATATGAAATCCATACTTCTAATAGCTTTAACCGTACACTACAGTATTGTCAACTATATTAAGAGGCACAGCAGATCTTTTCCTTTTCTATCACAGCCCTGCACGAGGGGCTAACCAAGGACACTGGGAGAGGTCTGGGAACCCGCTGGAGCCCCGCGAGAGCAGGCAGGCCCGCCGAGACTCCTAGTTCCTAGACCCTTTTCTCTAGACCACATTGCATTGTATGCTGGGCCCTGGCAAGCCATTCCTTCCTTTGGAAGAAAAAGTAATGTGTCCCCAGAGAACCATCAGAAGCCATCCAAGTTAATGCTGCCATAAGCTTCTCCCTACTGGGGAGCAGGGCCTGCAAGTGCTGGCCCTGGGCTCTGTTCCCAGGATGGCAGCGGTGATGGCTGGCTCAGAAGCTGCACCGGCCTTTCCCGAACAAGGAGCTCAGCAATTCTGTCTACGCTGATGTGCACACCTATACAGGCACCAGCTGATTTAATTAAGCCCTTTTCAATCTGAATGCTAAGTTTGGGCAAAGATCTGAGGTGCTACCAAATGATGAGTTTTTGACTCTTTGTTGGATTTCAACTGGTCACTTTGGGATCTTTCTGACTCACTGCTTCCTTCAGTGGTGGGTTTGAGGGAGGGGGACCGGGATGTTAATTCAGCAGCACTGGTAAATTATTAGAGTACCAGAGGGAGCCCATGCCATCTAATGGGGGTTTATAGTTACTATTGTAGTGCAGGTAAAAAAGAGCTGTTCATCATAAGCTGTGATTCTTTGAAGTTACATTTTAGGACTCTGGGTTTCAGAAGCTGAGCCCTTTTCTTACCTCTACTCCAGTCTGTGGTTGGGAACCCAAGTGCCTTCATTTGGGCATTTCAAAACAGCACCAGGGGGCCCATGTCCGTTTTGACTCTGGGGCCACAGCTGAGATGAAGGGTTGAGGCCTCAGGCCTTTCCTGCTTCAACAAAAATGTGCCAGTCCCAGGAGCTTGCTAAAGATTCCTTTCTTCCCCATTATTATCATCAAAAGATACTACCCAGAAACAGGTAATATGAATAAAACACATTTCTTTTTAGCTGGTCTAAGCCTGTTGGTTTAAGAAAAGGATTTGGTAAGGAACGTTTATGCCTCCTAGTGGGTTTTGAAGGTGATTTTTAGTGTACGGCTATTATTTTTTGGTTAGTAACTCTTCTGTTACACCTTGGGCTCCTGCCACAGCCGTGTTGTTTTCTGGGTAAATTATTCTGAGCAAGTGCGCTGCCTGTGGTGAGTTGTGTCAGTCACAGCAGCACACCTTGCCTGTGGGTCCAGGCCCTGGCATTCTTCTAGCTCCAACTCCTCCCCAGCTCTCGTCCTGTCCAGCCTCAGCCACGGACACAAAAGTGCTGTCAGTGAGTTTCAAAGGCACAGCAGGCATTATCCACCCTCTCGGTCTGCAATCCAACAGGGAAGAAGCCAAGTGAAAACACACTAATCAGACCTCTGATGCTACACAAAGCAAATTGCATTTCAAGCTTTAGAGAACACAGGTCATTCTACACCTGATTAAGATTCATCCAGTACCACATTGTGATCAATGTTTATTTTGGAAAAGTGGATTGTCATTATTTTCAGTTTCTGCTTATTTGCCCAGAAAATCTTTGTTTTCTTCCTCTTTCGGATAGTAGGTGTAAGGGAAGGCCTTGGTTGTCCTGACTTGTTTGCTGGGCAGAACTGAGAAGGAGTTTGTTTTGGCTGCTTCTTGAATAATTCTGTACCGAGGCCATGATGGAGAGACTCTCATCCTGGCCACCCTGCCTCAGTGCCCTAATGTTGCTCACTGTGCTTGTCCTCACTTCTGTAGCTAGCATGGGTTGCCCACTTCTGGACCAACCCTGGCGTGGGGAGCCAATGAGCTCATTTAAAAAAGGATTGAATGACCACACTGAGAATTTAGGCACAGGGCTGCCTAAGCAGAGGGTTTGGAGCAGATTTTGTTCTTGTTTTTTATTTTTGTCCAAAATAAAATGCTATATGAAATTTTGGAGAAGAAACAGAATCATTCTGAATTTTAACATGCTTTGTCGTTGCTGTGTATTATAGCTTCTTTTGATCTTTTAGTGTATTTTTTGTATACCTAAATCTATGCTTTTTATATAAATGGAATCATTTCTGTTCTGTTTTGAAATCTGTGCTTTGAATTTAGCATATTTTGAACATCATTCCATGTTGATAAGCAGAGTTCTGCATCATTTTTAATGACTGCTGAATAATTTCCTGCCTGGGGATTCCTCTCTTCCTTTCTTGTTTTTTCCTCTCCCTTCACTGGAGATTGTATTGTGCCTTTTCTTCTTCAGAATCTATCATCTTTTGTTCCAGCTTCATGTTATTGTTGTCATTTTTTCACTAAACAGTTTGTAATTCACCCTTCAATGTTTAAAAATAATATGAAATAAAGAGAAGATGTTTGTAGTTGTGGGCTATGCTGACTCTATAACCGATACCAAAATAATTTGTGTTTCCATTTCTTTGTTGTTGGTGGCTTTGTAATATTTTTTATCATGGTTCTGGGAAAACAAACATGACAGTATTTCGAAAGCCTTTCATATCCCCAGAAGGAGGAAATGACAAAGAGGCAAGATAATGAATGTTGATGATTCTTATTTAGGAATATGACAGTCTCGAGCCCTCTGTCACTTCTAAACCCTGATGATTTATCTTGTTTCCTCAGATTCTGTGCCAGTCCACGGAGATGGACAGAATGAAGCAGACAGTGCCCCAGAAGACCTTCAGTCTTTTGGGACCAGCCGGCTGCTCTATCACATCACTGATGGTGACAACCCACTGCTGTCCCCTCGATGCTCCATCTTCAGCCAAAGCCAGAGATTCAACTTAGACCCTGAATCAGCCCCTTCTCCTCCCAGCACTCAGCAGTTTATGATGTAAGAAAACCGTTTTTTGTTACTTGTGTTTTGTTATTAACAGTAGTCATGTTTTGTTATTTTCATTTCATATAGTTTTTTTAAGAACTACATTTTCAAACTACAGTGAAGTGTGTCTGAAATAGTGCAGACATGCCTACTAAATGCAACTGGGACACCTGAACAATAAATGGCAAAAATCGGTGTATTTTCTAAGTGGGAATGTTTCTGGCCTTCTTATCACAGGAGGAAATGGTCACGAGATATAGGCCACCACCACAGGGTCTGCATGATTGAATATTTTTGGTGAAATGCCCAGATACTTAAGTATATGTGTGTGCAAATAGCAGGAGTATCATTCTTCATCAGTTCAATATTCTTTCCACATCCAACAGTGGCTTCAGTGGATGGACTGTAGCAACGCTTAGTTGTCTACCTCTATTTCTTCTTAGATTCTAGAAAAGTGGGAGCTTAAAATAGCTGCCTCCCCAAGAAAAAGTGTGGAACTCTGTGTTCTCTCCTTTTTATTTAAGTTCCACAAATAATTTTGATTCATAGCTAAAATGAGATTCCCTTAGCTAAAATACATTCAGGAAAATCTCTAGTATCTCCTTAATAATTTCAGCTGCTATTCATGAATTTATTCAAACCTGAGTCCATGGGCTGTATGCTGATAGACTTGAGGGAGTTAGCGAATTATTGCTACTATAAAGTGTGTGTCATGTGAGAGGGTGGATGCATTTTCTGGAGAGGAGGCCCATTCCATTCATCAGATTTGCAAAGGCTCTGTGTGTCAGGAAAAGTTAACTACTCATCTAACTCTTCCTTGAAAATGTTAGTAGGTATAGTTCATGTACTCTACTGGGGATCACGCTACAATAGGGCTGTCTCTTTTTAGTCTCAAATTGGTTTCCTCCAAGCTTTAGGAAATGTGTTTCCTGGACTGATATTCTGACATTTGTTTGTTGAAGTCCCTGATGACATTTGCCCATAATAGTGCGCTGTGATCAGGGGTCTCCATTAATGAGGAGATGCTACTATATTAAACTCATCAAATGATGCAATGCCCTCTGGGCCGCTCTGGTAACCCAGGAAGCTTGATTTGTAGAGTAGCAGCAGCATTTACTGGAAGCCCATTGTTTTTGATCATTCTCTCTCTCCCTGCGATCATGGCAGGCCCCGAAGTTCTTCCCGGAGTGGCTGTGGTGGGGGCAAGGAGCCACAGACCATTGCCCAACTCACCAAGCACATCCAGAGCCTCAAGAGGAAAATCCGGAAATTTGAAGAAAAATTTGAACAAGAGAAGAAATACCGGGTAAGGACTGTGGGGTTTAAAATATGAGCATAGACTGTGTCAAGATATGCATTGGCTTTTCCATTTTGAGTACTCCTCTGTACCAGAGATGGCTCCATTTCCATTGGCCAACCCATCGGAAATTGAGTTCCCGTCTTGGGTCTGTCTCGTTTTCACACACTGTAAGCTGATAATCTCCTAAATTGTCTCCTAGCAATTTATTACAACTCTATTTCCAAACTGATGTGATTATTGATCCCCCTCCTCCTTTTTAACTCCAAGGAACCCTACTATCACTAGTGTTCCCAAAACTTAAATTTTGAAAAGCTTTTGAATTATGTTCTTATTTCTTCTTTAACCACTTCCCATCTATATTTTCATAAGAACCTATTAACAACCCAAAGGACAGAATCTCTAATTGCAGAATGAATGAGAGAGAGAGAGTTTTCTTTGACATTAAAGTACTTCCTGGTTGATGGATGGGGAACCTCTCACGTGACATCTGTTCGGGCCACTCCTGGAAACACACCCTGACCCCTTCTTTCCTGTCAGACACTAGCTTCGTGCTGGTGCTGCAGTGTTGTAATCACAAGCCTTTTCTTACATAAGAAACGGTGAAGTCAGAGGTAAGTGTCTTGATAGCCAATGATGGTTTTATTTATTTTCTTTGGTGGTGACCATGTCATAGAGAAAAATAACGTTCATGTGGAACTGCCAAAGATATTGGGTCTTTGGCAGAAGGCCCAGAACAGTGTGTTATTAAAATAAAAGAGAACAGGGAATAATGCCTCATACATCCTGAAATATTTAAAGGCTCACCGAGCACTCGGTATGGGGGTAATCGGCAGGTCCCTGTGAGTGTAGGATAAGTTCTGGGAGGGAGGCGAGAGTGGGTGATGAACCACTCTCCTGTTCCGTCTTGTATTTATCACAGTGGCTTTACATTTACTAAAGGCGTAGATTGTAGCTTTGCAAAATAGAAAAAAATCAGATTGACTTTCAGGACAACCTAACTCAGGGTGTTAAAGATTATTCTCTTCTTTGAAGTCAGGGAGTCACAGCTACATACTGTTTTCTTTATAGAGCAGAGGGGTGGGCTACAGCCTGGGAGTACAGGTAAGGCAAGTGAGGCCCGGGAGGGCTTATCATTGCCTGAGGTAGTTATGTTCTGTCAGTTCAGGCTTGGGTGGTAGATTAAGTCTGAGAAGGTTTTACAGTGGAGGAGTAGAAGTAAAATTCATGAGCATCCATGTTTTAAAGCTCCAGGTATCCTTGAGAAGCTGACTTTCCCTGTTTGCTGTGAGAGTGTTATTGGATCTGTGGGGCCCTCATGTTGGAAAGCGTTGAGTGACAAGTACGGGCTCTGTTCCCAGGGCCTGTTAACTGCACCCACCTGGCAGTTCTTGAATCAGGCTGATGTGGATTTAAGTCCAGCACAGCCACATAGGAACTTAAGACTTTGGATTTGTTTCTTACCTTTCTGAGTCTTAGTTTATCCAACTGTGTAGTAGAATTAATATCAGTGGTGACTTCAGAAGTTTGTGAGTATTAAATAAGGGAGTACACACATAAAGGTTATTAGAGTGTTTAGCACAAGGGAAGTAAGTGGTTCTGGGTATTACCAACTTCTGAATGTACTTAAGTGATATCTGAACAGGCTAAACCTTGGCAGCCCCTGCTTGTCAGAAGTTGAAGGGGAATTGTACAGATTAGATCTCCACTTTCCTTCATGTGACCACAAGCTATGTGGCTTTTTCCTCAACTATAACTATCTAGAACCTGCCTATTTTAAAAGAGAATTTCTCCTAGCACCCCCTGCCTTTGTCTAGAGAAGCTTTAGAAGCAGAGCAGACACATGTCCACACACTGAAACACTCATACATGCAGATGGATGGATCCAGGTGCGGTAGGGCCAGGAGGCTTCGTGGTCAGCCCTGCTTCAGTGTCTTGTCTTTGGAGTAATCAGAACCTGCCATGTCTCAGGAAACAAGGCTTCTTCTCACCTTTCCTGTCAGGGTGCCAGGCTGGGCTTAGAGGTTTGACATTGTCAGTGGGCTTCCATTGGTTGCTTTGCCTAAGGCTTTCCTTCCTGGCAGACTGACCATGGAAAGAATAGCACTCACTGCTAATTTTTTAACCTGACCTCCTGCTGGGCCTCTGTGCAAGCTAGTCTGGTGCCATAATGTAACTTACATCTTCCTCTCTCTGTTGAGCATAACCATTTCACATTCCTATACAAAACTGTTTACAAAACTGAGTAAACTGTGTTTATTCCTAGCAATTGATTTAACATTTAACTGTTGTTAAACTCATAGACCTAGGACAGGTTGCTTTAGCCAGATGCCCATTTTCATAGTAGCTAGAGAAATTAGAACTAGAAGGGCTCAGCCAGTCTTGTTTCTTATTTGGCCATTGAGAAATTGAGGCCCAGAGAAGGGAAGTGACTTCCCCAGCATCACACAGCAAAGCCTTGGTCTAGCCAAGACAACAACTCAGATATTTCCACTCCCAATCCAGAAATCTTTCTAATGTGTGTTTTGAACTATCATTGGCAGACCACAATTCTAAACCAGTGATACCCTAAGTAAGGGACTCTGGAGACCCATTATAATTTCCCTGAACAAAATTTATACTGTGTAATTTCTTAGTATATTATATGGACCTTGGGGGTCTTTTAAACTAGAGTTATTCAGTCCAAAAGTTGTCACCATACCTGACATCAAACTATATTGCAAGGCTACAGTAATCAAAATAGTCTGGTACTGTCATAAGAACAGACACATAGATCAGTGGAGCAGAATAGAGAGCCCAGAAATAAACCCAAGTCTCTACGGTCAATTAATATTTGACAAAGGGTGCAGGAATATAAAGTGAGATAAAAATAGCCTCTTCAACAAATGGTGTTGGGAGATCTGGACAGCTACATGCAAAACAATGAAACTTGATCACCAACTTACACCATACACAAAAATAAATTCAAGGTGGATAAAAGACTTAAATGTAAGTCATGACACCATAAAAGTCCTACAGGATAACAGAGACAAGAAAAGCTCAGATATTCCATTCAGCAGTATTTCACTTTTGTGAAGTCCCCTAGAGCGAGGGACACAAAGGAAAGAATAAACAAATGGGAGGGACTTCATCAAAATAAGAAGATTCTGCATGGCTAAAGAAAATGTCAGCAAAATGAAAAGGGAACCACCTGTATGGGAAAACATATTTGGCAATGATATCTGGGACAAAGGTTTAATTCCAAAATACATAAAGAACTCACACAACTCCTCTCCAGGAAGACAAACAACCCAATTAAAAAATGGGCAAAGACCTGAACAGACACTTCTCCAAAGAGGACATACAGAAGGCCCAGAGACATAGGAAAGGATGTTCAGCATCACTAGCCATCAGAGAGATGTAAATTAAAACCACAATGAGATACCACTTCACACTGGGTGAGAGTGGCCATCATAAACAAATCAACAAACAACAAATGCTGGCGAGGTTGTGGAGAAAAGAGAACCCTAGTGCACTGTTGGTGGGAATGCAGACTGTTGCAGCTCTGTGGAAAACAGTATGGAAGCTCCTCAAAAAACTAAAAATGGAACTGTCTTTTGACCTGGCAATTCCATTGCTAGGATTATACCCTAAGAACCCTGAAATGCCAATCCAAAAGAACCTGTGTACCCCAATGTTCATAGCAGCACAATTTACAATAGCTAAGTGCTGGAGGCAATGTAGCTGTCCATCAGTAAATGAGTGGATCAAAAAACGGTGGTACATTTACACGATGGAATACTATGCAGCAGAAAGAAAGAAGGGGCTCCTGCCATTTATGACAGCCTGGAACTGGATGGAACTGGAGAGCATTATGCTAAGTGAAGTAAGCCGGTTGGCAAAAGAAAAATGCCATATGATTTCATATAAAAGTGGAACCTAATCAACAAAACAAACAGGCAAGCAAAATATAATCAGAGACACTGAAATAAAGAACACACTGACAGTAACCAGAGGGGGAGGAGGAGGGGTATAATAGGGGAACGTAGGGAAAGGGTTGTCAAGGGACATATATAAAGGACCCATGGACAAAGCCAAAGGGGTGAAGGATTGAGTGTGGGAGGTGGAGGTGGGGAGGAAGTGGTGGCAGGAAAGTGGAGAAAGCTGTACATTTACAACAATAAAAAATAAAATTCTAATTGATTATACCTTTAAAAAAGACTGAAAGAGCCACAGCTTGTATAAGAAAACTTTCCATGTGATTTAAAAGCAGCTATCCTTATGAGCTGGATTTAACCTCTTTTGAAAGATTTCCCAGGAGCAGGGAAATGAAAAATTTCATTTTTTCATACCAAAAATTCCAGGCTTTAAAAAATTTTGTCAGAAAATTCTGCCTTAAGTTTCTTTTAAGTCCTGTTTGAGGAAGTGGAAGCTCATTTCTTTGGTGGTTATTGGCTTAGGGTATTAGATTTTTGTTTTTAACAGTATTTCAAAAGATGGCATTAAGTATGTGGAGCACATCCAGTGAAAAAGATGGGTTCCAAAGACTCTGATTCTTCAGATTAGAGTAGAGAATTTTGTGAGGATTTAGAGAAACTGAATATAAAACATTGACTGTCCATATAGCCAGATTGTTACCTAAGCCAAAGCACTAGACTCTTCAACAAGGAAGGAGCACAGGGCATCATTCTAGCAAACCGTGGACAGGACCAGGCTAAGCTGTGTATTTTGGAGACATCGCTCCTGTATCACTGTCCATGGTTCTGAACCCGGCTTCCCTTGTGAAAACCACAGTATCCCCCTCTGAGCTTCCCGAGGAATAATAATCAAATAATCACTGTCATTTTCCTTCCGTCACCTTTTCCATCCTGATTTTAAAAGTATGGTTTTTACAGCATTCCGGAAGTTACAGAAGCATGTCTGATATTTCACAATGAATCTAATCCCTTGTACGTTTGATGATCCTGTCACACAAGCATGATTTTCCCCTTTGATCTTGAGAGGAACACATTCATTTCCATTTGCCTCTCTCACCAAAAACTTAATGTTGTGTGGATTTAGTGAATTCTTAAAGAAACATAGCAGAACCCCTAGACTTGGTCACTAGCATTATACACATTACTATTATTATGATGTTTATGATTATGTCATCTCAAGAATTACTGATTATTTCCTTATATATCCTCAATTCAAAGTAACTTAATTTTCTTGAGCCTGCATTTAAGTTGCCAGGGTGGCCCCAACTCCTTTAGGTCTTACTGACCCATGGGGATGGAGGCTAAATATGTTTAGATATTCTTGTCTCCTCGTTTCTCTTTTCTGTAGAAAATCTACTTTTATGCTCTGAGAAGAAATCTAGAAATCAAGATGAATTATTTGTATTAACAGAGTCGTATCCTTCTAAAATCAAATATATATTCTTATTGCCATACCCTAGTGTGGTTAGCTACTCGGCAGGGCATACACACCCTACATATTTGTTGATGAAGATATATTCAGCATTTCTTTGAAGGTCTGGTAGTAACACTGCTACCTATCATCACTGCCAGTAATAACAGTGATATTTGTAATTCTAGCTAATGTATCTATAGTGTTTAGCATATGCCTGGAGCTATTTTCAGTGTTTTGCACATATTAACTAATTTATGTCCCACAGCAACCTGTGAGGGAGTAGTATTATAATTCTCATTTGACAGATGAAACAGAAGGACAGAGACTAAGTAATTTTCTTAAGGACAAACACACCTGATTAAGTTTCATTTTAACATTAGTTCAGTAGGATATTGAGTCTATAAACAGTGAGAGGACTGGTAGTCTGGGTATCACCCTGATATACTGATTTCTCAGACTGATTTAATGTCAGGTTTTAGAGATCCAGGGGTGTCCTTTCTTGGGCTTGAAGCATATGGTTGATAGGAGCTAAATCTTCCAGTATTCTCCATGCAAGTTGTGGTCATAAGCTGCCATAGATGTGAGCACAAGCAAATAAGTAATGCTGGTTTGTATCAATGCAATCACCTACACTGATAAAAAATGGCCTGTCAGTGTGTGGGGTGTGGGTGGCCTACCAGGTGCCTGAGGGTTAGACTGCAGGATGCATTGGCATGGTTAGGAGTATGTGACATAATGCTGGGTGACCAGGTATGTTTAGAAACAATGTCTACAGTGAAAATGTGGAGGAAGCAACTCCATCAGCTGGAGTTTTAATGCCTGAATTTACCTCCCAGCTTTATGTGTTTTGTTCCTGAACTGTCTTTGTGTTTTCGGCTATTTTTAAAATTTTGTTTCCCTTTTTCTCTCTTTCTTTCCCTCCCTCTCTTTCCTTCCTTCCTTCCCTTCCACCCTCCTTGTTTCCTCCCTTGGTAGCCTTCCCATGGTGACAAGACTTCTAATCCTGAAGTCCTGAAATGGATGAACGATTTGGCTAAAGGCCGTAAACAGCTCAAAGGTAAAACCAGCCGAGAGTCTCTTTTCTGAGGGGGAAAAACAGTTAAAATAATGACATTATGCTCCAGGGTATTTTTATTCTTTTCTACCTGTACCCTGTAACCTTGTGTCCCACCTAGAATGGAGGCCTTATCTTGAAATAAAGAGTCCTGAATCTCCTTCATTATGGGGCCCCATTTAATAAATCTCTTATCAATAGACAGAGGAACTCCAGACTCCCAAGTAGAATGATTTACTTCAGGGCTGGGAACATTTAAACACGTGGAGCATTAACTTTCTTGGGTTATTGGATTTTTGGATGTTAGAAACAGAAGAGGCCTCAGTGGTCATTTACTTCACATACCACGTTGCACTGATGAGGACATTTCCATCCGGAGAGAGGGAAAGTTTATGTAGCTGGGAAGTGGTGAGCTAGGTGTAAACCTCAGTTCCCTGCCTCCTAATCCAGTGCTCTTCTTTCTCTCTCTCTCTCTCTGGAGAGGGTGGTGTGAGTGTTAATTAACTCTAAAATCCATTCTAAAAGGCTATGTTTACTTAATGATAAATTTTTTTCTTCTTCTCTCCACACTCTTTCAATACTTATAGACATGGGAAGAGTTTCCAGATTTCTAGAAGTAGGGTGATTAAAGAACTGGAAAGGAATATTAATTCAGTGGTATAAAATTGTAATGATGTAGCAGGTTTATGAAATATGCAGTGTTTAAACACTATGCCAACATCTCACTAAAAACATCCAACAAAGAAAATGAGCTAAGTAATTGAGAAATCAATCTAAATAGCCTCACCCAAATGACCAGTTGCCTAATGTATTCTGAAATGTGGTTCCCTGATAAGTCCCAGGTAGCTTTTTTTTAATTATGTAGGTTTGTATAAAGCCACATTATAATAATGGTGATTCCTGGATTGTAAAGGCTGGCATTAGACAAAATTGTGACATCCATCAAGTGGAGACTGGCACTGCCTCTCCCCTTTCCCATCCCTCCTGTATTTTCTCAGGCATCTTTGTGTGTAATTCCTTCCAGAAGTACTTGCTTTTCTTCCATGGGGGCTCTTAATGACTGCAACACTTTCAAAACCTGAGTAAATGAATCTCTGAGTGCAGAATTTCAGCGGCTATGGTAGGGAACAGGTGAAAACTATAGGGCCGAGTAGCACTGGTCTTCCTTGAGAACTACTCCCACACATGATCTTCCACAAGCTCCCAGCCTCCATGGTCCCTGTATGTTCACCTCTGATTGGGAACTCATGCTGTTAGCCCTGGCTATTAAAGCTGCCCTTGCCCCATGGAAAGTCTTCATCAGCACTGTTCATCTCTCTCTACTGCCTTGGCATCAGGGAGGGGATTCCTAAAAGTCTCTGTGCTCTTATTGCTCTTATCAGGGCCAGTGAGACCTTGCTCATGGTAACTCATGGTGTTTCCCTTAGAACTAAAACTGAAGCTATCGGAGGAACAAGGAAGTACTCCCAAAGGCCCACCTAGAGACCTTCCCTGTGAGCAACCCACAGTCCCAAGAGAGAACGTGAAGCCAGAAGCTGTGGGCCCTGAGCCAAGCTCCTCTGGAGAGGAGACTCCAGATGCTGTGTGGACATGCTTGAAGGAGAAGAGAGAGCAGCTTCCCTCTCAGGAGGATTCTAAGGTACCTCACCCTATCTTCACAGGGCTGATACTCCACGCAGTGCTGGTGATATCGCGGTGTTTCGACCTGTTTATCAGAGCACTCTGGTACCGCGTAAACATCTTTAGGAGACTGGCTCTGAAATGTCAGTCAGATGAGTTCCTAGGGGGCTATTGGCTGTGACCTATGGGTGTTGCCAATGATTCCAGGGTAGGTTGCCATTCTGGAAGTTATAGCACTGCCCATTGATGGGAAGCAAATGGCAAAGACACTGGGATATATCATATCCCTTTCTCCCCTAGTTTCCCCTGATAAGTTAGCAAATGAACCCCAAACTAGGATTACAATCCCATTTTGCCATGTTCCATTAAAAATAATAAAGCAGGGATAGGCATACATAGTAATGAAGTAGTTTAGAATTTTATGTAAGAATAGAGAAGTAGGGTTTCTCAAGAAGTATTAGGTAAGACATCTGAAGTTTTCAGCATTAGACATTTTAGTTTAGAAATCTCCTGTGTGACATCAAGATACAGTTGTCAATTAGGCATTTGAGTATGTGAGTCTGAAGCTCAAAGGAAAAATTTATTATATTTTATAACAAAGAAGATGTGAGGAATTAGCATTTACCTGGTTGATCCCTCCTCATCATACTTAGCTATGCTACATTTCACTTACGCTTTATGATCCTTCCTCTCTCAACTGTAAGGGTGGTGTGGTTGCCCTTCAGTCCTTGGGTGAGAGTTGTAGCTGCCCTATCACAGCTCTAACTGTGCTCTATGCCATTTTGTCTCTTGTACTATAGTTTAAACTTCTTGAATAGAAGGGCTGTCTATTGATCATGATTCTACAGTGTCTGTACATAAGTATTGAATAAATGTTCCCTGAGCGAATGGATAGATGCATGAACAAACTAGCATATTAACCTTTGGAATGAACTCTTCCTGAGGAGAATGCTACCTTAACCTGTTTTATTGTACATTATCTGGTCTTAGTCACAAGATGGCAATATGTGCCAAATCCCAAAAGGTTACCATATATACCCCTGGACTGGTCCATTGCATTGGGACATGGGATATACAAGTATTAATAGAAATGGGCCCTTGGCCACCCCTATCTTTATGAAATAGTTTTAGACTTAAAAAACAACCAATTTATAGTGTGACAAGTGAATACAAGGTTTTCATCCACTCAGCTAACTTATCCCCTTTCCTGCAAATGTTCTAGACTTTTGTGATAGCCAGTGGGTAAGTGAATAACACATCTGTGATTTTCCATCCTTCAGTGCCTCTGATGGAATTTCCTGCATTTTATAGTTACTTTGACCGCACCTCTAAAAACAGCGTGGTCAACACCGGAGTCCTAATTCTATGCTCTACCCAATTGACTAGGACACTGAGGGATGAGCTGGTATTGGTATAATAGACTCAAAGCAGGACTCAGCACTTGAATGAGCCATTTCTAACCAGTATACTTGACAAGTAAATAATTCTCTGAGATATAACTTCTTCATTTATAAAATACAGATAATACCTACTCATGCAATTATGATGACAATAAAGGGAGATAACCTGATGACTGGTGGGCAGTTATTCACTGAAAAAAGATTTGAGTGCCCACTATGCATTGTGAACTATGATACATGCTGTCTATAAAAAATAAGATATAGAAGTCATGGGGGGGATCACTACCCTCAGGGAGCTCATGTTCTTCTGGGGGTTTGGATACAACAAATAAACAACTCAGATAAAATCATTCAGTGTTTTTATAAGTATTGTGCAAAGTAGACAGATGATATAATAGGAGAGATAGATAAGGTTCGTACTTTAACAGAGTGATTAGAAAGAACAACAGGTGATATTTAGTGAAAAAGAATTAGCAAGCTAAGAGAGCAGCAAAGAACATTCTAGACAGGTGGAACTGCAAGTATAAAGGCCTTCAAGGAAGAGCTTTGCGTACTTGTGATGCTCAGGTCTCAGGGCTGGAGCACAGGATGGCATGAGATGAAGTCAGAAAGACAGACCTGGGGCCATCCCACGGGACCTTCGAGGCCATAGAAAGTATTGGGAACCTGTTGAGTGGTTGTAAGCAGGAAAGTGACTTACATTTAAACAATCTTTCTGATTGCTGTGTGGAGAATAAATCATAGGGGAAATGAGTGGAAAAGGGAGGATAAAACGGTGGCTTGGACTATCATAGTAAGCTTGAAGATGAAAAGAAATAGACATATTCAAAATATATTTTGGATAGAGAAGTGAAAGGACGTGCTGAATTACTGGGCTGGAGACAGTGAAGAAAAGGAAGCATCCAAGATGGTGATGGATCATTGGGAGTGGGTGTGAAAACTCAAGAGGCTTGTCTGGGACATGTTAATTTTAAGATCTTTAGTGAATGGTGTGACCAACCCTCAAGGTTTCCCTGGACTTTGCTGTTTTTAGCATTGAAAATTCCATGCCCTACAAAGTGCCTCAGTCCTGGGCAAACTGGGCATCTAAGTAAAACAGGCACATGCAAATGAGAGTCTGAAGATCAAAGAAAAATCTCTGAGTTCTTTAAATGTTATCTTTATTTAAATGACAATTTATGTTCATTATCTAAAATAATGTATTTGTTGAACAATTTAATAAGTGTCAGAAGCCCATTCAGATAAAGCTAATCTATACAGTGGGCTAACGTTAGGCCCTTTAAATAGAGAGCATCTGTACTAGCATATAGGTCTTGATACCTATAGCTTGCAATATTGTTCCTGGGAGAGCTTTAACATAGTCAACCATGAAGTGGCTACTTAGCTACAAAGTGGGTCCTAAGAGGGAGTCCAGAAGCCAAAACAGAAGCAAAGAGAGGATTGTAAATTTTCAAAGTAGCTAGTATTATTTGTGACTCATCAGTGACCTCATTAGCATTTGAGATTTTCCTTATTAGATCGCACTTTTCATCCCTTTAATATTTTAATTTTTGTTTTTTATTAAACTTATGAGGATGACTTTGGTTAATAAGATTATATAGGTTTCAAGTGTAGATTTCTACATGATCTGTATATTACATTGTGTGCCCACCACCAATGTCAAATCATCTTTCATCACCATACATTTGGCTCTCTTTACCCTTTTCAACCCCCAACCCCCTTCGCTGTGGTAACTACCATACTGTTGTCTGTGTCTATGAGTTTCGCTTTTATAACCCACATATGAATGAAATCATATGGTTCTTAGCTTTTTCTGACTTATTTTGCTTAGCATGGTATTCTCAAGGTCCATCCATGTTGTTCCAAATGGCAGCATTTCATCTTTTCTTATGGCTGAGTAATATTCCATTGTATACAAGTATATGTACCACATCTTCTTTATCCTATAATCTATTGAAGGACCCTTTGGTTGTTTCCATGTCTCGGTCAGTGCAAATACTGCTGCAATGAACATAGGGGTGTATATATTTTTGCAAGTAAATGTTTTCAAGTTTGTTGCATAGATATCCAGAAATGGGATTGCTGGGTCATATGGTAATTCTATCATGAATTTTTTGAGGAATTGCCATACTGTTTTCCATAGCATCTGTACCAGTTTACCTTCCCCCCAGCAGTGAATGAGGGTTCCTTTTTCTCCACAACCTCTCCAACACTTATTACTTGTTTTGTTGATAATAGCCATTCTAACATACATGAAGTAGTTTTGATTTGCATTTCCCTAATAGCTAGTGAAGTTGAGCATCTTTTCACGTATGTGTTGGCCATTTGTATGTCTTCTTGTGAAGTGTCTGTTCAGTTCCTCTGCTTATTTTTTTTTAATTGGATAGTTTGTTTGGTGTTGAATTGTATGAATTCCTTATGTATTTTAGATATTAACCCCTTGTCAGAGCTGTTGTTTGCCAATATCATCTCCCATTCAGTTGGTTGCCTTTTTGTTTTGTTGACAGTTTCTTTTGCTGTGCAGAAGCTTTTTAGTTTGATATAGTCCCATTCATTTATTTTTTACTTTACTTTCCTTGCCTTTGGGGTCATATTCATAAAATCTTCTCTAAGACCAAGGTCCATAAGTTTAGTGCCTATGTTTCTTTCTATGTAATTTATTGTTTCAGATCTTATATTTGTCTTGATCCATTTTGAGTTAGTTTTTTGTACATGGGAACAAACTGTAATCTAGTTTCATTCTTTTGCATGGGGCTTTCCAATTTTCCCAGCACCATTTATTAAGGAGGTTTTCTTTTCCTCTATTGTGTGTTTTTGACTCCTTTGTCAAATAATTTGCATATATACATGAGGTTTTATTTCTGGGCTCTCAATTCTCTTCCATTGGTCTTTGTGTGTGTTTTTCTGTTAATACCATGCTGTTTTGATTATTGTTACTCTGTAGTATAATTTGAAGTCAGGTAGTGTGATACCTCTGACTCTGTTCTTTTTTCTCAGGGTTGCTTTGGCTTTTCAGGGTCTTCTTTGGTTCTATACAAATCTGACATTTTTTTTATTCTGTTTCTTTAAAAAATGATATTGGGATTTTGATGGTGATTGCATTAAATCTGTACATTGCTTTGTGTAATACGGATATTTTAACAATGTTGATTCTTCTAATCCATGAACACAGAATATATTTCCATTTCATTGTGTCTTTTTAAAAATTGATTTGAGAAAGATAAAGACATCAATTTGTTCTACTTATTTATACATCCATTGGTTGCTTCTTGTAAGTGCCCCAACTGGAGATTGAACCTGCAACTTTAGCGTAGCAGCACAAGGCTCTAACCAACTGAGCCATGGCCTCATTATCTTTTAAAATCTCATTTAGTAATGCTTTGTAGTTTTTAGTATATAGGTCCTTTACATCCTTTGTTAAGTTTATTCCTAGGTGTTGTATCCTTTGTGTTATAATTGAAAAAAATTTTTAAATTTCTTTTTCTGAAATTTAATTCTTAGTATATAGGAATGCAATGGACTTCTGTGCATTGATTTGGTGTCCTACAACTTTACTATGTTAGTTTACTGTTTCTAGTAGTTTTTTGTGGAGTCTTTAAGGATATATATGTATATATCACACATATATATACATATGTATACATATATATATATAATATACGGTCATGTTATTGTCAAAAAGTGACTTTTACTGTTTTACTCCCAATTTGGAGGCCTTTTAGTTCTTTCTCTTGCCTGATTGCTCTAGGTAGGACTTCCAGAACCATACTGAATAAAATTGGTGAGAATGGGCATCCTTGTCCTATTCCTGATTTTAGAGGAAAAGCTTTCAGTTTTTCACCACTGAGTATGATGTTAGCTGAGTGATGTGGACACCAGCCTGCAGTGTCCACGGCATTATGGATGAGATGAAATAAATTCACCCAGACTACCGAGTCTGTGGAGGAAAAGGGATGGTGCGACTTCTCTCTCAAGGGGAGAGCAAGCCTTGGAGTACCTCGGGACATGACCCTTGCCTTTATTGGATTCAATATGCATAGAAATACAGGGTGTATACATAAAGCTCATTAATCATTACCAGGCAGTAAGGATCAAACAATAGATAACATACAAAGAACTCTGAGGGCCTGTTTTGAGTCAGGGTCAGATAGCTTAATGGCCATAAAACTTCAGGGAACAAACTCACTGACTGCTTGAATCCGTATGTTTAATTGAGAGCATCCTAAACAAAACACATTTCACAGGATTTTACATATTCTTTCTTAGGCCTGATCGCCCTAGGGAACCCACCCTTTCCAGCACAGGGAGGCACCCACCACCAACATTGTTTCAGGCTTAAGGCATTGTTTCAGGCTTAAGTCAGGCAGTGGAGTAAGGCAGCCAGGAGATTAGGAGACTTCTTGCAGACAAAATGAGGACGCAGGCTATGTCAAAGCCAAGGGGCAAGGGCCCATCACCCCTTTTCTGTAGCCCCCAAGTCCTTCCCTGGGGGCCTCCTATTATCGTGCCTGTCTTAGGTCATCCCTCCCTTGAGGAATCTTACCCATTATTGGCTAACCAATCAAGCACTGGGGGCCAGGCAGGGTGAAGTAAAAGAGGCAGAGGCAGTACCCCTGCCAGGGAGATAAGCTTTGTCTCCTTAGTGGCTTATGGTCTGAAGGTCACTTGCTCAGCCTTAGCCATGGGGGGGTTACAGCTTCTGAAACCAGGCAGGGTGGTTCCCAACAGCTGAAGGTTTGTCATATATGGCCTTTGTTGAGGTGCTTTCCTTCTGTACCCATATTATTGAGTGTTTTAATCATGAATGGGTGTTATATCTTATCTAATGGTTATCCATTGATCAGACCACATGATTTTTATCCTTTGTTTTGTTAATGGAGTGTATCAGATTGATCGATATGCATACGTTGAACCATCCCTGTGTCCCTGGAATGATCCCCACTTGATCACGATGCATTCTTTTTTAAATGTATTGTTGTATCCAATTTGCGAGTATTTTGTTTAGGATTTTTACATCTGTATGCATCAGAGAGATTGGTGTGTAGTTTTCTTATTTTGTGTTATCCTTGCTAGGTTTTGGTATTGGGGTTATATTTTATCCAAAATAGTTTTGATATCAGAGCTGGCCAGAGTATATCAGAGTATATAATGCACGGATATAGTGATGAAGACTGGAGCAAGGATGGTGTTTGTGAATATAATCACAAAAGTCCAGATAAAATATGTTCTAGAAGAAAGATCAATAGGTCTTGATTACCCATTATTTTTTTTAAATAAAGAAGTAGTTAAAGAACAGGCCCTTACCATTTACACATTGAGGACTCCTTCAAAAAGCTTTAAAAAAAAAAAACATCTTCCCAACATGGACCTATCCTTTAAGAAACTTATCCTAGGAACAAATTGGCATGTGCTTTATACATGATTTCCCCTTTATAAGATACATGATATAAGCATGTATCTTATAAATGATCTCCCCTTTTCTAATTACTGTTGCATTATTTTCTTATAATCCCTTACTTTGACGATTCAGAACTTTTTTTTGGCCTGCTAAAAATATATGAGAAAGAAACTGATTAATTTCATGTCTTTTCAGGTAACTAAGCAAGACAAGAACCTCATAAAGCCTCTTTATGATCGATGCAGAATTATCAAGCAAATCTTGTCAACACCTTCCCTGATTCCAACAATTGTAAGTCAGGATTCTTTCATTAACTAGAAACCTGTACTTGTGCTTTGTATTGTTATGTTTAGTTAGGGAGCCAGTACTGTGAAAGTTATAAAGGAGCCTTCTTGGCAGTATGTGCTGCTAACAAGGCCAGTTATTTTCAGAAAGTAGAAATGTGGTCTCCCTCAACCCCAATACTCTGCTTAACAGTGTGGCTAATGATCGAAACTATTATGAAGCAGGAATCTATGGCAATTGTGTTTTTGAGTATTTTAACATTTTTAACATTTGTTTCCTTTGGTTGGATGAGGAGAACAAACCATGGATTTCAGTATGGCATTACAACACAGCTAGACAGCCTTTCTATGCTATATGTTAGTTAATTTTTTTCACTTAATAAGAAAATTGACAATATGTGACTTGATATAATGCAACATTTGTTTTTGGTACCATTTGACCATTACTATATAAGATATGTCAATTCATCTCAATAGAAAACATGACTACTGAAATTGAGTTAGACTACTTTTAATAAAGAATAATTTATGGGAATACATAACTAGAAAAGCACCACAAATCCTACTCCATCAATATTGAAACAGTCACTTGCTCAAGACATCAATATAAAATGGAATAAATATTAACAAATATAAATTTAAATACACTGGAGTACACTTATAATTCCACAATTTTAAAGACAAAGACAATAGTGATCCATAATAGAAATTTTCCCATTAAGTATAATTTAAAATGGGGTGTGATTTTCAGATTCCCTTGCAAAAAAGAGTTTTGGTTGTGGTAAGCAATACCAGAATAGGTTAAGGAATAACTTCATTTTGCTTTGGCCTTCATAGAACTCTTCCCTGAATTTTTCAATTTTCTAGGTATCCTCTGTATTTGATTGTGGCCCACACCAGGATCTGATTTAGGGTATTACTGTGTGGCAAAACGTGTTTCACCATCCTAACCCATATAACTGTTATGAAGCTGGGGCCCAGAAGGTCTAGTTAAAAGGGAGGGACTCCTAGGCAGTGCAGCCCAGGCTGTACCACATCTTAGATGTCTATGCCTTCTTTAGCCCAGCAAACAGAGATGAACTTGGTGAGCATTTTAGCCCAGCACGGGTATTTCTTTGCTTATTAACTTCTGTAAGTTTTTTTTTTTTTTTTTTTTTTTTTTTTTTATGCAACTGAGGAAGAATTCCTCTTGATTGTATCCTTTTCAGTTCTCAGTAGGCATAGGGGTCACCCACTGTTTTCATGGTATGTATTTATGGTTCCTCTTCCTATTTTTGCTTCCTCAAGAGGCACTTAGCATTTTGTAACTTTATTTAACTCTGCATACAATAAGCAGGAGGAAGAGGACACTGATGAAGACTGTCCACAGGGAAGCCAACAGCCTTCTTTGCCAAATCCAGCATCTCATATTCCTGGTGGCGATCACCTCACCTACTCTAATGAGACTGAGCCTGTAAGGGTCCTGCTACTGGAAGAAAAGAAAGAAATCAAACCACCAGCCCTCTCCATGTCCAATTTACATGAGGCCACCATGTGAGTATGAATCCTAAGTGTGGAACCACCTTTTAATGGTCTATGGTAACTTATATGTACATACAAAATTCAGAAGCACTATTAGACTCTTGAAAAAATGCTATCAACTAGAGAGTAGTAGCCTTAAAAGCATAATCTGGTTGCTTCTTAACTGGATAATAGAGAAGACAATGCCATGAGAAACCAAGGCTCCCCATAAGGTCCTAAAGATGCCATAAATGTTTCTGTTCAGTTTGCTACAGTTACACATCTTTTCACCAGGGCCTGGCACCAGTCTAGTTGTGGGCCTTTGAAAAGGCTGGACCAAAAGGAATTGAGATATTGTGTGAGTCAGTAGTTGTCAGGGCCTTTATCATAGTCTGTTCCATTTAGATAAAATGGTTTCTCCAGATTGAGAATCCCTTTGGCTGTAAGTAAAGGAGCCTCCCATTGTCTCCTAATGGCTCCTCAGTCAGGAGCTATTTGGTTTTCATTAGAATTATCATTGTTCATTAGCTGGCATTCCTCTTGATCATTTGGTCTTCCTTTGGTTTGTATATGATAGGCCAGATTATGAGATTTTCTTTAACATGTATTAATAGTGTGTAAGTATGTGCCCCAAGATAGGGATGGAATCCCTACAAGTGTGAGGTGAGATCATGGACTAAATTTTAAGTTGAGATTTTAGTGTGCTTGCAGAATCAGTTGGTATGCCAATCAGTTGGTATGTCAATTTCAGCTCATAGATGAGTGACCTGTTTGGAAGCAGAAAATCAGTTTTCCTTCCTCTTTCCCTTCCTCCTTCCTTTCCTTTTTCTTTTATTTTTTGGTTGGTTGGTTGGTTGTTCTAAAGCAGCGGTTCTTAACTTATTTCGGGTGCTAGACTTTTTATGAAAGCAATAGAATCTTTTTCTTTGTTTAAAGAAAATGCTGTATATAATTTCAGGAGTTTCAGAGTTTCTGAAACCCCACACAAGTTCCCCAGATAAAATTTCCCACTCTAAAGTATATGACTTTTCTCTCTTACCATAGTAGAATGAAGTGGGCAGAATTCACAGTGTAGCTTTCTATTGGGTCTTCATTTTATTCCCAATGGTTTTACCATTCTCCCCATACTCGATTAAGGATAGAATTTTCTTTAAAATCTTTTCCTCTTCAGTCTCCAACCAAATACTGATGAGTATTCCTTCAAAATATGTTTCTCCCTCATTCATTCTTTTGGGCTTTACCTTCATCACTTTTTTAATGGACTCAGTCTGCTTGCCTCTTATCTGTCCTTGTTCTCTCTCCTTTCCTATGACATTGTTTTTGTCACGTAATTTGCTCTGCTTATGTGTACCCCTATGACATGGCTCTACATGTGCCCTACTGATCCAAAGACACCCTTTTAGGCAAAACACTTCTGTATCACAATATGCTTTTGCTAAATAGATAAGTCTGTTTATGATGATCTCTCAGTTATGCCAGAGCTCAATTATGGCAAATATGTACTTTACCTGATATAGGCCTGTACTTCTTGACCATCTCCGAGAAACTAGGGCTGACAAGAAGAGACTTCGGAAAGCCTTAAGAGAATTTGAAGAACAATTTTTTAAACAAACAGGAAGGTAAGTGTGCGCAGAGGAATATTTAGGTTAATATTTTCCAGGGAATTATTTTTAAGAATGAGCTATAATTTTTGAGGTACAGTAACTTTTTATATGAGATATAAACAATTGTCATAGTGATGTAGACCCCAGGATTCATCTAATGCAATTTTCTGATAATGCTTTTATCAGCTATGTTTATGGAAGGCTGTGGCTACCAAATATGACATCAAAGTTTAAAAAATAGAAGATGAACTTCAAAAATCCCAACCTTAATTAACTAGAATTTATCTAAACCTTTAAAAAAACCTTATTTTTCAGCCCACATAATTTCTTTGTTCTTGGTTACTTAATTCCACATTATTCTCCATCTTATTAAATATTTCTTCCTTTACTTTAAACATATCCTTTAAATTTTAGGATCTCTCCTTAATTAACTTTTTCAGGATTTAGTCACAAGTCCATAGTTATTGTTTCTATCCCTTCAATAAATGTGTAGCTATATTCTCCATTTGTCCTCTCTTTTGTATGTCAACCCAGTATGCCCAAAGTGTCTTCATTTTGAACTCCATTAGTTTCCTCTAAATTTTGGTGCAGTCAACAAAATTACACGTACGGGTTATTGGTCTACTCCTGGAAGAGACAGTGACAAGCCAATCCTGATGAAATGACTGGATTTCCTGGAATACTCTGGGAAACTATAGCTGTCATATGGGGCATCGGTCTTAAAAAATAATAATAAAGTTTATAATTTCCCCCAAATCACAAAGTTAATAAGGCGGCAGAGGTGGGAGTCACAGATGCACAGGCTCCTCGGTATTCCCTCCATTCACACATCTGCCTTTCCTGGCCTGCTTCCATTGCAGCGGAAGGAGTGCCCTGATGGAGAGAGACTATTTTCTAAAGCATTTGAAAGCTCGGGTCTACTCACCTCTTAGTCTTAGTGTTCCCACTTCAGTCCTTCAGGGGTGTTCTCTAAAACTGGAACTACTGAGTCAGAAACATTTTGTATTCAGCAAATAAAGATGTAACCAACCTAGTTTTCTGCTTGGAATCTTCCTTACCAGTTGATGGCTACAAGTCCAAGTGACTTTTAATGCTGGTGTTAACTAATCTAGTATGTTATGTGACTATTAAACTTAGAATATAAAACATAGTTTCTTGGTTTTTTATTTCTATTTCCATTGTTTCCTTTATAAAATATCCATACAACTTTTACATTTATATTTTTACCTATTTGAACCCAGGAGTCTATTTTAAAGAGTTTGAGAACTTCTCAATGTACTAGTAGTCCTGCCTAATAGATGTGCAGTGGTGTTTGGCATTACTTCTGACATACAGAAAAGTTATTTATGTTCTACACCTGTGAGTCCTGAACCAACTTCAGACAAGTCTATGTTTGACTGAGGTTGTTTGCCCTCTTGTGGTAATATACTTAAATTAAATGCAAAAGTGATGATATAATACAAATAAAATCATTTAGTTGAATGGATACAAAATATGGATCTTAATCTTGTTTTCGTAAGAAATTTTATTGGGAAGGCCTAACTATCCATAAAGTAAAATAATCATGCAAATAGATTACTAGAAATTTTAAGGGACTATAAATGTGCTTTAATATTTACCATGCAAGAGGCATAATCATATAGATTTGATATTATTAACAATTATGACTTGGGAACTATGCTAATAAAGACTTTAAGCATGTTTTCTATAATGGGAAAACTGCTTCAGGAAATACTGGCAAAGCTTTTCGTTCTGGCCAATATACTCTTGTTTATTAGCCAAAATAGAGAATGTAGGACCAGGGGAAAGTTACGTGATTATTCAATTCATGTTTTCCTATAAATTAGATAATTTCTTCAGTTAGAATATTTACACAAATTAAGGTGGTATTTACACACCATATATGATAAGTTTGGCCCGTGATACAGAATGGAGGCAAAGGAATTGTTATATGATTCAGACATTTAAGAGAAACCCTGTCTATAGATTTTGAGTATTGAGTTCTGCACTAAATATTGCAGGACAGTGTACAGTGGCGCAACACAAGTAGATAACTACACTTTTAGGGATTAGTTTTTTTATTTGTAAGAGATATAAATGTCTTTATTCGTACTGGGAAAATAGAAAGGTGTATAGATAAAATATTAAATGTTTGCTATTTACCCATTGTCAGCCATTCTAATACTGAAGAGTATTTGTTTTTATATTTAGTAGCAATTGCAGTGCTTTATCTATGTTTTCTACCCCTTTTATTTCAAAGTCTTGGGTGGAAATGTCTTAAAAGCAATTGGCCATCTTATCAATCAAGGAGATAAGAGCCTCCTGAGATCCTGAAGCAATTACTGCCCTTTAGGGAATATGTCCTGGCAACATATTTTTGTGGGAAGGCAAATGGTTTTGACAAGAGATGTTACCCAATTGTTATTCAAGGTAAATGGCAAGAACATGTAGTAGTTAGAATGCGTATGTATAAAAATCTATGCATTACCATATGTTGTTTTTTGAACCAGTGTGCCAAAAGAACCGCTGAAATTAGACTCATAGATTACTTAAAGAACTTCTCAGTGATCCTATACACAATTACAAGAAAACCTGGGAATATTTCATGTTTGTAAGATAGCCATTGAGCTTTTTCCCCTCTATTATTCTAAACTTATAAATTATTTTTGTTAGCATGATTTGTGCAGTATTTTTACTTGATTTTTTTAACAACTATCATTATAAAGGTAGAATATTCTGTACAGGCATGGACCTATGGCATGGATAATGGGGCAAAGACTAGACAAGGAATACCTTGAAGGTTCTGGTGTTTGTTTTTTTCCTCAGACCTTTTCACTTGCCCTATTGTTATATGTCTTGCACTGGACTATATATTGGCAAAACACCTACGACATTCAAGTTCTCAAAGGGTACTATTATACAGAACTGTAATAACACATGGAAGAGAGAGTGAATGAAGGTGAAAGGGAAGGTGAAAAAGACATGATGCAAAAATCAAGTGGAAAGTGCTACCCCATAGAGTCTCAAGAATTATGAAAGGATTTTTAATGATTTGATTCAGTGTAAACAGATGGTATTTTCTGTTTTGCAGAAGTCCACAAAAGGAAGATAGGATACCCATGGCAGACGAGTACTATGAATACAAGCACATAAAAGCCAAATTGAGACTACTAGAGGTCCTAATCAGCAAGCAAGATGTGGCCAAAACAATTTGAAGTTCAAGAAATGTTTGTGATAACTTTCATCCAAGATAAAGTTTATTTCCCTCTGCTATTCTTGCTGAGTAATTTTGACATACTGAAAACTGAAGCACTTTAGTGGTAGTATTAGCTGTTTTTAAGAAGGGATGGCAAGTGTAATTATAAAGTTAATGATGAAGAGATTTAAATGGGAGGAAATATACTATGTAACAGTATAATTAGAAAAATAAAGTTCAACGTACTCTATGCCAAGGAGAAAACTCACAGTCAGTATATTTCAGAAAACACCTAATATTTTATCAATTCTAAATAAGAGATAGCATCCACTTGTTCAATGGGCCACTTGTTAGAGAAAGTCTAGTGTCCAAAGATTGCTTATGCTGATTTATAGGAAAAAGCATGATTTTTAAAAATCAATGAGAGGAGGAAAAGAAACTCTGCTTTTTAGGTAGGAAGGAATACAGATAGTAAGAATGTAACTTATTTGAAACTTCTAATAGATTTTTAAGTGTTAAAAAAGATCTACTACCTTGTCCCCTATGTCTGCTAGGCGTTCAGTCCCCTAAAATATACTGAAATGTGTCACTGCTAATTTTTTATTTCTATATAAAAATAGCACATTATTTTATGTTAATTGAAATTTTACATTTCTGATTACCAAAGTTCATTCTGATAGCATGTACTTTGTGAATTATCTTTGTCTATGATTGACAGATGTTTATATTAAAATAAAATATTGTACTGAAATTTGAAAATAGGTATTTTGGATAGATAAGTGTCTGCAGTATATAGCTAATGTGATCATAGTTATGATTGCTAATCATTTTGTTTACTATAACTAAGATTATATAACTATTTTTCCATTGGGAATATGCATTTTTCTTAAAGTTCCAAGGTCTATACTTTGTAAAGTTAAAGAGATTTCTCATGAGCTATAGTTATTCTTCATTCTGTATAAAATGAAAGATTTGAGAATTGTATGCTATGACACCTTGGAAAAAAAGCCAGAATATTTTATTTGCTTCATCAACTTTTGTGTATTTGTTTTGTGTTATTTTGTACTAAAACAAGTTTATTATTTTTGCTTTTGTAAAAATAAGGTCGACATTTTCTCTCTTGTACCAGCCATGTTTGTAGTTCTATTTTCTGTAATATTTAAGCATGATGTTGAGCAAATTCACATTTTCATATAGTCTGGATGGGAAGAATATTGTCTATTTCAGAGGCTTATTGTTTTTGCTGTATTTACCTGATATTTTGTAACTTTTAAGAATCAGAATAATGTCCTTCATAAATTTGTTTAATTGAAGTCACCTACTTGTAACAGGACAGATACACAACTATTTGAGGTTTACAAACTACATCTTTGATAAGGGAAATGGTTTCGTGACATGTACACAATTGCTATTAAAATGTAACTATATATTCTATGATTGTAAATATTTTATACAATACAAATAAAATATTTTTCTATTATATTTATTATGTTGAAACACAGTAGTTGTTTCCTGTTAGCTAATATAAATAACATAAATAACACTGTCAAACAACAAGTTGGAAATGCTGACAATTCTAGGCTTCAAGATTTAACTCATGCTGCAATTACACCCTTCATGCGGTTTGGAGTTATCCCAATATTTGTTCAGTAGATTAAAATGAATGCATATTTAAACACCACTTATAAGCCGTTATTTTGTATTTTGCTGAAGCGGTTTATATAATTGTTTCTGTTATGTTTGGCATAAAGAAAAAATAAAAACATTGCAGCATCTAGGCAATAAAGTTGTCAGGAGAACAGGATATTTCATCATAGAAAGTAGTGGGAAGGGTGGGGAATAGGAAACACTAAGACAACTGAATGAAATTTGAAAAGTGGAAGTTTGCTTTTGGTGCCAGCGACATGAGCATGCTTCAGTGGAAAACATCTGGTGATGAAAATGGACAGCAGATGATCAATGCTCCTAAGGGAAGGACAGGGGCTGAATAAAAGTAAGAAAAGGGGGCATTAACGTCCAACACTGATATTACAGGTTTTGCAGCTGGGATCTTTCTTTGCATTTGCTGTAGACAAACTCATGAGCTGATGACCAGTGATTTCTGCCACAGTGCCCAGAGAAAGATCCACGGGGTCAGTGTAAATGACTTCTAAAATGACATCCTGGGCATGGTGGTAAACCAGCACCCCATCTTCTTCTGTGCACGTCAAAAATTTATTATCCTTGGAATTTAGCTGAGGAAGACGCTGCTTACAAAATTCATCTCCTGGTGATCCCACAGGAGCAATAACAAGAATCACATAATGATAAGCAGTGTACATACAGTAGAAATCCCCAAAGTATAAGTTAGTATTGGGGTTAAAAAGTTTCTCTGCTGCAATCTCAAACCTGTATCTTCCATAAGGTGAATCCTGGGGTGGCTTCCCAGTATTGAATTCAGTGCTGCAGCTGAAGAAGATGCCTTCTAATTTTCCACTAATAGGAGAGCCATGGCTACCACTGTTATCCTTGACAGAAGGCTGCATAGCATTACCATGATGTTCTCTGCAAGAGAAAAGAAATGCTCAGTACTTGGTACAATAGTGATAAAGCTACTGATTTACAGATTCGAATGGTGATGGGTCTAAAAGTCAACTGTCTACTATTAAAAGCCTAAATGCTCATCCTATATCACATCAAGAAGATATCTTTGATATTATCTGTAGGTGGCTAAGTTCTAGTTTTGACCCTAAGGAAAGGATGTTCTGTTATAAACCTTGGAGTTCTTTAAAATAATAAATTTCTTGGTCAGAAAAAAAACCTAATTTACATGAATTTTAAAACTACCATGGACAATCCAACAAAAATAAATTTCCTTATTAGTAAATACATCTTTCCCACTAGTATATTCGAATAACTATATATACAATACATATGTTAATTTTTTGCATTTTTCCATGCTCTTCTTGGAAGAATTTTTGGAAACAGATGAAGCCAATTTTATATCTAAGGACCTGAAAACAGGCCAGTTCCCACCCAAAGAACAAAGAAAATCAGGGAAATACTGACCTCCAGTGGCCACGTAAAATAGACACTGGCAGTATTCCAGGAATCTAAACCAAAGATGTATTTATGCTACTGCTGTATTTCTTATTTAAAAATAGCAATAGTGGATATTTTTTGTTTTTAAATTTTATGTTTAAATATAATAATACTTTTCTTGGTGAGTATATATATGATCATTTCCATTCAACAGTTGACAGGTATAAAAATTTCTGTTGTATCTGTCATTTTGTACTCTCTAAGTGAATGGTATCCACCATGAGTTATATAGACTAATGGGTAGAAAATTTACCAGCTAAAAGAGTTATGAACTAAATTCTATATTCATATAATATTCAAACAGAAGGCAGGAATTTTTTGCCACCAAAATATGTAAAAACATATGATACTGTAAAATACTTCCTTTGAACAGTAAAGATGCCTAAATTCATTTCTCTCTTTACAATTTTTTATTTTTATTTTTGCATTTCCACAGCTTAGAGATGATTTAAATCTGGAACCATGATCTTGATTTAAGAAAAACTAGGGTGGTATGAAATGAACAACAAAGTTTCCTAATTTTTTTCAAATACAATCCTGTCGATTTAAGAATTACAGTGAAAACAAGGTTTTTAAAAATAAATTATAGGGATTACTATAATTTGTAATTATTAACAGTTTTAGAACCCATATAGGATTTACTATTTTAAAATACTTAATTTCACTTTAAAAAACACATCTGCCTTTTTACTGTCCTGAAATTTTTTCTTACAAATATGAAAGGGTTGTAAGTATTGAAACTACCTGTTGGTTAAGGTTCTTTTGAATTCTTGGAAACTGCTCCCAGGGGTAAACATGGGCTATCTCAGAGATAATAGCCAAACACTAGAATTCAAAAGTAAACAAAGGAGACTCTCCTCATGAATAATTAATTCAAGATTAACAGTAGAGAGATTTCCACTTGGGCATAAATCTGAAAATCCCACATGATTCACCATAATATTTCAGGAAATAATCACTCTTATTGTTTTATTTTTAATGTTTTAAAGAGACCCAGAAGAAGAGGAGAGAATTCAGTAGTTGATAAAAGAGACAGAGGCAGTGAGTTATTGAGGATTAGAGGAGTGTGTACATGAAATGCTCATCAATCTAAAATCCTGGGGGTCTAAGATCTTTCACTCAAATAGACAGGAATTCGTATTACAAATGATTATGGAAAGGCATCTAAATGAAGTGGGAAAAATCCCATGATCTGACTTTTTTTTACTTAATTATTCTGGGAAATAAAACCAGAATATAATCAACTATTTTGAAAAGAAAACTAAAATTGCTAGTTCCCAGAACTAGACTCAAGAAAAACTTAAGCCTAGAATTTGGAATGTCATTTAGTAAAGCTAATAAGTATATATATGCTTTTGATCCTTACCGAATATAGTCAAAATATTCTTTGTGCTGGTTACGATAAAAAACAGAAAATTTTAGCATCCGTCCTGCAATCACTTCTGCTTTCTCCAACAGTTGTGTTAGGTGAACTTTTGAATAGTCTGAAATTACAAAAATGCCTGCTATTAAAAATATATTACCAAAAGTACCAACTGCCTACTTAATAAATTGAAAATTATTAAAATTCACTTTTAGAAATTCATCTTAATAAATAGGAAATTGCACTTAACAATACAAACATTCATTGTGTGACATAGTTTTCTTTGTACAAAAACATTCTGGTTATGGCTTATAGTTGTTTTTTAGAATAGTCTCACATTTTTTCATGCTTTGAAATGAAAGCTCCTGAAACAAAAACGTTAATAAGGAATATAGACTCTGCATGATTCAAGTAATGTTAATCAGCACCATACAAGCTTTTCTTCAATTAGCTGACAAATTGAATAAGAAAAGCTTATAACCTGAAAACAACAGCAAATAGAACTTAAAGGAGTAGAAATAATGATGTTCATTTAATTCACTCTCTCAATCTTAAAGGCTGGCAGGGTACATTAAATATGGCCTTTTTAATGATGCAGAAACTGTGGCTTGTCACAGTTTAATGATTTGCCAAATGTTTATACAATTAGTATTTTAGAGACTAGGTCTTTGGCTTTCAGTTGATGGTTTTTGGGTATACAAAACTCTTTGAAAGTGTAAAGCATCTCTCAAAGTAACCTTTTCACCAACTCTGAAATTGAAGATGATTGTCAAACTCCTATACCAGAATGTGAGCAGAAATTTTCATCTACAAAGATTATAAGCCTTTCCAAATAAAAGCAACCTAGTTGAATTGCTCATGTTTTGTTTACTCACCGCTTCATTGGCTCAACAAACATTTATTTAGATTAGAACATATGATATACAAAGTACCATGCAAAATTGGGTGATCAGGTTAAAAAATAAAGACTCAGAGTCTAAAGAAAGAACTAAATATATGGACAACCATCACTTATTATGAGGTAAGCACAGGGTTTTACCTGTCATAGAGTAGGCTAAAAGTAGATTAGCCTGTGGCATTCTGTTTTATATCCAATACTTTGCACAGTACATAGCACACACTATGTGCTCAATAAATTTTGAGTGAATGAGGTATCCAGATTAAAATATAATTTACACAAAACAGCTTTCTTAAAATTTAGGAGTGGGGGTTATTGATAAAGCTGAGGTAAAACAGTCTGAATTATTTTAATAAACTCAGACAAACTTTAAACAGTTTAAGTTTCTCATACATTTTTCTCATGGAAATAAAGATGCAAAATAAATTATAAAAAATATTGTGCACATTTAAAAGATGGATTTTCCTTATTATTTACCCCATAACTTCCTTAGAAGAATTATGGGGTGTAGTTAAATAAAAGAACAACAGGGAGATCAGTGTAAATAAAAGAAGACATAAGGTTTTCCTTCATATACATAGAAATACAAGATACTCATATAGTTAAATAGATTATAGAAGAGAGTAAATGTGTGTGTATCGATTGATACATGATATCCATACACAGATAATTTCAGAAGTAGAAATGACAAAGGTTTTCTTTAAGATAAAGAAGAAATAATATTTCACACCTTTCTCTAATGTCACATGGTAAATTATAGCTCTTTTTAACGTACAACTACTATGATACAATTCAGTTCCAGCAGTCCTATGAAAAATAGTGTGAATTCAAACAATGTCAAAGAAAATGTGTACATATCTTACTGTGTCTCACTCAAATCTCCCTGGGAAGACAATGAAAGTAGATGGAAAGAAATGCAGTAAGAGACATAAACACAAGGATACCAAAGAGTAATTTTAATTCAGGTAAAAAGTTGATGTGGTATAATAAATCCAACAAGACACATCAAATATAGGTATAAATTATATTGAGAATTTTTTACTCACTATTAATACACTATAGAAATCTTTAGCTATTTCCTTATTGATTACTGGTCTATGATTAATACAGATTTCATCTATTGTAAAATGTATTTTTAAAAACATTTTAGCATCTCTGACATGAGTCTGACAATAAATGTGATACATAAAATGGTGAATCTTAAAATCAATGACATCTTAGATAAGAGAAAATAAGGTAACAGAGAGGTATTTTCTTTAGTCTCAAACATTGAAACCCTTAGCAAACAAGGATGTTTCAATCCTTAGCGATTTTCTCATAGAATAAACAAAAAGGTTAATGATAAAATCAAAACAACAGAATTAAATTTCAACCATCATATCTATAAAAGTTTTATACTCAGTTTTAGATTAAGAAACAACAACACATATTGAGATAAAGCAGTACTTAAGCAAATTCTGTGTAAAATAATGCAAGTATTAGGTTGTGTGAAAAAAAATAGCTGATTTATCTGAAAGATACCTCAGCTGAGAGAAGTTGCTAAGCAACCTGTAGTGAGTGAGGCAAACTGTTTTTAAGACTTTTTCTACAAGCTCCTTTATGTAAAACACAGCCTCTCTACAATTTATTAAGGAAACAATCACCTAGATAAAGAGGAAACAAAGCAGGATTCTAAGAGACAGAAGGGACAATGACAGATGTATTCAGGTAGAGATATCTTTGTATCCCTTCAACACCTATTTTAGTGTTCAATAAATATGTTTCTTTTTTTAAAAGATTTTATTTATATTTATTTTTAGACAGAGGGGAAGGGAGGAAGAGAGGGAGAGAAACATCAATGTGTGGTTGCCTCTTGCGCTCCCCACACCGGGGAACTTGGCCTGCAACCCAGGCATGTGCCCTGACTGGGAATTGAACCAGCGACCCTCTGCTTCACAGTCCGGTCAATCCACTGAGCAACACCAGCCAGGGCAATATGTGTTTCTTGACTGAATGAATAAATTAATAGATAAATGAAGAGATGAATGCTAACATTTCAAATATAAGAGAATACTAAGGTACAGTTTAAGATAAAAGGGGATGGGCTCTCCACATCAGATATCCCAATGCCAAATAGCTATGAGGTTATTTTCTAACGATGTAAAGATGCACAAGCACACACATACTAAAAGACAATAAGTTAGAGGTAGGTTTTCAGCACTCAAGTGAAGAAAATCCAGTAACATTTCTGGTGAGGTACAGACATGGAGATCTGCCTCTTTTATCCTAAATTAGAGAAGGATGTTTCTGTCAATAAAAAAGAAAAAACAAAAGAAAAAGAGAAAAAATAGCTTTCTCAAAATATGCTGAGTGTATTTTCAAACTGCATCAATTTTTACTTTCAAAGCTTTCACTTTGAAAAATCAAACTATGCATGCAGCAAAGAACTAATTTAATACCATTACCTAGCTTTTGCTGAGAACCTCAGTTCCTTCCAATCAATTCAACACAGTTTGTTCTGTTACACAATGTTACTGGCAATGCACCAATGACTATATGATACATATCACCTTTTAATTACAAAAAAAATTCTTTCTGTAATTAGCTTTCCAGGAATTTTTACATAAGTTTTTTTCCTTTATTTGTACCTATTTCTCTTACCTGCTGTGCAGAATTCTATAATTTCACTCCATTCAGACACAACGTAATCACCATCAACTTGTTTTGAGGCTGTCTGCACTGCTACTGTATACTCAGTTCTTGGGCTCAGAAACCAGTGCCCACGGACAGTCATTGGCAAGGGAACAGCTTTTGCCACTAATTTTGTTGGAACATCCTAAGAAAGGAAGGGAGGAAGGGAGAAGGGAGGGAGAGGGAGAGAAGAAAGAAAAAAAGGACATAAATTAATCTAGCAGTATAACAAAGTAGTTATAAACATTGTAGATGAATTTATTAAAAGTTCCTCTACAGCTAATGACAGAATTTTCCTGCTTAAAGATATTTAAATATTATTATATTCAAATCTTATTCTGCAGATGTGAAAACTAAGGCCCAACTTGATCAAGAGACATGCCCAAGGTCATGCAGCACAAATGTACTTAGATTTTAGTTTTCTTGATTTCCAGTATAATGTTATTATCTGTACATTCCTTATATATCTTCCTTAAAACAAGATGCTAATACTAAATAATAAAATAAAACAGAAACATGAAAGGAATAAAATTCAACAGCTTTAGTATTTTAAATATTTGCTTAATTAATACTACCCAATAATTTAATGAGTAGCCCATTACTAAATATTTTATAATTAAATGGAAAGAACGTTTAAAAAAAAGATTTTTACATTTATTTATTTTTAGAGAGAGGGGAAGGGAGGGAGAAGGAGAGAGAAACATCAATGTGAGAAATACTGATAGGTTGCCTCTCCTACACATCCTGACCAGGAAGTGAACCTGCAACCCAGGCATGTGCCCTGACTAGGAATTGAACTGGAGACCTTCCCTTTCCTCACCTATAGTTAGTATGTATAAATGTGCATATAGAAAAATGAAAAATTTCCAGACAAGACAGTACTTTGAAAATACTTGTCAAGTTAACCTTAGTATCAATATAAAACAAAGACCATGTCATCAGTGGAAGTACTGAAATATAAGAAAGACTACTTAAACCAGGTTAACTATTATCCTTTTATAGCTACTTCTGAAGGGAGACATGTAATAGAAAAGGTATGTGTTAAGTATATAGTATGAGAATAAATATCAGAGAAGTGTTACATCTCTAAAATATCTAAAGGTTAATTTTCATTCTCAAACCATAAAATAAAAGGTTACATAAAGCAATTCTTAGTCCTAAAGTTTTTAATTAGATACCCTATGTTTATAAGTTCTATCACATTCTTCTTTTGACAGTTATAGGGAAAAATATGTGCTTCAGTGGAAATCTGTGCATCACTTATATTACACCTTTCTGCTTATCTTCTTCAGACTCTGTAGCAGCTATTTTACAAATCCATAATTTGTAGATAGCTCATAACAATTCAGTTATCCTTGTCTAATTACGTCCAAATGAATTTTGTTCAGTGAGAGGGACAATCTTCCATTCTACTCCTGCCCTTGCTCCCTCCTTCACCCCCAAAAGATTTGCCTCCACTCACACATTTATTTCAATATCCTGATCTATAACTGTGTCTTTTTTTGGATTATTCTTTGAACTAGTTGTAATAATACCTCATCAGTTACCTCATTAATGAGTGAAATAAAATCTTTAACATATGTTCATTTTTATGTCTTATGAGAGTAATGATTTCACTTTTTTTAACAACATACTTGGTATTTCACTTTCTTATGAAGTTTCCTAGAGGGATAGAGTTTTTTTAAGTGACATATAATTTTTATTCTTCCCAATGTCAAATGAATCATATAAGTAATTACTAGAACATTATTCCTTCTTTCAAAATATCCTCATATTTAGGAAGTTTTTAAGATGTAAATACGTGTTAGGATTTTACCTTGTGTTTAAATTTATTGGAGTTCTTGTTCTCTTTCTTGTTGAGGTCAATAAAATAGTGTGTAATACGGTCCTTTGATTTTGAATCCATTTCCCATGAAATCTTGAATGAGTCACATGTAATGTTGCTTATTTTGATGTTACGTGGTACAGGAAGTTCTTCCATTTCGGCTATGCCACTGTCTTGTGATTTGTTCCCTGCAAGAAAACAATGCACAAATAGTTTCCAAGTAATAGATTTTTCCAGTTTGCAAGCTGTGTACCTATTTCTGAACTCAACTAATTACTAACTCTGAGATTTCTCTTTGTTAATGAAGTAATTTGAGTGGTAATGATAGTAGAAGATCATATTACCAATAAAAAGCAGAACTAAATTAGTCTTTACCAATTCTCCATTTCCAATTTACTTTTCTAATTTCTGCTTTTCCACAAAATAAAAACAAAAACATTGATGATCTATCTTTCTAATCCATAAAAGTTTAGCCTTACATGTTAGGTTCCATCTGAAAGGCCCCAATAGACTATTTTTCCTACATGACTAATAATCAATTCTGCTCTAAGATAAAAAATTGAGTATTTTAAGTTAGATGATATCATAAATATTGATGATGAAACGTCCAGTAAAATTTTAAAAAATGTTTCTTAAAAGTAATCTATGAGGTATCAGTGACAATCTATGAAAATTGCTTCCTTTTTCCATTTTGGAAATTTATATACAGAAACAGCATGCAATGATTATACTACACATACAGATAATATTAAAGACTATTCTCTTTCAAGTTACTGTATCAAGGATTATTCTATGACTCTTCTACCTGTTGTATCTTGATAAATTTAATTTTGAGTGCTAAAACAATAACACTAGAAAAGAAAAAGCAATTACCATATTTTTTCAGACTATAAGATGCAGGGTTTTTACCACATTTTTTGCTTCAAATTTTTTTCCCTATTTTTCTCTTTTAAAACCTAGGTGCATCTTATGGTCCAAAAAGTAGACGCACCTAGGTTTTAGAGGAGGAAAATAGGAAAAAAATTTTGAAGCAAAAAATGTGGTAAAAAGTGCAACTTATAGTTTGAAAAATACGGTACTACGTTGATTGATATTAAAATCCTGAAGAACTGATCTAACAGCTGGTTACTTTAATGACTGTGTCCTACATTTCCACTAAGAGAAAATGCTATCACTTTTGTTAAGAGTAGGATGGATGATAGGGCAAGAAAAGGAAACACAGATTTGCCAAGTTTGTTTTATATGTAGGAAGACATCCTGGGTCAAATTTTACTCCACTTATCCTTCCTATGTTCCCTTACCCCAAGGCAACATAAAATTCAATGCCCTGGAAAGAGAAAAAAAATAAAAGTAATTGCTATTCATATGATAAAAAGTGGTAGGTTATAAATCAGTTACATAACTTGTTCCTTACAAGAATAAAATAGCAAATCTTGATCAGCAAAAATTATAAAGAATGAATGTCACCTTGTGGCAATATCTACCACTTCCCGATTAGATTATGCTCTCTGCCCTCATACTCCCATTCTAATTATTGACGATTCCCAGTATTATTAAATCTTTGACCCATGTTGTCTCATTTCAAGCTGTGTTATGGCTTGAAGAACCCAATAGCAATTGAAAACTAATTTTAAAATACCTTCTTTATCATTTTTTGAACACTATTTTTAAATACTGTATTTCTTCTATGTACTTCCCTCATGCTTCAGTTTCATTAGATTCCTTCTCCAATAAAACTCCCAGAAAACTCAATCCCCCATCTTTTTCTTTCCTCTCTACCTGACCTCACAGAATCCCTAAATTGCTTTGTCTTAGCCTTTCAAAAGTCAGGGGAAGGGAAGATACCAAGTGAAATGCTTTTAATGGCTTTGGGAAAGGGAAAGACAATAAACAAACATGAGTTCTGTAGAACTCTTCTGGATTATGACTGTCCATATTTCACAACTAAGTAAAAAAACTGTTATTTAAGATCATATAGAGAAATGTAAAGTTATTTTGCCTGTGATCCAATTTAATGAAAAACTTCAATATATTAACACTATATAAAATGCTGTATTTTGCCACTTCTATCTTATTCAACCTTAAAATAATACATAGGTGATTATTTCCTGGAATTATAGTACTTCATTTTATACATTTGTTCTTATTATGAAAACTTAAGAAAAATTATTGAAATGTGGAAACTTGTTCAATTTGTTTTTCCATTCAGAACAATACAAAGCTCAAACTTATGAAGGATCTGTTACATCAAGAATCTTCATTTTTCAAGATCCTTATCATAGTCCCAGTTTTTATTTTTAAAGATGAGTCTGTTAAAGAATTGCTTTATTAATACAAACTATTAATTCATACACACAAACTATAAAGCACTAAGAAACTTAAATCTCTAAGGCAGAGCAAACAGGTGGCAATTCAACATCCAGAATTGACAGAATGCTCAAAGGAAACTGCAATGTTAAACTCCCACGGTGAAGGAGGACTGCGGTGTAAACCTTTTCAAGGTTCCTCTCCTCATCTAGCATCATGACAGGGGGCACTTCATTCAAGGGGAGCTGTGAGATCTGGTGTTTTTCAGGCAAGTCAAAACTCTCAAAATCTAGAGGATTGAAAGGAAATAAGTTTTCTATATCTGTATACATGTTACCCAAGGCAGGAACAGAGCATTTTGCTTTAACAGTCTTCTTTTTAGGATAGGTTTTCTGTCTTTGTCTGAGAGGTCCATTAGTCTTTACTGACTTTTCTGTAGCTGGGTTGATAGTTCCCAAGCCTTTCTGGAAGCTTTAGGTAAGGGTGATGGAGCATCACACACTTTGTCAATATGTGGTAATGCAACATGAGATCTTCCATTTAAAGCTCTGAAAGGCCCAGACCCCAGCTTCAGCCCGTTCTTGGAAGCCACTCAGGTACCTAGTTCACCATTTTCCTTACCCACAAAGATCACAGAGACCATTCTGGATTAAGTTAGAATCAACAGCCAAAGTCACCCACGACTCAGCCTCTCATAGTCCCAGTTCTTAACAAAGCCTCCAGATTATCCTCTATATGGCTTTCTTACTTGGTCAGAACAGGTAAAAAATTTAACTTAAATTAGTCCTAAATTACATGTAACATCCCTCCTCCTCACACTCTGAAAATCAATGTTTAACAGAGATTTTGATGTAAGTGACAGAAGACAATGATTTTGTCTATAAAATTGGTGAAACAACAGTGATCTGCATGACACTAATATTCAATAACCAACCAGCACTATCATACATGTGTATAATCATGTGTAACTTGCAAATGCGGCTTCCCTTTCTTTGCAAAACTTCATCTTAAGGGTAATTCTAGTTACATTTTAATACTTAAATCCCAAATGATTCTAGTATCTGTTGCTGTACTGCAGATACTACTGAATGAAAAATGACACTGTTATCTGTTCAAAATATGAAAACTACTTTTCAGAACAGTTCAAAAGTACTTAACAGTAGTAATTATTGAAATGCACGCTGAAAACATTGCTAAATCATACTAATGTATTTTGTATGTATGGCTGTTCTCTCACAAGAATTAAATTGCCTTACAACAGAATGATCAGATTTTTTTAAAAAACAGCTTTATTGAAATATAATCCACATACTATGTAATCACTCAGTTAAAGTGTACAATTAATCTTTTTCCTGTTTGCTCAATCCCATCATCCCCTAATTTTCCCCCGCCTCCTTAGCTGTCATCCTGCTCTCTATTTTTGAGTCTGTCCCTATTTTGCTTGTTGGTTCAGTTTGTTCATTAGATTCCACATGATGAAATCATATAGTATTTGTCTTTCTCTGACTAGCTTATTTCACTTAGCATAATGTTCTCTAGGTCCTTCCATATTGTCACAAAGGGTAAAATTTCTTTTTTACAAAAAATGAGCAAAAAGGAAAAAAGACTCATGGACATGGACAACAGTTTGGTGGTTGTAGGGAGGGGAAAAAGTGTACAATTTAATTGCTTTTAATAGCTTCACAGAATTGAGCATCCATATCCACAATCAATTATAGAACTTTTGTTTTTACCCAACAGAAATCCATATTTTAGCCATTACACCCCAACCCTTATTTATCCCCTCTCCTCAGCCCCAGGCAACCAATAACCTATTTTTTATCTCTATAGATTTGCCTATATGGATATTTCATATAAATAGATCACATAATATACTGTTCTTTATGACTGGCTTCTTTCATTTAGTGTATTTTCAAGTTTCATCCATGTTGTTTAAGCACTTCATTTATTCTTATTGCCAAATAATATTCCATTATATGGACACACCAGTTTTTGTTTATCTAGTTATCAGCTGATGAACATTTGGTTTGTTTCCACTGTTCAGCTATTACAAATAATGCTGTTATGAACATTCATGTATGAGTTTTTGTGTGGACATGTTTTCATTTCTCTGGGGTATATAACTAGGAATAGAACTGCTGGTTCATATGGTATATCTTTGTTTAGTTTGCTGAGGAACTTTCACATTGCTTTCCAAAGTGGCTGCATTATATTACATCCCCACCAGCAGTGTATGAGGGCTCTGATTTCACCACATCCTCATCCATACTTATTATTATCTATCTTCTTTTGTTGCTTGTACTTTTGGTGTCATAACTAAGACACCATCGCCTAATCCAAGGTCACAAATATTTACACCTACATTTTCTCCTAAGAGCTCTATATGTATGATTTTAGCTCTTAAATTTAGGGTTCTGATCAAATCTTAGTTAATTTTTGCATTTGGTGTGAAGTAGAAGTCCAGCCTTCTTCTTTATCAGGTGAACATGCAGTTGTTTCAGCACCATTTATTGAAAAAGATTATTCTCATTTAATTGCATTGACACCCTTGTCAAAAATCAGTAGGCCATAAATGTAAGGTTTATTTCTACACTCTCAATTCAGTTCCAATGATTGATTCCATTACCACCCTGTCTTGATGACTGAAGTGACAATGCAGTATGTTTTGAAATTGATGAATGTGAGTCCTCCAATAATATTCATTTTCAAGATCATTTTGACTAAGTCCCTTGAATTTCTACATAAATTTTAGGATCAGCTTCTCAATCTCTGCAAAGAAAACAGGTAAAATTTTGATAGGGAATGAGTTGAACCTATAGGTCAATTTGAGTGGTAAAGCCATCTTAATAATATTGTCTTTTAATCCATGAATATAGAATATCTTGCTGTTAGTTTATTTCAACATGTTCAGATCTTAAGTGCTCTAAAGACAACAGTGTTTAATAAGTAAATTTACATTATCAATGAAAACATCCCTGCAGATTCATTCCCTTTTAAAAGTCTATTTTGGAGGTTTACAAGAATACACCAAGTACAGAAAATAACATAATGAATCCTTATGTATCCACTGCCCACCTTCAACAACTATCAACCTTTTGCGATTTTTGTTTCATTTGTTTACTACCTATCTTTGAATTACTTCACCTTTTACTTTCTTGAAAATACTTTCAATACGTCAGCCTCACAGAAAAGTTGTAAGGATAGTACTAAGAGCTCCCATACCCTTCACTCGGATTCTCTAACAGTTCACTCTTAGACCTTCCATTCTCTTCTTTTCTCATTCCTGCAGTCTCCCTGAATCCTCCCTTCTCTTTCCACTTGCTCTAGGATTGGACTTAGAGCAGAATTTTGGGAAATAGTTCTGAATTTTTTTAACTATGGGTAATTTGAAAGTTTTATATTCTCAAAGTTATATAGAAAGTTTGTTTCTTGTTAATTTCTACATAATTTTTGGGTTGGAAGATTCAGATTTTGGTAGCTGTCATTACCTCAGCTATTTAGAAATCAGATACATTTAATTAAAACAATTTTTACTCTTTGCTAAATTTAATCATTGTTGGAAAGCTTTTTTTTTATATTTTTAACTTTAGTAAAACTTCCTGAAAACCACCTGATGGGATTTATTAGCTCTAAGAAACTTTCCTAAGGTCACTAAAAATCAGAATGTGATATCTTTCTTCTTGAAAGACTTTAAAATAAAATTTCTATCTTGGATGACAGTTGCTATACTTTCTTTAGGTGGTTGAACTAAGTAGCTTCTCACATAGACTATGACAAATTATTCAGATTTGTAAAGCTAGTTGAAGATGCTTATCATTTTGCTACTTAGTTATGTGTTCCTTCATATTTATTTTTCAGTCATTATGACTTTCATTAAGTACCTATTACTTACATATCAAAAGGAGGCAACAGAAGAGGTGCAATGACGTATGAAGTAGCTCCTGCCCCAAGGATGTAAAATGGGAAAGAATGTGAAAAATGCCGTAATAAAAATGATCGCATATCTAACTGAAAGACAGGAATCAAGAAATGCTTCAGAAAACATCTGACACTCTTCCTTTATTGAGAAGTATAAAATTTTTGAGATACAATTGACATAACATTGTGTAAGTTTAAGGTATACAGTGGGTTATTCTGATATATATTAATATAGCAATATGATTACCACCACAGAATTATGCTAATACCTCTTGTCCCATAATTATCATTTTTTTGTGGCAAGAATATTTGAGATCTGGTTTCTTAACAACTTTGAAGTATAATACAGTGTGTAATACAGTACTATTATAATCACAATGCTGTGGAAAAAGCAGAATTTCAACAGATGAAGGCAGTAGTGAAAAAGTGGAGGACGTGTCATTCTAAATGAAGGCAATAGAAAAAGCATTAAAAACAGTGCATTTTAGTTAATTCAATACATGGTATAGGAAGAAAATACCTAGTGAAAATGCTTAAAAAGAAGACTAAAAGTGTGTCAAGGAAGTTGAGGAATTATCTCTAAGGAAAAAACCTTCCTAATTTTAGTAAGTTCAATAGGTACAATGATTAAGATAAAATTTCATTAAAAATGTAAACTCAAACTCACAGTTAGTTCAATTGTGCCCTTCAAGCATACCAAAAAAGTGATTTATAAGTACTCTGAGCATCCAGTGTAATTCCACATATTTAAGAAGATGCTTGAGAAGTACATACACAAGCTCTGTATCTAAAGGACCCTGAAAAGATCTAGAGTAAAACATTTTAAATGTACCAAAGGATAATAAGCCCATTTCACTACTTCCAGGAACACATGCTTTCATCTATGTATGTAAAAAAATGTTGCAGGATTATGAATTTCTATATATTAGTAAAGTACTGTCAATATATTCTATATATTATCCATTATATAAGAAATAGAAATTATTTAAATTTGCCTGTTTTTTTCTTTTTAACACCTTCATCTCAAGAATTAGAAAAACTATTCTAAACAAACATGACTCATTACAATCTTATTCCTTTATTTTGGGTTGATATTCCAGAATAGAATTCATACATTAATTTCTGTCTCATTTCATACATATATGTATGTATATTCATCTGTGTGAATAAAATATATGCACATATACTGATACAGTAGTTGTTTTTCTCATTTAATAGCTTTCTTTGCATAGAAATTTAAATTATTTAGCTATCAAAGTCCATAATTAAATTCCTTAGAGCCTGACATGTTATCTTTATATTTACCTTTTTAAAATTATATTTTATTAATTATGCTGTTACAGTTGTACCAATTTTCCCCCTTTGAGCCCCTTCACCCAGCACTCCCCCTCCTCAGGCAATCCCCCCACCATTGTTCATGTCCATGGGTCATGTATATAAGTTCTTTGGCAACTCCATTTCCTATACTGTACTTTACATCCCCATGGCTATTCTGTGACTACCTATTTGTACTTCTTAATCCTCTCTCCTCTTCACTCATTCCCCCACAAACTCCTCCCATCTGGCAACCATCAAAACACTTTCTGTGTCTCTGTTCTTGTTTGCTTAGTTTGTTTTTTAGATTTAACTGTTGATAAATATGTATTTTTTACCATCTTATTATTCATAGTTTTTATCTTTTTCTTAAATAAATCCCTTTAACATTTCATATAATAATGGTTTAGCAGTGATGAACTCCTTTAGTTTTTTTCTTGTCTGGGAAGCTCTCTATCTCCCTTTCAACTCTAAATGATAGCTTTGCTGGGTACAGCAATTTTGGCTGTACGTCCCTGCTTTTCACGACTTTGAATATTTCTTGCCAATCCCTTCTATCCTACAAAGTTTTTTTTGAGAAATCAGCTAATTGTTTTATGAGAACTCCCCTATAGGTAACTAACTGATTTTCTCTTGCTGCTTTAAAAATTCTCTATTTTTAACCTGTGGTATTTTAATTATATATTTATTTTTTGAAAGGTATACCAGATGAAACAATTACTTGGTTATCAAGATTATCTCATGAAGTGTATCACCCATTTGATTAATCAAAAAAAGAAGCTTTATCTTGAATATCTGTTTTTCACATATTTTTTCACCACTATTGCCTAGCTCCACCAGTTTTCTTGTGAAAAGAACTAGTAATTTTTCTTCCTCATGTTATCTTCCCTAGAGTGGTATAAAGGAAGACAATATAAAATCTGAGTTATAGTATTTAATGGGCATAAATGACTCAGTTTGAATAATGTAAGTAAGAGAAAAGTTTTTAAAATGGTGGTAACGGTAGTTAGTTTTAATAATAAGCTTTAAGTTGTCATAAGGAAAAAAGTTGCAGGGATTAGATCACTTCACCTAAATGTAACAACCAGGGGCAATTTTCTTATGTAGTATCCACTTTCCTTCCTAAGGTTTAGTACAGCTACAAGGAATGATTTTATGACTAAAGTTATACACACACACACACACACACACACACACACACACACACACACGAGGTCTGTCCAGAAAAAGTCCAGCCATTGTTAGTATTACAAGAATGGTTTGTGCAATGTTGATGTAACCGGTCAGCCAAGGAGAGAGGACTAGAATGCACATGTGTGAACAATGACAACTTCACTGTACTAGTCAATAGAGGCAGTAGACACCATTGACTGAACATGTGCATTGTGTTGCCATTGCATTCAAAATGACTGAGTGAGTAGAGCAACGAATCTGCGTCAACTTTTGCATTAGGCTTGAATATACTTCCACAGAAACTATTTGAATGATTCAGAAGACTTTTGGGGGAAACGCAATGGAAGTTGCCTGGTTCTCTACATCTGAAGAAGGAACGGCAAAGTTGCAGCAAAATCGAGATTTTGTTAACTGTGTTTTTTGACTGGGAAAGTATTGTCCATCATGAGTACGCCCCTCCAGGCTGAACAATTAATATGGAGTACTACCTCAAAGTTCTTCATTGGTAGAAAGATGTGATATGACAAAAAATGGCCACAGCTATAAGCAACTGGTGATTGGTATGTTCACCACGACAATGTGGCCACTCATGCATCATATCTCTGCAGTTTTTGGTGATACATCAAATTGCCTAGGTGACTCAGCTCCTCTACAGCCCAGATTTGGTACTCTGAGACTCCTGGGTTTTCTGAAAACTAAAATCACCTTTGAAAGGCAAGCAATTTCAGGTCATTGACAAGATTCAGGCAAATACAATAGGGCAGCTGATGGTGACTCCAACATAGGATTTTGCAGAGTGTTTTGAACAGTGGAAGAGTCTCTGGGAGAACTATGTGAGGTCCCAAGGTGACTACCCTGAAGGGGACTGAGGCGTTGTTGTTCTATGTACAATGTTTCCTATATCTTCTTCAATAAATGTCTCTATTTTTCATATCACATGGCTGCATATCTTCTGGACAGACTGCATATGTTTAAATAAATATATTTTTAAATAATTTTCATTTCAAAGTCTGAGATACAACCTGCTAGACAAAGGTACTTTCCTCTTCATAAAAAGAACTTTTAAATGGTGTAATATTTTTAAAGTCATGATAGAAAAACAATAAGAAAACTCAAAATAATAACTACAACAAAACCTGAAACTGTCTTATTTACAAAAAACATTCAAAATAAAAATACTCTTAGTGGTAACATTGAATGTTATTAGAACTTTTAGGGAAAAAATACAAAAAAGAGGATAAAAAAGGCTTTCAATCTCTATAATATTAACATACTGTGCATACATTTTATAACCTGTTTTTGTCTTAATGTATGATGAACATTTTTCCATGACTATGTAAAATTCTAATCTTGATTTATTCTATTCTATTATTCAGTCATCCTAATACTGGACATGTTGATTGTTTCCAGTCTTTTCCTGTAATAATACTTCAGTCACCACTATGTTTTTTGCGATTTACCAATTCTATTTATTACTACTGAAAATATCCAAGGAGAAAATTTAAAAGTTTATCTTAAAAGATATAAAAGAGCAAAAAGAGCCTTGACCAAAACCATACACAAAAATCAGTTCCAAATCAATTTTTAAAAAAATGATGAGAAATAAAATTTTAAAAGAAAAAAAACAGAAGTCTTTGTGAATTAGACTAAGAGAAAAATTCTTAGACTTAACCCAAAATTATGATCCATAAAAGGAAAAATACGTAGATCCTCCCCACCCTTATTTTACCTACTTGAAGTGCCTTCCTACCATTGTATTTCAGCTAACTCCTCCTTATGCGTCTAAAACTCTTTGATTTCTATATCTTGATGGTACAGTGTTTGTGTCTGTGTACTACACCCACACGAGGGGGGACCAAAAAAACCCTTGAGTTTATTTGTTAAAAAGTGTGTATTGATTATTACATGTTTAAACTTCAGTCACCTTCAAAGTACTCTCCATTTGATGCAATACACCTATTGAGACATTTTTTCACTGCTCAAAACAGTTTTTGAATTCATTGATTTTGATGCCTTTCAGTGCTTCTGCTGTTTTTTGTTTCACTCTTCCATACTGGCAAAACATTTCCCTTTGATAACTTTTTTCATTTGGGCAAATAAAAAAAAAGTTGCTGGGGGTGATATTGGGTGAATAGGGTTTTTGCCACTTTTGGTCAAAAACTGCTGAACACTCAGGGCAGGTGTACTTGTTATTCACTAATAATAAACGGGCAAACGCATTGAACAAGTCTTTCAAAAAAACTCACTGAAGGCAAATGCAGTCTCTCCCAACAATGCCAGCTGATGACACTGATACAGATGCATTTGTAGAACACTCACCTAGTGCAGGAAGTCTGTACTACAAGGCGTCCGCCTTCCAGAAGGTAATTCCTGGATTTTTTTGGTCCCCCCAATATATATATGCACACATACACATAGTTGTTATTTCTCATTGGCGCTTGCAGTTTTTAATTAAAAACAACCATTTTATTAATAAGTGTGATATATTAACTAAACTGTAAAATAATTTGTATTCTGTTTTATTTCAATGTGCATGTGTGTGGATAGTCTTTGTTTTTTCCTACATTTTATTGTATTTTTTGCTTTAAATCTTTTGGGTAACTTTGAGGCATATCTTTTGTATTTTTCCTTTCACTCAATTTGAGAAATTTTGCTTTTTAGTATAAGTGTTTAATTCACATTTGTTTCTTTTTGTCTATGAGATCTGGTATTTCATATATTTTATTCTTCCATGCTATTCCTCTGGTACTTTATATGGACTCTATTTTCTTTGAAATCTCTTTCCCCTAATAATTTGGAAGTTATAAATCCCATTTTTTTATTCTACTAGAAGTTATATTTCTTCAGCATCAAGGGTGAAACAAGTATCTATTAAAACCCTCCATATATAAAATGAAGAAACATATTTTTACTTTTGAATTTCTGATAGTATTCTCTGGATTTTAGATCTAACATATTTCAATTTTTTACAAACATAAACTATTTTCTTCAAAATAATGTATTTTCATTCCACTTTAAAACCTTATTTATAATTCTTTGGATTTTATTATTTAAGTGGTTTTGGTACTCAGTGTCAGTCCTTTTAACATAACTTCTCCAATCTTGAGTTATTTAGTTTGATTTTCTTTCACTTGGCTGAAATGGATTTTCAAATCATTTGTTTCTAAGAACGGGAGAAAATTTTATGAGTACTGGAGTTTTTGAAAATGTTTTTGCTATTGTCTTTGCACATAACTCTGTTAAATACAGAATTTTTGCCTAAAAATTTTGTAGCTATTTATCTACTTCTACCTTGTCCTCTGGCATTGAAGGTTGTTGAGAGGTTTGGGGCCAATCAGATTTTCCTTCAATTTATTTACCATCCTTTATCCTATTGTTAATGAGATTGTAAATTATAATGCAAGTAGGAGTCCAGATCCAAACCAAAATCCTATGTGTGATCCTTCAGATCCAATAATAGGCAATTACAGGGTTTTGCCTGGCAGACCTCATGGGAGATACTCTCTCCCTACACCAGCCTTGGTGAACAGTCAATGCATTACAATTTTATGAAGGAAGTTGCAGTCAAAGACTCAGGCTTCCCCACCCTGTACACATCATCACGTGTACATCTGCATTTCTAGTCCAAGTGCCTTCTGTTTGTCAGGTACTTCCCTTAAGACCTTCCTGTTTACAAGGGGCCCTAGCTGGGGCGATTTTCTCCCCTGTAACTGGTTCCTTTGCAGTGCTGGCTCTCCTTACCCCCACCTTCATAAAATAGCAGGAGTCTTTTGTTTGGAGATCCTCAGCAGTGAGACATTTCCACCATCACTCTGCCACTCTCCCAATATTCATGGGGGACCATTGGGAGCTGAGCCTACTTTTGTTTCCTCTCGCTTGTATTGTTCCAGTAAATGAATAAAGGCACAGTTATCACTTTCAGTTTGGCTCTTTTTTCTAATAGACACCTAAACACCTGACTGAATGATAATTTCTGTTCAATTTTTCCTTCTCTCTTCCTTGGAAATAAGAATCAGCATATTGAATCTGTTTCTAACCTCCATATGTATTTTCTATTTCAACCTCCATATGTATTTTCTATTTCATCTCTGTCTCTTCCTTTCCATTCTGAGTGAAAAATACTAAGTGTTTCCTCCATGTATTTAAATTTTGTTTTTTCTTTAGTGTGACTTCCATTCTTTGCTGCTGATGGAATTTTGGTACAGCATTTTAATTTTCTTATATCCTTTCCTGTTCATAATTAGGTTTTTTTTGTTTTTTTTTAAAGATTTTATTTATTTATCTTCAGAGGGGAAGGGAAGGAGAGAGGGAGAGAAATATCAATGTATGGTTGCTTCCTATGCATTCCCTGCTGGGAACTGGCCTGCAACCCAGGCATGTGCCCTGACTGGGAATCGAACCGTGATCTCTTGGTTCACAGGCCCGCACTTCATCCACTAAGCTACACCAGCCAGGGCAGGTTTTTTATATATTAGTTTATTATCTTATCTTTCATTTTTGTTTCATTAAACCCAATCTTCTTTTTTTTTTAACTAAAGATCTTTTTACTTTTATTTTGATAACAACAATTGCCCATTCAATAGTATTAGTTAGTGTTATTTAATGTTATCCATAAAGGTCACGTATAGTTCATTATTCAACTAACGATACTTTTCTCATTGGTATAAACAAGCACCGTCCCACGCGTATGCACTGAGTTTCAGCAGATACTGAACTGTAACAGTGGGCAGCATTAGAATCACACGACCAAACTAACATAATTTTCCAGGCTTGACTTCGGTAAAAACATCTTCTATGAAGAGATGTTTTTTCCATTGAGTTCAGACTGTAAATATAATAATGGAGTTATGTAATAATTAAATTATCTTAATAGTATAGAATCTGCAGTAAACAAAAACAATAAAAATAAAATATAATCCAATAAAACCATATTGGAGAAAGCTTATGAATTCAATATAGCATTTTTCAACAGGAAAATTTTAAGATTCATGACATGTTTATACAGACAACCATTAGCAAAATCAAATCATAAAACGTCGTTTAATTAAAGAGAGTGTTTTTCGAAACCCAGCATGCTATAAACTAGATAAGTGACAGGATTATCCTTGTTAAACTGGTAAAGATTCAGGTATGAATTTTGATTGATATATAACCAACACAAATCTGATCACAAAAATATTCCATTTAAGGATGGCCTTGGTTTTGAGCATCTTACACTTATAAAT
>CM052542.1:120462737-120512629 GCA_028533065.1 Trachops cirrhosus
GAGATTAAACCCTTGTCTGAGGTATCATTGGCGAATATGTTTTCCCATACAGTTGGTTCTCTTTTTATTTTAATACTGTTCTCTTTAGCCATGCAGAAGCTCTTTATTTTGATGAGATCCCATTTGTTTATTCTTTCCTTTATGTCCCTTCATTAAACCCAATCTTGAATTTTGAGAACACAAATCAGAATCTATAAAATTTATGTAGTTTTACTATGAAAATATTTCTCAGAAATGTTATTCTGTCTCTTAATTACTAAAATTTTCTCCACTATCTCTTTATAGAATCTTTTCGTAGGTAGGTCTCATTTTAGTTTTCCTGTGTATTTATCCTTGAACAAGATTTTTTTTAGATCCTGTATAGGATAGATCTCCTCACTTGCTAGAGGATGGTACTAAAATTTTCCTCTTAGGTATTAATCTGAAGGGGAAGTTATATAAATTTATTTGTCTGGTTAAGGGATTCTGAAATCTGTGAGAAGAGAAAAAGGAATGAGAGAAATGAATTCCAATACAGAAACTTCATCTCAGTTTATTCTCTTGGTTTAGTTAATCTATTGATCAGAGGCCAGCTTACTACCTTTAGCATTCTGTCTGGTCTGACCTCCTCCTCCAGTTATAATGTAGAGCCAACTTTGGCTCTACACAAACTAAAAATAATTCTCTTTGTTTTGTTTGAAATTTCACTTGTCTGTTGAAGTAATGGGTATAAGAACTATTGACTAGATCTCTAAGGTCATTCTCAGGAAGAGTAGTGTACAAATCTAATAAATATAAATAGCAGATCTAAAAATAGTAGCTCTATTAATTTACTTTTCTTAATATAATCTTTATTATATTGATGTATTTTCCTCTATTTCCACTTTGCTGAGAGTTTTTTTTATCATAAATGGGTACTGGATTTTGTCAAATGATTTTTTTGCATCTCTTGTTATGATCATATGATTTTTTTATCCTTCATTTTATTTATGTGATGTATCATATTATTTACTTTTATCTGATAATATTATAATAAACTGCATAAAACAGTCTGGTGAATGCTGCTAGAAAACAATTCAAGTCAAAAAACTTTTTTCAAGTCAAAAAACAAACAGGATGAAAAAAGTCTGATGAAAATTTAATAATTTTAAAACAGATGAAAGAATCTCAAATAAAATAGCAATTTTGAGCATAAATATCAAGCTTATTCCCTTTACAATATCTTTGCCAAAATAAATAAGGAAAACTGAAAATAGAGGAAAATTGTCCTCAACACCAAAAATTATGAATGGGTTCCATCAGCATTTCACTTCCTGAGGATTCTCTGTTATATGATTTACATATGGAATCACCATTGTAGAAAGGAGCTCGAAATATTGACTCCTATTCCTTAGAAAACTGTGGTAGGTATTGCAGGACTTGTAACCAGGTGAGGAATGAGCAGTGGCCCCCTTAGCTCTGACCTTCCAGTGAGCTGACAGCAGCTCCGCCTTGGTTTTCTCCTGTTGCTTCTTCTGTCCTAGACCCTTCCTTGTTTCACTGTCCCAGGTTTAGTAAATGTACCCTCAAAATCACGTGGACTCATTGTTTGAAATCTTTCCTGCACAAAGAATCCACATACTACCAGCTGGCCTGGGGCAGACCCGCTATGGGTCCAGTCCCTTTCTGGTAATAGGACTACATCCAAATAAAAAGCTTTCTCACAGCAAAGGAGATCATCAACAAAATGAAAAGGCAACCTACAAATTAGGAGAAACTACAGTCATACCTCAGTAATCACCAGCTTCAGAACCTGTCAAACCCTATACTTGGTCACATTTTGATGAGAAAAAAAATTTTCAGCATCCAATGCTTGCTTGGGACTCATTGTACTTGCTAGAAATTATATGAGTTACGACACTGCCCCACAAGAGAAAATGCTTCATCACTAGTCATGTTCAGTACTCACAGCTGCACTTGTCACAAGTTCTGGAACAAATTAATGACGAGTACCAAGGTACAACTGTATTTGCAAACCATATAGCTGATAAAGGGTGTATACTCCAAATACATAGGCAACTCATATAACTCAATAGCAAAGAAAAAACTTGATTAAAAATGGCAAAGGACCTGAACAGATATTTTTCCAAAGAAGACTTACAAATGGCTAAAAGGTATATTAGAAGGTGCTCATCATTACAAATCATCAGGAAATGCATGTCAAAACCACAATGGCATATCATCTTTCACTTGTTAGGATGGCTATTATCAAAATAAAAAAAAGATAACTATTGGTGAGGATGTGGAGAAAAGGGAATCCTTATATACTTAGTGGGAATGTAAATTGGTACAAACATTATGGAACACACTATGGAGGTTCCTCAAAAAAAAAAAAGTAACCCAATCTTCAAAGTTGATTTTAAGCTACATTCTGAAAGCCTATCCTGATGACTCCAGGGTCTCCAGATAGCTTCTCTCAGAAACTTTATAGCATGTTGTCAGTATTTACAGTCCACATATTCTTCCATTCTCCCCATGTCTACATTGCATGGGTTATGGATTAAAAAAACTGGTATCTTTGCCACTTCTAGTAATTTGATCTTGGGGAATATTACTTAAATTATTTGTATTCAAGTGATTCACACTAAAAGTGGGAAAAATGATGCTTAATATATCATGACAGAGGAATTTACCAGGAAACTAAGCTTCAAGGGCCCTTCACTTGCACTTGTTTCTCGTACTTGATTTTGTATTGTTTTCCAAATAGGATACCCTAAATTATGTAAACTTCAGACACCACAAAATTTGGATCTGTCCCTACCTATAATAAGAAAAATACAAATATGGAGGCTCAAAATATTCAGAAAGACAGCTATTTAAAAAAAAATCCTTAGCTTGGAGACTTGGATGACTCACAGAACTTGCAGTGGCAACTTTTTGAGTTTGATTTCAACAAGATGTATACTAATGTTAGAAAATTTCAGTGGTCAAATAGAAGGTAACACTTAGTGAAAAGAGAAGAAGCATTTTATCTTAGTCCAAGTTCAGAAAGGTTTATGCTGACACAATACTTGAATCTGTTTCTTCTGGAATGTGTCCTTAAAAAGAACTGTTTCTAAAATGAAGGTAAGAATAATAAAATGATATTATATATATTTAGTAGGTAGTAACATATATTTAGTTTTTATTACATTTTTGTTATAAATCATAAATACATTAAAGTTATACACATTTTATTTTAAAATTGAAAGACTTTAAGATATATGTACCTTACTTTATTTTTGTTGTTCAAGTACAGTTATCTCCATTTTCCCCCTACCACTCTCCCACGTCACACCCTCACCTCCCACCTCCCATCATTAATCCTACCCCCTCTTTGGCTTTGTCCATGTGTCCTTTATACATGTTCCTTGATGACCCCTCCCCTTCTTTCCCCCTTTATACCTCTCTCTCCTCCCCTCTGGTTACTGTCACTTTGTTCTTAATTTCAATGTCTCTGGTTATATTTTGCTTGTCTGTTTGTTTTGTTGATTAGGTTCCACTTATAGGGGAGATCATATGGTATTTGTCTTTCCCCACCTGGTTTATTTCACTTAGCACAATGCTCTCTAGTTCCATCCATGCTATTGTGAAGGTTAGGAGTTCCTTCTTTCTTTCTTTCTGCTGTGTAGTGTTCCATTGTATAAATGTACCAGAGTTTTTTCATCCACTCATTTACTGATGGGCACTTAGGTTGCTTCTAGCACTTGACTATTGTAAACTGTGCTGCTGTGAACATTGGGGTGCCATGTCTCTATGGTCAATTAAAAATATTCAACAAAGGGGATAGAAGCATAAAATGGAATAAAAATAGCCTCTTCAACAAATGGTGTTAGGAGATCTGGACAGCTACATGCAAAAAAATGAAACTCAACCACCAACTTACACCATACACAAAAATAAACCCAAAATGGATAAAAGACTTAAATATAACCCCTAGAGTAAGGGACATAAAGGAAAGAATTAACCAATGGGACTTTATCAAAATAAAAAGATGCTTCACAGCTAAAAAAAAACCAGCAAAATGAAAAGGGAAGCAACCATATGGGAAAATATATTGCCAATGATACCTTGGACAAGGGTTTGATCTCCAAAACATAAAGAACTCACATGACTCCACTCCAGGAAGATAAACAGTCCAATTAAAAAATGGGCAAAGGACCTGAACAGACACTTCTCCAAGGCGGACATACAGAGGACCCAGAAACATATAAAAGGATGCTCAACATCACTAGCCATCAGAGACATGCAAATAAAATCATAATTACATACCACTTCCCACTGATCAGAATGGCCATCATAAACAAATCAACTAACAACAAGTGCTGGCAAGGTTGTAGAGAAAGTGAACCCTAGTACACTGTTGGTAGGTGTACTAGGTGCTGCCAGCTGTGGGAAACAGTATGAAATTTCCTCAAAAAACTAAAAATGGAACTGCCTTTTGACCCAGCAATTCCACTGCTGGGATTACACCCTAAAGATCCTGAAATACCAATTCAAAAGGACCTACGTACCATATTTTAGATAGATATTTTATCCACATCTGTCCCTTCAAAGTTATATACAATAACTTTATGCAATTTTTTAATTTTTAATAATTTTATTTACTTTTAGAGAAAGGGCTAGGGAGGGAGAAAGAGAGGGAGAGAAGCATTGTTGTGAGAGAGAAACACCAATTGGTTGCCTCTCATATGCACCATGACCAGGAAGCAAATCTGCAACCCAGGCATATGCCCTGACTGGGAATTGAACCAATGACCTTTCACTTTGTAGGACAATACCCAACCAACTGAGCCACACCAGTCAGGGCTGCAAAAATTTTTTTAAGTGCAAAATGTACTGACAACAATACCACAGATATCAGTATATACAGAAAACATTTCAAGAGCAATTTGAAATACAAATACCACAACTGTATTTTATGGAGAAAATGAAGAAAGACATACATTTCTCTTTGTACTAAAAATTCAAAAACTGGGATTTCAAAACATACATAACATTTGTTACTGACGAGTTATTTTATTCCAATTTTCACCTGCAAGTATACTTGTGAAAACCAGAGAAGCTATTGTATCATGCAAGTGTTTTTTTAAAACTGAGGCTCTACTTCAATTCAGAGCATTGTTATAAAATTGATCAGCACACTGAAATTTATTTTCCTAAATAAAAACAAACCATTTGTCCTATCACTTCAAATTCCTTTTATACTTAAGACTAAAAAAGTATCTTAAAATGTATCCTGATTGCAAAATAAATAGTGGATATAATGTATTTTTGTAAAAGGTAGGCTAGTATATATAACCTTTTATCTCAAGGTTATGAAAAGGCAAAAGCAATTCTCTGTAAGTAACTATATAAAATTTGAGAATTAGGCTAGGAGGCAGGAGAAACTCCAAGCCTCATAGGAGAGCTCCTTTGAGAGACCCATAGGTTCCTAGGATATACACAAACCCACGCACCACGAAACAGCACCAGAAGGGCCAAACTTGCTTGTGAGTAGTGGGAGAGGTGACTGAAAACTGACTGAGAGCCCAGCAAGTGGCAATGTCCCCTCTTGGACACCTCCCCTACATACAGCACCACAATGTGGCCACAAGGGTTGCCCCACCCTGGCAAGTATTATGTAACAGGCCTGCCATGCTGAGACAAAAAAAAATATGACCCAAATTAAAGAACAGATCAAAGCTCCAAAAACAGAAATAAGTGATAAAGAGATAGCCAATCAGATGCAGAGTACAAAACACTGATAATCAGAATGCTCACAGAAAAGGTTGAGTATGGATGCAAAATAGAGGGAAAAGTGAAGGCTATGAAAAGTGAAATAAAGGAAAATATACAGGGAACAAACAGTGAAAGGAAGGAAACTGGAACTCAAATCAATGATTTGGAACAGAAGGAAGAAATAGACATTCAACCAGAACAGAATTAAGAAACAAGAATTCAAAAAAATGAGGAGAGGCTTAGGAACCTCCAAGGCCACTTTAAACATTCCAACATTTGAATCATAGGGGTACCAGAAGGAGAAGAAGAAGAGCAAGAAATGGAAAACTTATTTGGAAAAATAATGAAGAACTTCCCCAATCTGGCAAAGGAAACAGAATTCCAGGAAGTCCAGGAAGCTCAGAGAGCCCCAAAGAAGTTGGACCCAAGGAAGCACACACCAAGGCACATCATAATTACATTATCCAAGATTAAAGAGAAGGAGAAAATCTTAAAGCAGCAAGAGAAAAGGAGACAGTTACCTACAAAGGAGTTCCCATAAGACTATCAGCTGATTCCTCAAAGGAAACCTTGCAGACAAGAAGGGGCTGGAAAGAAGTATCTGAAGTCATGAAAGGCAAGGACCTCCATCTAAGATTACTCCATCCAGCAAAGCTATCATGTAGAATGGAAGGGCAGATAAAGTGCTTCCCAGGTAAAGTCAACTTAAAGGAGTTCATCATTACCAAGTCCTTATTATATGAAATATTAAAGAGACTTACTTAAGAAAAAGAAATAATCAAAAATATGAACTGTAAAATGACAACAAACTCACAACTCTCACCAACTAAACCTACAAAAACCAAAAATGAACTAAGCAAACAACTAGAACAGGAACAGAATCACAAAAATGGAGATCACATGGAGGGTTACCAGAGGGGGTGGGGGAAAATGGGGGGAAAGGTATAGGGATAAGAAGCATAATTGCTAGGTACAAAATAGACATGGGAAGGTTAAGAATAGTATAGGAAATGGAGAAGCCAAAAAATGTATATGTATGACTCATGGACATTAATGAAGGAAGGGAGAACATTCGTGGGAAGGTGGGTGCAGGCAGAGGGGAATAAAGGGGAGAAAAAAATGGGACAACTAAAAGCATAATCAATAAAATGTATTTTAGAAAAATTTGAGGCTTAGGATTTCACTCCAAGAATAGCAAAATAAAATATTAATAGCAACATAAAATAAACTGTTTTCAGATAATTAGAAGGCTAATTGATTTACTATGTTCAACAACCATTGTTGAATGCATAAGTGCAAGAAGATTCAAAGATGAGTTGAGATACTAGAGTTCATTCTTTCAAATAGCTTATGTTACAATCTAGTAGACAGAGAGACACACACACAATTTTTTTTAAATGCTTACTCTTATATACCCTTTCAGATAGTGTCTTTGCTTCCCTTCATAACCAAACTTCTTTGAACATCTGCCAAAATATCCTGTCTCTCCATTTCTTCACCTTCTATGCACTCTATTTTTTAAAAAATCCTCACCCAAGGATATGTTTATTGATTTTAGAAAAAGGAAGAGAGAGAGAGAAAAACATTCATGTGAGAGGAAAACATTGATCTGTTGCCTCTCATACCGTCCTGACCAGGGATCAAATCCACAATCTAGGTATGTGCCTTGACCAGGAATCAAACCTGCAGCTTTTTTGGTGTTTGGAGCAACACACCAATCAACTGAGATACTTGGCCAGGGCCACCTCCTATGCACTCTTAAACCCAGTCAAATCTACTTTCTACCTCTACCACTCCAATAAAAGTCCTCTTGTCATGTCACCAATAAATGCCATGGTAACAAATCCAGTGGATACTTTACAGCTCTCCCCTGATTTTATCTCTCACCATTTAATGTAGCTGACCATTTGCTACTTCTTAATATACACTCTTACTTTTATTCTTATCTCACTAACCACTCCATCCTATTCTCCATACCTTTGCACAATCAAAAGTCAGTATTTCTCAGGATTCTACACCAGTGCTGTCCAATAGAACTTCCTGTAGTGATGGAAATGTTTTTTATATGTGTTGTTTAGCATAGGTCACTAGCCCCATGTGACTATTGAGCATATGAAATCATGCTAATATGATTGAAGAACTAAATTTTAAATTGTTTGTAATTTTAATTAATTTAAACTTATATAGCCATTTGACCCTAATGGCTACTGTATTGGGCAGAACAACTTAGAGAAAGTTCTCTTTTCTTACTTCTCCCTAAAAGTGATCAATCACCTTGCTGTTGACAATTTTCCAGATTCATACCTCAAGATCTCTAAAGCATATTTAATACCTCCAACTGTATGCCTCACAGATATCTCAAATTTTAAATATCTGAAACAAACTCTTGCTAATAATACAAAACAATAAAAAGTCATTTTAAAAGCAAAGCAACTCCTGCTACTAAAATAAATTATACCTTATATTGTTAGTATAATAACATTAGTCAATACAAAAATTTTCAAAACTACTATTTAATTTAACAAAAACTATTCTGGGTAAAATCTCTTTTCTCCTTTTTGTTTTCTTACATTATCACTCTTAGCTTTCTTAGGATTCATTTTTTTTTTTACTTCAAAACAATGCTTTTGACATTTCACAAGAGTTTTGGGTGTTCAAAGAAAAAATTTTTAAAAATGTTGATAGTAATGCTGGGCAAAAACTTTTGCAAACTCATAGGAAAATGATACAAATGCAACAATTTTTACCTGTAATTGTCAGCACAATTAGAATTTAGCTATTTTTGACATGGCCTATAAATATATGACGCTAAAATTGTTAAATCTTTGAATTTCCAATGTCTAGTATATACTTCCCCTCATAAGAATTTCAAAAATAATTTAAGAAAGCATTGTTTAAGACAATTTATTTCTTAATTGTCGAAGACAATTTAAGACAATGGTATTACATTTCATTGCCATTTTGCCTTTCTGTCAAATTCTTAAGAAAACAATAAAGAACATTAAATAAATGACAAAGAATACTATTATATGAAAAATAATTATGCCCTCATTAATGGGTTTTGTAAATTTAGATTTTATATCAGAGTTTCATAAAGGGCAGCATATCTGCATTTAAAATGCAATAAAAATCAGTAAATATACACATACACATTTTATTTGTGGGAAATAAACAGCATCATTCATGTATCTAGAGAAATAGATTTAAGAATTCATTAAATATTAATACATGATAATGAAACTATGTGGTCTTTGAATGTCAGAAAGTTTACATCGTTAAAAGTATTAATACTACAAGGAAAAAGGGGGAAATTCTTCAAATTATTATGAAATCAGCTAAGAAAATGTTCAATAAATGTTGATCCACATGAAGTTTTTAGAAATACTTGTGAGGCTCTAAGAAGTATGTCTGTATAGGTGAAGATACACTTCTACAACAGATGGTGCAGAATAAAAATTCTAATACTGGTGGCTAGATTGTATTTGAAATACTTATTACTATTTCAAACTCAAATTTTATTACTGTAAATTTTATTACTATAATTTGATAAGTAAAGCTTTTAGCAAAACAGGTATTATAAACACAAATTTCAGAACCAGGCTTTTCTTTTTAAAAGATCACTAAAAATAACAACAAAAAATTCCAGGAAAATTAATATTGAATATACTGAATTATAATAGAAGAAATTATATCATAATAGGTTCAAACACCCAGACTTAGCACAGCTTGAAAATTATACAAAACGGTATTTATTAAAATGGAAGGTTTATTAAGTTTAAACACAAAGAATCTTTAAAAAACTCCACAATTAAGTGTGAAATAAACTATGTCATATTTACATTAGCAATAAATAGATACCCCAGTAAACATTAAAGTTAGTAGGTTCAAGTCAAAAGAAAACCTTGGAAACACATGTGCAGTATGAAAGCTTTAGAACAGTATGAAAGCTTTAGAAATAGCTTTGGTGAAAATTTTAGTTTTTCTTTAAGCTCCAGTGTCATTATTTTCCTGCTAATTTGAGTTCTAACAGTTCATTTATTTTATATACTGCAGACTATGTTTGTTGCCAAAGAGAGAGAAATTAATCCAGTGTATTTCCATAGTAAACACAGGAAATCATATACTTAATTCTCTTTCCAGTCAAAATAAGGGGGATAAATTAATCAAGTACAGAGCTTGTTAGATCAGTCAACTGTATTTCTTCTATGTTAACTGTCCCAAATAACCACAACCAAGCCAAATTTGTTGTATCAAAAGTCATTTTTAAGTGCTTTTAGGCACCACAAAAAAAAAGCATCTGAATTTACTCTAATGATCGTGTGTAACAATTTGACATGGATCTGAAAGACTGACTAAAAGATAAAGAACACTTGATAAAGGAAAAATAGGAGCAACAGAAAAATAGCATCAAAAGGACTACCAAATTTTCATTTTTACCCTCAAACTCTCTCCCTATGAGACTCAGACTGATATTTTTAACAGCCCTCTAGACACTTTCATGTAGATATTCCATAGGTATGTGAAACCTAGCTTGTGCCAAAAACACGTTAGTAAAATAGCTTGCTATCAATGCCATTCCTTCACATTCCCTCCAACCAACAATTACTATTTTATTTACTGGTGTCAAAACATATCCAATCTAGCAAATAAAGCCCTCATCAACAATTCCTTTTTGGTATCTCACACTCCAGTTTGATCACAATGTCAACCAAGTTTTACTTCAGAAATGTTGTTCAATTCCATTCTCAATTTTTATCTACTTTGTCTTCATAATCCTAGTATCTATAATTGCCTTATAAGTGGTTAAACTCCTGAGCTCAATATCCCAGTTCATTCCTCAGATGGATACCAGAATACTATTTATTAAAACCAAATATGTAATATCTCTTCCCTACCTAAGAACTTCTTTTGTCATGCTAGGTAGAGCAATGGTTCTCTATGTGTGGTCTCCAAATTACCAATATTGGCATCATCTGGAAATTTGCTAGAAAATTCAAATTCTTTGGCTCCCCCCCAGATCCACTCAATCAGAAACTCTGTGAGTGGAACCCGGGTGTCTATGTTTAATGAGTCCTGCATGTAACAAGTTTTGAGAATCAATGGTTTAAATTGGTTCTGAGCAATAGTTTAAATTGGTACTAATTTTCTTTAAATACAGAATTAATTAAAGGGATCAGAAAACATTATAATTTAACTTCCTTTATAATTATTTTTAAACTATTTTGAAATTGTAATACAGACAGCATATATTACCGTATTTTTGTACCACAAAATGCACCTAGGTTTCAGAGGAGGAAAATAGGAAAAAAAATTTGAAGCAAAAAATGTGGTACAATGTTTAATAACATAAATAACATATTTCACCAATGTAAATGTAAACAGAACCCAACGGCAGCATTAACAACCATTATTACTGACTTTAAGCTTTAAGTATGGAAACTCCTCTAATTATCAGGGAACGCCAAACACTCCTGGTCACTACTGTCCCCATTTATGAAGCTCAGTTCCTCAGAATCACTAGTGTCACTGTCTCCACTCTGTTCACAGAGGATGTCATCTTCAGAGCTGTCTAAGGCATTGCTGATGCCACATTTTTGAAGGACCTCATAACAGTTTCATCCTTAACTGACTGCCATGAGGTTTTCACCCACTTGCAAACTTGGGTAATAGTGGGCCTCTTCATTCGTCCAGTTGGTGTCAGATCATGATTTCCAGCAGCCATCCATTTGTTCCACTCCTCTCTCATGAAAACTTTAAATGGCTTGTTGATGGAAATGCCTGAAGGTTGCAACTGGCTGGTAAGCCCCCCAGGAATTATGGCTAGATGGGTTTTCCCTTCTTTAAATCTCTTTTTTTGTGGCTTCAGTGATATGTGCCCTAAACTGATCAAGCATTAATAGAGCAGTTTTTTTTTTTCAGAAGCCCTCCAGGACGTGTGGACCACACTTTTTCTATCCGTATCTTAATGCCATTTTCATCCATTCATCCTTTGTCATGAACATGAACAATAACTCCTCTTGGGATTGCCTCTTTTGGCATGTTTTTTCTCTGGAAAATCAGCATTGATGGCAGTTTGGTGCCATCTGCACAGCAGTACAACACAACCATGTAATGGGTTTTATTATGCCCTGAGGTTTTCACGGTTATGGTTTTGGCACCTTTCACATCAACAGTCTTGTTTGATGGAACATCAAGGTTAATGGGATTTCATCTGTGTTCTCAGTCTGGCTTATTTCAAATCCATTTTTTCTTTCATGCATCCAGTACAAATTTGTGAAAAGACACAATCTTAGATTCATATTCTATAGGCATTTTTTGTGCAATCCTAATTTTGGTGCACATAGCAATGCTACATCTCTTCATAAATCTGTGGCATCATGATGGTGAAGTCCTCAATGCCTTTCTCTGCAGAAAGATGTTTGGCTTCATATATTATCATTTTTGTAGATACTGAAAGTCACTGTTTCTGTGATGTGCAATCCACTCTTTCATACCCACTTCTAACTGTGACCATTCTGTAGCATGCCCACGAAAACATTGTTTTGTTTTGTCTGTTTTTTGCAATTGATCCTCCTGTTTCCTCCATTCCCATATCATTTTTTCAGTTGGAGCTGGCCCACAGTGTCTCTCTGCTGCTCTGATCCAATGTTCTTTGGCATACTTCACTACCTCCAGTTTAAAAGGGATTTTATATGAAATCCTTTCCTGCTTTGACATCTTTCCAGCAGGAGACTATGGTATGCTATTGTATCTTTCTACAACAAAATACAGCAATGACAGAACTATCAGCACTGTGTCCTTCATAGTTATGGGGGGCACTGTAACTGAGAACATCAGTAGATGACCCACTGTTATGGGGAGATCTGCTGCTGACACTGTTATGGGGGGATCTGCTGCTGGAGGGCCCACAGGTTGTGCAACATTCTTTCTTGTATGGGGACAGAAGTTTTGCACAACCTGTGTGGCTCTGCAGCTGTTGCCAAATTACAGCTCCCATCATCCCAATCTGTCCAAGCATGATGGGAGTTGTAGTTTTGCAACAGCTGCAGGGCCACATTGACAGGTGACCCTGCAGTGGAATTTGCCTGTTAATGTTAATATGGGTGGGGGGAACACACCAGTCTCGTGATGGAGGTGCGTACGCGCGCCACAGGCTTTCTTCTCCTAATGTGCCTGCACCGCCTCTACCCTCCTCCCTAGCAGTATAGTATGCTGCAGCACGGACTCCGCTCCTGCCTCCCTTGCTTCGCACCACTGGGACACCCCCTCCTCCCAGCCCAGGGCCCGCAGCATCGCCCCACTCTTGCCACCACCGGCTTCCTGCAGTGGCAACCCCACTCCACCGCCGCTCCCCCACATCACAGTGAGTCAATTAAGCTACTTTCGGACTATAAGACGCACCCCCTTCCTCCTAAATCTGGGGAGTGCGTCTTACAGTCTGAAAAATATACTATATTGTGCTATATTATGTGATTTTCGGTAACATCCAAACAAAACTTTGCCTGCACTCAGAGCAAAAAAAGTGTCATAATGTATAAAAGGTATGGCTCTGTTCCTGTTTTTTTTTTAACTCAAGTAAGAAAGTATATGCTCAAGTAAAATTTTATAAACATTATTTTAGGCATATCTTGTTTTATTGTGCTTGGCTTTATTGTGCTTCACAGGTGTTACATATTTTTTACAAATTGAAGGCAAGACACTTCACCAGCAAATGGTTACCACCCACTTTATTGCAATACTTAACTACTATAGTGGTCTGGAACCAAAGCTGCAATTATCTTTGAGTTGTATGCCTATACCTGCATGCAGAGTTCAAATAGTTTTAGGCAAGACTCAGGTGCATGTGTTTGGCCCTGCAGCCCAAATTAAACAGAAGGGCTTACTATGAGTTTTGTGTACTTCTCCAATTATATTTATGAGGAAGGCATTCTAAGTTTGGGATAGAGTTACACTTTTACCAGTATAGGCAGAGATAATTACCTATAAAACTAGAAATGAATCCCTAGTTAAAATGAGAAATGTTAAAGAAATGTTAATATGTATATACTGACACTGATTTGACTCAAGATGTCTCAAAGTCTTTCTATTAATTAGTACCGGTTGATTTTTCAGGTAATATTGAATACACCTATAACTATGTTCAAAATGAAATTAATATGCTGGAAGCTCTCACAAAATCTAAAATATAATGCTAAATATTATTTATAATATATATTTATATATAAACATATATATTTGTATATAGCATTTATATATAGCATTATATTATATATAATATAAAATATATTTCTATATAAATATATAAATATATAATTAATATATTAATATAATCAATGCAATGGATATATAAATATACATTTATATTATATGTTGTAAATATATATTGTATATATTATAAATATATTATATATTTATATTAAATATAAATATAAAAATACAATGATAGTCATCTGTCAGTAAAATGTATATTGTAGTGATAGAAAGTGATAATTTTTCATTAGATATCATTCAAGCAGGTTTTGCAAATAAATATATGGTCTCTAACAAATTCCATGATTTTGAAAAAAAAATGTGTGCCTCATGTTGCAACAAATATATCAACTTAATGAACTGTTATCCAAAAACTTAAATAAAACATTGGTTACATGTCTGAAAATGCTGAGAATACAAAATTATTTACCACATATACTTGATTAACTCAAATGCTGACATCATGTAAAATCTTTCCAATGTAACTGGAATGAGAGAGAATAGGAATATGCCAACTCACTGCTCATACATTTGTAGAAGTTTTTCAAATAGGTAAATGCAAGGATGGTACAGTGACAAACAATGAAGAAAATTTTAATGTCTAAATCAGTTTTTAACATACCATCAACTAAATTGTCAGAAGTGTTGAGAAAAATATATTAAGGGAAGTAGATGAAATTTTAAAATCTAAGGAGTGGTAGTTCCTGTAAAAGCTGTTGCCAGATTTTACAAAGTAGTAATCATTCCCTAAAAGGACTAATATCAAGATATTTTAAAATAGTTTTAGATAATCACATACAACCTATTTTTAAACTGAAGATTTTCTGAACTAATTATAATGTTATGAACAGAAAATTTCCAAACTCATTCTTTATACCAAACTTAGGTGTATATCCTGAAGCAAGATATAAATACTTCAAAAGGAACAAGAAATACTTTATTTATTAATTAAAAAACACTTTGATAGATATCTTTCAAGTAAAATTAAGGGGCAAACTAATTTGGTCATCCAGATATTTCATAAGCTGAAGAAACTCAATTTGACAATACAGTTACAATGTTGCCAAGGTTATAAATGCAGAAGAATTGTCAGTAATGAAATAGAGTCTTACAGTTTTAAGATTCATTATACAAGTAAAATAAATTCCACTCTTCTGAAATTTAAGAGAGGTCAGCAAAAGTATATGAGCGTTTTTTCTTTAGGTTATCAAGAAATATCTCAGAATATAATGAAATACATTATTTTCTCAATGAACAGAGAAGAACTTAACTCAGGGATGAATCCATTCTATTACCTTCCTCCAAAAGGAATACTTACTTAACTCTTTGTCTCTACCATGAAAAAACATCTTACTGTTTCACTTTAAGTCTATATCATTTTATTTGAAGGGTACCCTGGAAAGGTAAAATGAATTTAAAAATATTACCACTTGCCACTACTTATCTGTATGAACCAGAATTTCCCAAGAACAATGCAACAAAAATAAAATACAGAATTAAAGTGGAGTTTGGGCCAATATAAAATAGAAACATTTAAGTATAACTGCAATTTTAATTTCTCATTACTCTCGATTGACTTTACCTGGAGAATGCCAGAAGTTTGAAATTATAGGATAAAAGTATGCTAATAAAATCCTACTTTTACTTGTTAGAATTCTTCAAAACGTGGTTTTTAAAACATTCTCTACAAATTAGAAAGTTTGAAATCTACTAATAAGATTTCAGATGAGATAAATCCAAACTCCTAATCATGGCATAAGCTATCTGTTCCTAACTAGTTTTCAGTTTACTTTCCCACAAGGAACACTTCTTTCCTTTAGCAATACTAAATGCTATATATTCCTAGAACATATGTGATTTTATGAATTTATATATGTTCTATGTCAGAAATGCCCTTCTCCAACTTCTGGCAAAGTTTATTTTACTTTTAAAACCCAGAAAAAAAATGTTTCTTTCCTCTGTGAGACTCAACAGAATTAACCACTTTCTCTTCTATATGCTATAATAGTATTTATCACCACATGTCATTACAGGTATTTAAATATATTGTTTCCTTAAATGCCAGTGAATCCTTTGAATGCAGGATCCAAGTTATATTCATTCTTGGATCCTCTTTACCCCCTGTTCTCAATACCTGGAAGCTGAAATACATGTAGAAATAAATGGTAAAAATACCAAAAATTAAAAAGGAAATAAAATGAAGATATTAACTGAATAAGTTTAGTCCTAAAAATTAATCATTTAATAAAAATAGAATGGTACTTTCTTCTAGCTAATGTACTCAAACTATGGTAAGCAACATATTTACCAGTCTGTGATGAAATAAATCTAAAAAAATGATTAAGTAAGCATTTAAAAACTTTCATAGAAATATGACAGTAATTTTTATATCTGTTGAATCTTTTGGATCTTTTAAATTTCACTTTTCTAATAATTCATTTTACTTATATTTTATAAAGTATCAGTCAGTGATAGACTAGCTATTAAAAAACCCAACAAAACACAGATGGACTGAAAAGTACTACAATAGAGTATGGAAGTCAGAAAGATGAGATTATAATTCTATTACTACAATTATAATTATCCCTGAAAATACTAATGCATAACTAATATTTACTTCTAAAATTATTTATATGAAGACTAGATTTTGAGTTAAAATTAGGGCTTGTTTCTCTTACTGCCTATTAGACTAAATGGCATAGGTGGTTACCCATCTTTAACTGACTCCACACAAAGCTAGCTATCCTATTACCAGGTAAAGCTTTTAGCTTTCTCCAGCTCTGTGTCTGACCTGCATAATCTAAAACCCTGGTAACATATAAAAGCAAAATAATTATACTTTTTTCCATCAGCAACTCTTCTTTCAATATTTTTATTTCTATTAGGAGAGATTAATTTATATTCTCAGTCCTGGACATTAGGAGTTGGCAAGCTTTTTCTGTAAAGAAGTAGATGGTAAGTATTTTAAGTTTTGTGGGCTATGTGGTCTGCTGTTACAGCCACTCAACTCTGCTGTTTCAGCAAGACAATGGCCACAGACAATATATAAAGAAATGGGTAAAGCTGTGTTCCAATAAAATATCACTGGAAAAAACTGGCAGCAGGTTTTCAGATATGGCCCAAGGCCATAAGTTGTTGATCCCTGTTCTGCACCATAGATATAACACAAAAAAATGCAATCATTAAAAAACTATCACAAAGTACATGCTCAAAATTTGATTTTTTTTGCATTTATCATCAGCTTTTTAAATTAAAATACTGAGAGATCTGTTAACATTCAGGCTTACAGAACATGAGACATTATTTTTCAAGAAAATCATTGTGGTTTTAATTTGCATTTCTCTGTTGATTAGTGACCTTGAGCATCTTTTCATATGTCTGTTGGCCTTCTGTATGTCCTCTTTGGAAAAGTGTCTATTCAGGTCCTTTGCCCATTTTTTAGTTGGATTGTTTGATTGTTGGGTTTTTTGGTTTTTTTGGTGTTGAGTTTTATAAGTTCTTTATAAGTTTTGGATATTAGTCCCTTATAAGATGTACTGGTAAATATGTTCTCCCATTCAGTGGGTTGTCTTTTTATTTTGTTGATAGTTTCCTTTGCTGTGCAAAATATTTTTAGTTTGATGTAGTCCCTTCTGTTTGTTTTTCTTTTGTTTCCCTTGTCTGAGGAGATATCAGAAAAAATATTGCTATGACGAAAGTCTAAGATTTTACTGCCTGTGTTTTCTTCTAGGATTTTTATGGTTTGAGTCTTATATTTAAGTCTTTAATCCGTTTTGAACTTACTCTTGTGTGTGGCACAAGAAAGTGCTAGTTTCATTTTTCTGCACATATTTGTCCAATTTAACACAAATTAAAGGTGAATAGATTACCTTTAGCCCATGGTATGGGCTTGCTTCCTCTGTCAAATATTTAACTATAAAGGGGTGTGGTCAGAATGGCTGTCATCAATAAATCAACAAACAACAAGTGCTGGCGAGGATGTAGAGAAAGAGCAACCCTTTTGCACTGGTGGTGGGAATGGAGACTGGTGCAGCCACTGTGAAAAGCAGTATGGAGATATCTCCAAAAATTAAAAATGGAACTGCCTTATGACCCAGAGATTCCACTTCTGGAAATTTATATGAAGAACCATTAAACACTAATTCAAAAGAAAATAAGCACCCCTATGTTCACTGCAGTATTATTTATTAATACAATAGTCAAGATTTAGAAGCAGCCCAAGTGTCCATCAGTTGAGTGGATAAAACAACTGTGGGGCATTCCCACAATGGAATACTACTTGGCCATGAAAAAGAAAATTTTACCCTTTACAACAGCATAGATGGACCTTGAGAACATTATGCTGAGTGAAATAAGCCATTCAGGACAAACACTATATGATTTCACTACTCATATGTGAAATCTAATGAACAAACTTAACTAACAAGCAAAATAGAGAAAGACTCATAGATATAGAGCAGGCTGCCAGCTCTGGGTGGGGGTTGGGGGTTGGGGGTGGAGGGATTAAGCAAAAAAGAAAAAGGACTCAGGGACACAGGCAATAGTGTGGTGATTGCGGAAGGGGGAGGTAGAGGTGAACGTGCTAAAGGATATAAGGGGAATATATGGTAATAAAAATACAATAAAAAAAGGAAAAAAAGAAAATCAAAGTAAGTATACTGAAAATTTTTATGCCTTGTCTTTAATGTCATATATCTAGGGACGCTATCCTGGGGTGTCCAACTCACAGCCCCGCGCCACATACAGTCAAGGATGGTTATGAATGCAGCCTAACACAATATATTTACATAACACATATATTTACTTAAAACCTTTTTTATTTTCATCAGTTTTCATTAGTGTTTGTGTATTTAATATGTGACCCAAGACAATTCTTCTTCCAGTGTGGCCTAGAGACACTAAAAGGTTGAATACCCCTGCCAGGCCTTTCATACTATAATTACATAGCAACACTCCTGTTGACTATAAAAAACAAAAAAGAGATTTATTTACACTAATTGCCACAACCACTGCAACAAATAATATATGTGCAATAATCCCCACAGAGGAGCCCTTTTAAAATGAACCACGAACTCGACCCAAATAGTCATAATATCACAAACAAAACTATAATTCAGAGTTGGATGCTTTTTGTTTAACTCACATCTATTAGGCAACTTCAAAATGCAAAGCTGTTGTTGGCATTTTTAACAAACCTGGAATGTAGATTTATTTCATATTTGTGGTTCAAAGTTGGCCTTTCCCAGCATGCGATTACTCCTTTCCTTCAAGGGGTGAGGCAATTTCAAACTAAAGTCAAATCCAAATCTCTTTTTCACCTAAGTTCTGGTCTCCCTAGTGCAACATGAAGTTCTATGAACAATCTCTCTCTCATTCTAGAACTCTTTTCCCCAGAACACATGAGAAATTGCTAAGTATTTAGTATAAGTTTCTAAAGGAGTCTTACTGTTAGATTCCAAATGCCTTAACATAAACAGTCTTACCGCCAAATCCCTCTGAAAATTCTCCTGACTCGAAAACTACCCTTACACAAATGACTCAAAAATCTCTACACTTCACTTTTTACCTAGTAATTATTCTAAAAAAAATTATCATTGGACTATGAGTAGCCTTCTTTGAAGACCAGGAATCAAGTAAAATGTAAGTAAGTAGGTTTTCTAGTGGGGATTACACTGAAACAATAATGACAAGGCAGTATGTACTATTGTTCTGGGAATATGATTTCTGTGAGAAAGGGAAGTGCCCCTGGAAAAGGGCTTAGAACACATTTGGATGTTCACTGAGACATAAAATTTGAGGTATAAAAAATTGTCATAATGGGGTATTAATATAATTTCTTCTTGTTTTATTTCTAGTCAGTGAATCTTATGATTTCTCAGACTTAAAATTCTAAAGTTATTCCTGATCAATTTCTGTTTTGCTTGAAGACTCAGTCACAAATTCTTAGTGACTATTTCTTTATTTATTTTATACCATTGCCATTCATTATCCTTACATATAGAGACAATACTATGCTGATGCTGTCTACCTCCTTTTTCTGTCAAGATTCTTCAACTCTATACATTTTGCTAGAAGCCTTTCCCAAATACTAATTTTAATTTTGAATGTATGTGAATAAAATATAGCCTGCTCAGTAAGACAGTGTAACTACTGTCTAGTAATAAAAAGTATTTTAAACAGTTAAAGAATGAGGCAAATGCTTTAGCGTAGTAAAGACTGAATTTAAATACATAATTCACAAATAAAAAGATTGTTATAGAGAAATTTAACAAAAATGAAAAACCCAAGAAAGAAGCAAATGTAAGGCAAGACTTAAATTATGGGCCTACTAAGGACAGAGAAAGAAAACCAGAAAATAGGATTATGCTTACTGTAGTAATTGATGCAGTTGCTGTTATTACTGAAGCCCAAGATAAAATATAAAAGTAATCAGAAAACTATACTCACGAAAGTTAAAGAAAATACCAAGATTGGGCCTGAAGAGGGGGGAATATCAGCAGCGATAAGCCAAGTGACTTGGAAGTTGTCTAAATAGTGTTCTTTTTTATTATTATTATTTTTTTTTATTTTAGATTATTCAGTACAGTTTCTATCTTTTAATCCCATTCCAGCCCACCCACCCATCCCTCCCCACTCCCTTCCATTTCCAAGCCCCGTAGTTTTGTCCATGTGTGCACAAATTCATGGATAAATAGTGTTCTATGGAGTGCATTTCTGACTGGCTTACCCAGGCAACAGAGCGAGTGTTACTATTGTACTTACGACACATCAGGCACTCTACCACTGGAGGGAGTCTGGTCACATATCCTTTGATGTGACTTGTACTCTAATAACTTCCTATTCTTTACTGGGAATGAATTAGACCCCCTACCAAGAATATGAATTGGTATACATAATCTCATGGTTTTCAAGCTTTGCTTTCAAGTTTGTTTTAGTTTTTATTTTTTTTGTTTCATACTAATAAAAATTTACACTATTTCTATAGTTATATCTGGGTCAAAAAATGAATCCAGAGGTCACATATGGTAGTACAGATCTATCCTTAGAAAAAATAATAAAGAAAAAATTGTTAAATCAAGAACAGAGAACAACTCTGATGCAAATGCCTACCCAAAGCTAGTATCAAAATCACAAAGCATATGAAGTGCAGCAAACAGCAAAATGGAGAAGCTGAAAAAACCTTGCAAGATTAAGGCTGACAAGGATATTTCTGATGGGATAGGAAGATATAAACAAATGATAGATACTGTAACTGTGATTTTAAAATTCAGTCTCCTTTTAAGATTCAGAATTTACAGTTTCCATTTACTACTCATGAAGTTAAACTGACATAAGAAGTTGCTAAGTAAATAAAACACAACTGAAGTAAAAAAAAATCTAAACTGACAAAAAGAAAAAGCAGTTCAACTCAAGAATGTATGTCAAGAATAATATTCCATTTACAATAACGTTCCCTACTTTGTGTCAAGACTTGTGAGAAATGATATATAAGTAATACTTCATTGAATTATTTTAAAAATCCTACAGGATCGACATTAGTATACCCATTTTATATGAGAAAGCTTGAGGCTAAACAAAGGTAAAGTAATTTGCTTAAGGTAGTAAGCATATCTATCAAGAGTCAATATTCTTAGAGGTCTTTCTGATTCTAAGGTGGTATCACCACAATGTATATGCATGCCAATGAGATTGAGTCACAATTACAGTACATTCCTGTACTTTTATACGTTACATTTAGGGATATTCCTCCTTGATGTCTGCTTCAGAAAATGTCACTAAGGAATAGCTAATACAGCACTATGACACCAAGCATTTCTATGTTACTCTATGTTTCCAAAGTTAAAATGTGTTTAATTCACATGTCAATAAGCATAAAGAAGTCCCAACTGATTTATAACTTATGTAGATGAAGTCCAAATTTAAAGAAATTTATCTTTTTAAAACTATTTATAATGGAGTAAGACTTTTTTGTCTTCCTCCACAAAACTAGTTAGAGACAAAGACAGGGAAATCTGTCAGCTTCTGTCTGTGCAATCTCTTTAAAATGTGTTCCCCTGCTGCCTAGCTTCAAAAACTCCATAAACCATATCTAAGCAGTCATAAACTGCCTTGATTATGGAAAAATACTTGTTAAAGCTAGGAAACCTTGGGGGTATATTTAAGTGCTATACCACAAATTAATTTTGCATTTTCTCTCTTACTATTATACTTATGACACATCAGTCACACGAGAGCAAGGAGCTCAGATGTATGTAAAGCAACATATGGATATTTTTCCCTTTTAGCAAGAAAAGAAAGTTTAAAAAAAAGTTTCTATGTACATATGCATGATAAAAATAATGAAAAGTACAAGTAATGTAGAATTCTATGTGCAAGGTAGGGGGCTGTTTTGCCTTAATGATAAATTAGAGTCTGATGTATCTAATGTGAAGTAACAAACCAGAAATAAGAGGTTTCCCCTATTATTAATGCTTGTAAATGAGAGGTTAATGCTTCTTCCCCTCAATTTTTTGAAAGGCACTATTAAAGTACATTTTATGTACAAATTGAGTATATTTCAACATGTCAGAAAGGAGGATCAGAAACAGTCTTCTAGTTGCAATAGAGATTATACAAACTACTGTATCCATAGCACACCTACCTAGGTTTCTCAATAGAAGTCTATCCAAGAATCATCATTTTGAACTACAGGTAACATCCATGAAGGAGCCATGAACTAGCAAGCAAGAAAATATATGTAGGATAAAAGCACACATGAAATAATACATGGGTGTAATAAGAAGCACCTCTTGATTAATTAAAAAAATCCAATTATATGACGACTTGGACTCTTCCACATTCTTCACAGACTACTAAGTACTTTGAGAAACTATGAAATAAAGAAACATTGTGAATTGTTGCTAATAATATAAATAAGAAAAAAGGCAAGTGACAGACAAAAAATATATAAAAGAGGAGAGCCAAGGAAACATGAAGATAGACATACAGTTATGTTGTCTTAGTTGATGCAATATGCAAAACAAATTTTAAAACATCTACAAGTGGAAAGGGTAAAAATAAATGTATATTTAACAAAAATATTTTCTCCTTTTCTGTTTTAATCCACTTCTAAGGAATTTATGTTACTCTCATTTTTCCCCATTATCATATTAATAGTAGTGTAAAATATAAGGTTAAAGAACAAACAACAAATATATTTCTATGATCATAAAATTATGCCAATATAGCACTTAATATACCACATATTATGTACTTAAGCACATAAGAAATCTTCTGCCACATCCTAATCTTTCTATGTTATATATTTGCAGAAGTAAAATAATGAGACCTGAGAGGAAGTGAAAGGAAGTGACGGGAGCAAACAGCATCTATCTAGTTAAAGAATTTTCAACATAAAATTATGATAAATAAGGCCTGGTTGGCAAATTTAATGCAACATTTTAAAATTGTTCTGTAAAAACAACTATATAATCTTCTCTAAGTTAATCTTATGTAGTCAACTTATTACTGTTTGGAATTGACATGTAGAGTCACAAAGTAAAAAAAATAAGTATTCAACAACATCTCTACACAAGCTATTTCTAAATTTTTACATACCTTTTAATGGGAAAGTTAGGCTTTTTGTATCTGTTGGTATAAGCTATTTTATAAAATGAAACCTTATTTAATTAATCTATATGTAATCAATTAGGAGTCTGAAAATAAGTAGTAATTTTTAGATATTGCTTAGTGCAAGCACCGCACCCAAAATTAAATGCTACATAATTTACTCATTTTTGGGGATCCATAATATGAAACAATTAAAAAAATACTACCAAAATTAAATAGCTATCACTCTAGATGAGACCACAATAAACACAGCACCAATTTTTACACTCTACACTATTAACTCTGTAAAGTGCATAAAAAAGTTAAAAAAAAGTTATTTTCCCCAATATCTTTAAAACATATGGTAAAGGTAATTTTAAGTATTACAATTACTTGGTTCTGAGAAGCAACCATGAATTGCCTATTTCCAATAATTATAGTGATGAGCTTTTGATACATCATTAAAGTAAATGAAAATAAAATCAAAATATTTGCAACAGTAACATTACAAAAAGTCATTTCACAAAAGTATAAACTAAAACATATATGACTTCTTATGTGGCATATTAAAAATAATCTCTATAGGCTGATAATGCAGGCTTACATTTGGGATAGCAAAATAATGACTTTTAGATGCCATAAATGTGTGCACCTATTATCATGGTGACCAAAATAGTCTAAGGATAAAGGAAATATAAGCAGCTTGTGCAAGAGTATTTGTTTATCCATACTACACCTGTTTCAGAAATTATGTAAAGTGATTTTGGCTTCAAAGAACAGTTATTCTGTGTCCTAAATTTATTAATAGACAGAAATTCAGTATTCCATTAACCTATACTGTAGTGTATATCAATGCCTAACCAAGTTATTACCATGTAAATGACTCTGAAAACAAGACCTCTGTTTTCTATTTGGATTACAATCTGTTAAATTTTGTGACCTTACTGGGAGCATATTAGTCTCTCTACATAACCTTGGCTAAAAAATATTTTTAAATCATCATCTCTATATACAGTTAAACATTAATCATTTACAGCCAAAGGTGTTCAGGCTCATTTTGAAAATATAAATTATTCTTCTTTTGTCAGATGTACAATTTCACAATTACTTGACCCATCAATTGCTAATCAGATGACTTCTTTACAAATGAAATTATATTCCACATTATCCAAATAGCACTGACTCTTCACCTACTCCAACTAACACAGAAGCACTAGAACTGCCCATATTGCACATAGTCCTAACTTATCTCTAACGCTTAGACCTATGTTCCATTTCATTCTTTAGGAAGCTGCCAACTTTAACAATAGAATAAAGCCATATAAAAAGACAAAATTACAAATATTTGTCACATATTCTGAATCACAGTAGATATATTAGGCCATTCCCTTTACATATTTTCTTCTGTCTGAACTTATTTTTATTTTATTTTAATTAAATTTATTGGGGTGACATTGGTTAAAAAGATTATAAAACGGTTACAGATTTTTGAGTTTCTCAATGACAGCCCCAAACCACGAAGCTTGTGGCTGTCCTTGGTGCTGAAACTAACTCTTTTTTTCTGCCCTTTCACTGGAAAAAAAAAGTCTGTCATTCCCAATCCCATTTTGAGATGATAAAAATAATCCTAAATTTTGTGTGTATTGGGGGCCGGGGGGTGTCTGAAGATGGGAGGTTTTAAAAAGGAACTGGTAAGTTTCTGGATAGAAAATGCTAACTAGTGAGTGTGTGTGTGTGTGTGTTTTGGGCGGGGGTGGGGGTGGCGACTCGGGTTGCTAGAAACATCCAGAGGGCATTTCCCCCTCGGTGCCCTGAGACCCAGGAAATCGGGACTGCGGCAAAGACTGGAAACGCCTGGAGCCAGGCAGAAGTCGCCGGCCGGAAGGCGCCCTCACCGAGGCAGCTCCTCGACTGGGGCCAGGCGGGCTAGGACAGCCAGGGGTGCCGCGGCTGGAGACGGTGGCGACTTTACGTGCCAACACGCTAGCCCCGGGGTCCTTTGGTTTCTGGGATCTGAGGGGAGGGCACCTGGGCTGAGGGGAACCCCCACCTGCATTTATTTTCACAGAGGGGTCGACAAAAGACCTTGCTGCCGGGCAAGCAGGGTCCGCGGAGCCCGAGCGGCCGCGGCGCCTGGGCGCGGGCTCGGCCCTTCTCCTTCTGGTCCCGGCCGCTCTTACCGTCCCGGTCGCACAGCTGAATGGCCTCCAGGCTGAGGTTTTTGATCACCTCCTCACAGGGGCTGGTGGGGCTGTTGAGGGCATGATCCAGGCGCGGCACCTCCATTTTTCTAACCCCCTTCTCAAGCCCGCCTGCTTCGTATCCAGGCTCTTTTGGTGGACCGGGTGGGAAGGAAGGGCGGGAAGGGAAGGGAAGTGGCGGAGGGGAGGGGAAGAGGACCAAGATGGCACTGAGGGGCTGAGGCTGAACCGCCGGGATAGAGAGCCGCAGCCGAAGCGACAGCCGTGGCAGAAGCTCAGGGGAGTGTGCGCCTCAGAGAGACCGACGGACCCGTGCAAGGGCGCGAGGCGCGCGCTCCGGGCTGGGAGGGGACGCGGCACTCGGAACGTGAGGGAGAAGGCGCAGCGCGCACGCTCGCGAGAAGACGCGCCCACCTGCTGGCGCGAGGCGCTTTCCCTCTCCTCCGCCCTTCCGCGCGCACGCGCCCCCAGCTGCCCTCGCATCTTGGGCCGCGTAACCCCGCGTGTGGGGCCTCGGACGGCCCACCCAGCGGGAACTGTGGGCGGCTGCGGGTGCCGCGCGCTCTCTTGGGCCCTTTCTGCTGGTAAGGGTGATTTGGCGTACTTTCCCTACTCACAGTGTCAGTCGGAGCCCGGGTTAGCACTATGGCATGTCAGCACCGGGAGGTGAGAGTGAGCAGATTGGTTATTGGAAAAATAAGTGTCTAGACTCGTTGTGTGTGTATTGGGGATTTGGAACCAGTGGGTTTTCCTCTCCCGCTCAAGGTCTCGGGCTACTAGACCCCCATACCATGCTTGCTCAGCTAGGCCTTTCAAACAGCTTCGTCCGTGTAAGGACTGGCAGGGTTTAGAGACAGAACCAACCTCCGTCTCTTCTTTACTCTCCCCATCTCTTCCTTCCGTATAACGGAAAGATGTGCTTACTCAAGTTTGCCTAAACTTGTCTGCCCATTGTTTTTAGTGGTAGTGAAGATTCTGCAGGGCACTTAGTGAAGGTACAAATGTTTTTAAAATAAAATGGATACATGTCACAGCCTATTGACCTGTTGCCATTTGCTTCTTTGGAATAGTTTTTAGTTCTGTTGTTATCTCAAGATCAAAAATAATGACTCCCCGTTTCGGTGTGTATGCGCATTTGAAGTTGAAGTTCCTTTTTATTGGTTTTCCAATTTCAAACATAAATGTTAGCCAATAAAGTAACAATTTACATAGAGATTGTTATAGTGCTACCCTTTCTAGCCACATCTATTTGGTCATAACATGCCTAAATGTAGTTAATTGAGGCCTCATAAAACAGAAGAACTGGCTTAAGGTAAAAAATAAGCCTGAGAAAAAAGTTGTCACAACTGCAAGCTGCTAAAAATCTGTGGAAGATAATTGGGTATCTTAAAGTGAAGTGTAGTCTTATGAACTTAGGTACTAATGAGGATGGATATCCTTCTTGTAGTTTGAGAGAATTCTTGTGTAAGGTAGGGGTGTCCCCAAGGAAAAGATAAGTTACTTGTTAAGAAATACGACAACCATAATAGAACAACAATAAAAAACAAAAGATGGCTGTGGTCATTTAGAATCATTTGTGGGAAAAAAAAGAAATATGACAAGATGGCACATATTGGTGAATTTCCTGTGTTCAAAAGCCTGGCTCTAAAATACAATTAATAAAGATTATATATTAAACGAATACAAATAAAATAATTTTTTAAAAACCTGGCTCTGGAGGACTAGAACTTGATACTGTCAGCCCAACTACGGTGGGTTTATCTTTCAGAATACTAGTATCAATTTTAAAAACCTCAAAAGGAGCTGTGTAAACAAGATTGCCAATTTATTGATTTACAGGTGAAACTGTAACTCATGCTTATAATTAAAACTATAACTCATACAAATATTTATTAAGCACCTGCCGTGTCCAAGGACAATGCGCTGGATATTGGAAATTTTGAGTTCAAGTCCATCAGGAAAGAAAGATGACAAAGCAAAATTATATGAACATTATGAGAACCTGTGGAAGCTCACATAGATGTCCTAACCTAGTCTAGTTACTCAGGAAAGCCTCTAAAATGATTTTATTTTAAGAGAATGGGAAATTATTGAAATGTTTAAAAGGCATATTCACATGATCAGATTTTGGGGCCAAAATATTTGTGTAATGGGAAAGGGGGGTGGTATTTTGAGAACTAGTAATGTGACCTTCTGAGCATAAGACCTATTCAATCCAAGGCAACTTTTTGCTGAGGATTTAGATTACATAAGAAATACAAAAGAAAGAGTTAATATTTGACTTTTGACATTTAATGTAAGATTTTTTAGCAAGTTGTTAGACTTCAAATCAAGACTTGTCAAGAGATCAAATGAATATTTGTTGCCTTGGCCAGGTGGCTCAGTTGGTTAGAGTGTTGTCCTGTACCTGTGGCTTAACAAATCAAGGTTAGGCCTAGTGGTCCAAATGATAAGAGTTTCTCCCATAGTGAAAACAAGATATACTGTTTCACCATAAAGGCTTAGGCCATGATTATATAAAGAAGACAGTGGCAATGAGGTAGGTAAAGTGGAAGAAAATTTATTCTCTTTGACACATAGAATTATGAAAAAGAGGTACAAGTGCTCAAGAAAGACCACCAATAACAGTCTTATTCTCACCTGGAGGATGTAAGGTGAACAGTTTTAGCTTTAGAAATATAGAGATAGGTATGACAAAACTCAAGGGCAGAAAAATTTTTGTACCAATTCTCAGATCTTTGGAAGCATATCACTTGGCCAGGCTTAGGTTACCACATTCAACTAACCTTGAACAAGGCATCATAGGCAGAGGGAGGTCAGGAGTTTACTTTCCAGACAGCTTGTGTACTCAGAAGGCAGCTGAGTTGAGAGCTAGCAGACCTGCCATGAAGTCTGATATTAAAAGAGCAAGGTGATACTCTAGTGAAAACTGCAGGTGTACCTTCTAGAGCAGGGATGTTTCAAGTACCAAAAAATGAATCCTGCCAGTCAGAGATGGCTACCAGGCCCTGACCAAACTGAGAAAGCAAAAACCATGAGCTTCTCTAGCCACCAACTTCAAGTGAAAGACCAGAAGCACCTAGGCACCCAAAGGATGTCACCACAGAGACCAGAAGAGAGAAAAGACATTCAAATCCAGTGACCCTTTGCCCCGATGCCTCAAGTTAATGGAAACTCCCCTCTTCTGATATTCCCAAATACAATCTAAAATAGGATGTTGGGGAAAAGGTAGGAATATGAAAGGCTGAGGAGCTTACCTAAAAAAAGATGAACTTTATCTAAAGTAACTAATTAAAATACTGACTGAACCCAGGTTTCTGGATTAGACGTGTGTGTGTATACTGATTATATACAGGCATATATATATAATCAGTGAATGAAGTTTCATGAAGATGACCAAATTAGTTTTAGATAAAATGAAAATTCTTTTCATACCTAAGTTGTATTGTGAGTGATTGGAATTCTCATACATTTTAATTGTTTAATTGTTAGCTTGAGGTGCCCAATATTACTGTCAAAATCCTACCAATCATTCAAGCTGCAGCTCAAATGATAATTCTCTGTAAAGATTATTCCCTCTGGCAGAAATCTTTTTGTTTTATTTCATGGGGCTTTATAGTTATCCACAGACACAATTACACTATGATTTATGTTACTAGTATACATGAAGAATAAGACTCAAATTTGGAAAGGACTTTAAATATATCCTATTTAATACCTTAACCAATCTTGAATCCTTTGACAAGTTGTTTATCTTTTAATAAATAGTAAATTAAAACACTTATGAAGTAATCCAAAGCCTTACTCATTCTGTGCCCAAACCTGCCTCCTGTAAGGTAAATACAGAGGCCTTAATTTTCCCTTCTGTTAGTCATATACAATAATGATAAACTTTCTTCCATCTTTTGCCAATGCATGTTGAATTCTCTGGCTAAATATTCCTACTTCTTTCAAACACTTCTCATATCACATTGCTTTGAGTCCCTCTCTCACACTGGACACTGTCCTCTGGGTAGCTCTAATTTTTCTAAGTGTCCACAGGTGAACATTCCAGGTGTGAAATACAAGAAGAATATAAATAAGAACATGGTAGTCTGTCACAACCCTTGCTCTATATGCCAGACATCTTGTAACAGCCCAGGAGCACATTAGCTTTTCTGACAGTGGTATCACTCTGGCACACATCCTGAGTTTATAATCACATAAAAACTATACTTCTTTCCTAGACATTTGTTATTTCCCCTGTGGTATCGTGAAAATTAAGCATATATAGTATTTATGTAGAGAAGATACTCAGTACAATTTGCTGAATTATTTGATTGAACTTCAGTGCTTTGAGTGTGTAGAATTATATTGCTGCAATTAGCCTAGAATTTTATCAAACTCAAAGTAAAAATAGGTTACAAAGTCCTTTAGTTAAGCTTATAAGTACAGAAGTCATTCTTAGATGAACCACAGCCCTAGGCACTCCCCACTTCTTTATGTCTAGGCAGAAGACAAAGGGTGAGAACCAAAACCATAGGTAGAAGCAAATCAAAAAATGCATTGCAAAAGAAGGAGGGTTTTTTTCTCTTAAAACATTATCATAACTTTTTCTAAGCCATCATTGTAAATGGTAGGACAGGAGAAAGATTATGATCAACAGACAAATTTGAAAACAATCCAGATGTTCTACATTCTGTATACTGACCCAAGTAGGTGGTACCTGGACTTGTGAATATCAAATGAGATAATACATATGAAAGTAATGTGTGAACTTTTGGCCACCTCACAAAGTTAGGATATTGTTATTATGGGACACTAAAAATGCCATTAAGAAAGAATATCTGGTCAATTTTACAGTAGAAATTTCTGGAAATATTTTAATACCTATATAGCTATTTGAAAACATTAAGAACTTCCATATTCAAAATGTCTTCATAATTTAGCACAGTGATTTTCATTCTTTTTTTTTACCTCATGGCACACATAAACTAATCACTAAAATTCTTTTTTTACCTCGTGGCACATATAAACTCATTACTAAAATTTTGGTTAGCACACCAAAAATACATATTTTTTGCCACTCTGAGAAAAGTAGGATTAATTTTTATTTATTCACACCAGGTAGCTATTGTTGTATTGGCTGTTGTCATTTTTTTATTTGACAGTCTAAGGGAAAACAGGTCAGTGACCCTGCCTAAATAGTCAGGTATTGCATGTTTTAAAAATTCTTGTAGCATACCAGTTGGAAATCACTGGTTAGTGTGTAGGGACCCTTTAAAATTACATCAGATTATATTTGCTTTTGGTAGACTTAGCTCAATGGTAGATTTTTGCCAAGCTCATAATCAAATACTCAATATTGAATCTCTCCCCAATATTTGATTTATACACTCCTAATTCTGTATCATCACATGATGGGAGAGGGTGGAGACCTCTGATGACTTGATCCATTACAAATTCATGCTGTCAAAATTCAGCTTGCTTAACAATTCAATAGCTGTTGCAGACTTTTCTCTTGGAAACACGCCTCCCCCCCCACTCTCACTTTCAAAAGATGATCTCTCCCTCTCTTTCCTGGAAAAAAAAAATGTGAACACAGAATGATATTTTTCATTTGTTCTTATCTTTAGCTCAGTAGGTTCCTGGTAAAACCTGCTACATTTCCTTCCCTCATATGCCCTCCATTCAGTGCTTATATACTATAGAATAGAGTTAGCTTCCTATTTTTACCCCCTCCGGCTGCTTTGGTCTTCTTTTCCCCTGACTCTTTTTTTTTTTTGTCTGTAAAGATTGCCAAATCTCCTTAATTTTAAAAATTATCTTACTTGAACCAGTTTCTATCTATTTTATTAATATTCTATGGTATGTAAAGAGCCCATTATAAATTATGAAGCTCTATAAAAGTGTTATTCATTACCCCAATTTCCTTTTAATTCTCATACAATTTATCCACTTTCACCAGTCTGATTCTTATCCTTCAAATCTTTGGATTTGGTGAGATTTTGTACATCACCAGATATAAAGGCATTTTATCATCTGCAGCCCCTTTGCTATTACAGTAGTTTATTTCTGCTGAACTTCTGTAACACTGAACTCTACTGGATCTCTTCCTATATTTGCCTAATGTTTATCAATTCTAGCTTCTAAGCTTCCCTCTTGAGTGTAGGTATTCTTTAAAGTTCAACCTCTGACATTATGTTCTTCCCTGTTTAAAGTCATTTTTTTCTGATAATGCATGCATTCCCATGAATTTTAATGTCTTTTTCATATTTAAATTCTCACCTTATGGTCAAATTCCTATCTCAAGCCCCCAACTATAAATAAAGCTATTGCCCTATTTCCAACATTTTTATTTACGTTCCCATAACTATTTCTGATTAATTAATTCATCCCCCACACTGATTGCCTTTTCAAGTTTTCCTCATTATTGTCACTGGCAGCAGTACCCTCTTAGTCCCCAGTATCATCCAACTTTTTGGTTTTCTCTTCTCTTTAAATCAAACTATCCTCAAAGCAATTAAAATTTGCAATATTTTTTGAAGTGTTTTTTTCTGTAATTATAAGTACCACTGCCACATTTAGGTTTTCCATATTTAGACCAGATTATTGAAATTCTCAGGTACATCTCCCTTCTTTAATACTGGTGCTATTAAAATCAATCCTTGAAAACACTAATCAGAACCTGCTCAATAAATTACAATGGCTACCTATTTTCTATAGTTAATGATGAGCTACAAATGATTTTTAGGCAGGTATATGACAACTGCAGTTTTTTAGAAAGATTAATCTGCCCATGTTTTTTAAGCTGAATAGAATGGAGGAGGATGGGAGTTTAAGAAATTACTATAGTTCAGGAAGTTATAAGGCAGTGTTTATAGACTAGGACAGTAGAATTGGGGAAGGAAAGGAAGCAATTTGAAAGTAATGCTACACTATTGTGTTTCTGAGATTTAAAAGAATATCCTTCAATGTTTTGATATTTTGAAATATTACATTGTTCATTCATAATACTATGAGTATTTATATACTATAAATATTGATATTACAGTATAGTATCACATGGCATATGGAGCAAGAAAATGTATTATATATACTTTTTCTGTTTTAAAACCCAATAGTTATTTTCCAATGAAATAAAAGTGTATTAACCTGAAGAACTAAAGCTATATATAGTCTTTATTTTATACTTGTGAATAAACAAAGTTCAGTTAAAAATGGCTGCCAGAATAACATTTCTTAGAATAACTTCTGCTGTCACTAGTCAAAATTTGAAAAGAGTTGGTGTTAGAGGGAATAAGTCTTGGGAGGAATGGAAAGAAAGAAGTTTTCTATAGACTGGACTACTTTGATTGAGAACCTTTCTCTTCTCTGGTCCTTCCTCTTCTCTTCAGTACGTATTACAGTAGAATATATTCAGAATGTGTTCAAGAATACAGTTCTCCCAAAGTGCTGAAGTGCCAAGGGAATCTTGAAAATATATCTGGTGATGAGAGTTGTAAGTATATAGCTATAATTAGTGTGCTGATTAACAAGTTTGGGGTTGTTCTTGCCTTCACAGGTGTGTCTTTCTAGTTTTGAGTTTTTCACCAGGCTCAACACAAATTCACTACCATTTTTACATTATTAATAAACAGGATCTCTAGTCTATTCCCCTTGAGCACAGCTCAAAACCACTTCCCTGAAACCTCGGTTTAGTTAGTGTGTTCTTAAATCTAACCACAGAAATTTCATAGGATTTTTATCTCAGCAGAAATTAGAGATGTGACTTTTATAACAATGAATACATTTTGTTTTCCCATAGTTCTTTCTAAGCTAAAGAAATGCCTGCAGGATTTCTAAAAGCCCTTTCATTTTTCTGAATGCCCATCCCTCTCTCAAGTTGTACTATGGCATTGGTGATGTTGTATAGATCACATTTGCTGTACACTCCTTAGGAAGAAACCTAACAACAACCACATCGTACCTTGAAACTTTTTCAATAATATTTGTTTTTAGAAACTACAACAATGCATTTAATTGGAGTTTAACTTTCTGACTCCATCCAAACTAAGCCTGTTTCAAGATCCATTATGGGAAAAATTTCAGGGTGGTTAGAGACTTAGTAATAATGAGATGATTCAGTAAGTAACATCCACTGAATAAAGATTCAATGCTATGTATGTATGGATGCAGGTATGTAGGTATGTAGGTTGGTAGGTAGGTAGGTATGAATGAAATCAGTGAGCATTATTGAGTGGCTATTAGGTTTTCTGTGATGATACAAGGAGAGACAGTGCCCATGCCAACATTTCTCTCTTTACCTTAAGTTATTGCTGTTATTCTAGAATGCAGAGAAATGGAGTTGCTTCTGGTTAATTAATTTTATCAAGAGGAGATCCATCATAAAAATTAGCACAGTAGCTATTCATAGGAGCCATGGAGATAGATAATTATCACCTTCTGCCCTTCCTAAAAATGTCCCCATTATTAGGACACATAAATTAGACTATTTATTGTTCTAATATGTATTCATATTCATTGTAGAATACTTATAAAGGTGTTAAATATTTTAACATTTGGAAGTTTTGTTTTTTTCCACTGCCTTTCCTGTGTTTGAAACTTCTCTGCAATAGTTATGCCAAGTTGTATGTGAATATGTCTAGCAGCTAGAAAACTGTTGGGTGAGCCAAAAAGTCCATTTAGTTTTTTTCTGTAAAAAAGACACATTTTTCATTTTCACCAGTAACTTTATTGATTTGGATATTTTGAGTATGTCAAGCTATCTCCTGTTATTGGCTTCTAGTGGGCAGAGGCCATGGGTGCTCCTAAACATCTTCCAATGCATAAGATAGCCCCACAGCAAGGAAATATTTGGCCTAAATATCAGTAGTATCTAGAAACTTTGCAAATCACTTTTAACACATTCCATCAGTCACAGCACCTTCTCCATATACTGCACAAATCTTTTTTTGCATTTCATTTGCATTGTTATGTTTCTTAAAATAATAAAGCATTATATGCCAAATCATGCTACATAACTTCTTCCATCTTCAATATTAAAATGACTACACAAAAATTCACCAATTTTGATGTTTTTTTTAAATCCATGCTGACATGACAGCTGCCACAATACAATCTAACAAAATTGTTTTGAATGAAGTTAAAGACAGCTAAGCACTACTAGAGCCATTGTACAGAAAAAAAAACAGACAAACTTTTTGGCCCACCCAATATTTCCTCTTGAGATAGCCTATTCTATCTACAGAGAACTCCAGAGTCAACATCATACAGAATAAAAAAAACTTTCTCCCACTGTCAGTTTCCCCACTTATCTTGGAGACACAGAAAACAGTTAATTCTTCACCTGACAGCCATACATGTGATTCAAAGCAGTGTATTTCTTTTGATTTGTCTTTTTTTCCCAGTGTAAATCTTCCCAAGTACTACAGCTTGCCTCAAAAGATAGTGAGTCCTTGTTTTTCCTCTGAGTATGCTCTAAAATGTATACTTCCCTCTTAGAATATAATACTCACAACTAAACACAATATAATGGGGGTGGTCTGATCACACCAAAGCAACTCATCTAAAGTGCCGGTTTACAAATAAGTGCTTTTACATAAATTGCCAGTTCATTCACATTAAAAATGTTCTTTGATTATTTTTGACAGTGTATGGCTATTCATATTTGTGAAGTCCTTCAATGTAACTTTCATTTATTATTTCTCATGACAGTCTTCTTCAAGTTTTATTTTTCTGTGCTGAAAGAAATGACTGTAGGCCTTATTTTCACAAATCATGGGTGATATTAATGTTAGTTATGCATAATATATAAAAAATGAAATAACTACTGCATTGTAGTTACATTTTATATAGTCTCTTGGTTACTCCATGGTCCTTAAGACCTTGAAATCAGGATATGTCATGAATCTTGATAATAAGATCTTCTGTTTATGATAAGTGTCATAAAAGCACAAAGTATTTTTGGATTCACACATTTTGTGAGACAGACCATGGGCTAATCTTCCATGGGATAGAAGGTGTTGACAGTCCATGAAATGCAATAAAGAAGTCTTATTTCAGACATTCACACAATAAGTCTGGCAGCCTTGTAAGGATTTAGTTGGTGCTGCTATACTGATAAAGGAGATTATTTCTTTGGTCTCTCATGTGGTCCCACACTGCATTTATTTTTTCCAACATAAACATGTTGTTCAGCTAAAATAGTGGTTTGATTATTTAAGATATCATAAAACTGAGGAATAAAGGTCCCTTAACCAAACATAGCCAAAGAGAGACTAAGTCTATAGAGACACTATATAGACAGTAAGCCTACAGAAAAGGTGCTATTCTTCCAAGGAACCAGACTGATACAAATACAAAGTTCATTTCTAAGCCACCATCTGGCAAAACTGAGCTTTCTAAGATGAACTAGACACATTTAGTTTCATTCTTGCCACACACTACATTTGTTGCCCTGTTTCTGTTCCAGATTATGCCACAGTCTTATAGCCATAAACCAATCATTCTTTCATTCTCTCTAGATCTTTTTCTTTCTTTTTTGTATCATAATAGCCAAATGCCCTGTGGAATGGGGGAGAGGAAAGGAAAAGAAGATAACTAAACCCAGGTATTATACTAATTGGGGTCATTTCTCTGTTTCTCTCTCTTAAGGATGTCATTACCTGTGACCCCAAACAACTGTTCACTTCAGGAAATATGTATATCAGTATGTATTCAGTCAAACTCTCTGGTGTAACATGAACAAATCAAGCATCTAATTTGTTTTATACTTTTAATTTTTTATTTATTGATTGTGTGTGTGTGTGTGAGAGAGAGAGAGAGAGAGAGAGAGAGAGAGAGAGAGAGAGAGAGAGAGAGAAACAGACATCAGTTTGTTCCACTTATTTATGCATTCATTGGTTGGTTCTTGTATGTGTCCTGACCGGAGATCAAACCTGCAACCTTGGCATAGCAGAGGTTGCTCTAACCAACTGAGCTACCCAGCCAGGACTATTTTATGCTTTTACTTTTTTGAGTGTATTATTGAAATGCTAGAGTTTCTTAAAATACAGCTCAAGCCCTGGCTGGTGTAGCTTAGTGGATTAAGCGTGGGCCTGTGAACCAAGAGATCACGGTTCCATTCCCAGTCAGGGCACATGCCTGGGTTGCAGGCCAGTTCCCAGCAGGGGATGCACAGGAAGCAACCATACATTGATATTTCTCTACCTCTCTCCTTCCCTTCCCCTCTGAAGATAAATAAATAAAATCTTTAAAAAAATACAGCTCATAATGACCATGTCCTGTATCTTCATAAGAGGCTGCAAATCTGTAGTAGTGGATGGTACACGTGACACTTAATGGCCTCACCTTCTTATGGATAAGCAGCAAAATCCTTATGGGTCAAAACCTATGATTGATTTTTTCCTGCCTCCTCACATGCAGACTTAATTTAGATATATTAGTTTCTATTTCAAGGCTCTTTTCTTTTCTTTTTTTCTTTTCCACTCCTAAACCTTCAGTGCCTTTATCAAGATAATGGACTCTAAATGTTTTGAAAGGGTAATCTTGTAAAATTGTTTATACAGCTGAGTTATAAGATAATTTAAAGCTTTCAAGTTTCATCCTTGACCTCTTCACTAGGTCAGCTAGCTCTCTGTTCCTCAACTTTCTGATTACAAAGAAGACAGCTAAAACTAAGTCAGTTAAAAAGGTCTTTTTCTCCTTCCTACCATCCTCCCTTTCTTCCCCTCCCTCTTCCTCTCCTCTCCTTTTCTCTCCTTCTCCCTCTTTCTCTCTTCTCCTCTCCTCCTTCACCTCTGACAGCTGTCAGTCTGTTGATGTATCTATGCCTCTGTTTCTATTTTGTTCATCAGCTTATTTTGTCCATTAGATCTCACATATAAGTGAGATTATGTGGTATTTGTCCTTCTCTGACTGAGTTATTTCACTTAGCATAATAATCTCGGGGTCCATCCATGCTGTTGCAAAAGGTAAGATTTCATTTCATGGCACACATAAAGTAATTGCTAAAATTCTGCAGCACACCAAAAAATAAATTTTTTACCAAAATGACAAAAATAGGTATAATTTTGATTCATTCACACTGGGTGACTATTGTTGTGTTGGCTGTTGTGAATTTTTAAATTTGACAGTCTAAGGGAAAAAAGGTCGGTGCCCCTGACTAAATAATCAGGTATTGCATGTTTTAAAAATCCGTGCAGCCCACCAGTGTGCCATGGCACACAGGTTAAAAATTGCTGATTTAGAAGAAGGATGTATGGAGGAAGAAAAAATAGAAAAAATTTTTTTTAAATTTTGTGAAGATATTTGTAAAGATTGATGTTTCAACTTTTACACCAAAAAGTAGAGTTCAGAGTAAGGCACAATATGGCAAATGTTGTAGGAGAGGAAGAAATCATGTGCTGTGCAAGCACAAAGAAGAGAGAAGTTAATTTCAGCTAGGGTAAATCTGTGTGAATGTAACACTTGTCCTGAGTGCTGTTGAGTGCAATAAACTAAAGTGCCATCAGATTGCTTCTGGAGGTCCTACATTGCACTCAGAGTGCTGCTGAGTCAACCCTTCTAACCTGTAGAGGGATCCACAAAAGCATTCATCTTACCCCTAAAAACATTTTTCTTCTTTTTCTGTAGATGTATCAGAAAAAAATTGTTTGATTAAATGGCCCAGTGTCCACATACCTGATGTGTTCTGTCAGATTGCGCAGGGAGGATGAGTGCTTTATGTGCAGAGACCATTCAACAGTGATGAACAATGAGACCAGTTATACAGACAACTTTAATTTCATATAATGTAATGAAAGTACTTGGGTACACTATAAAACACTTCCATCCAGGCTAATATTTAAAATATTCTTTATTTTGTTGTTTTACTTATAAAGATCACTCAGGTTGGTCTGGAGTACTATTCTTTGGAAATCTAGGCTTCTAAATACTGACTTGACTCTGGTTGATTTTGAGTGATGAGCTATCATACCATAAGGTTTAATTTTCTTTTTCCTTTTTTAATTTTTTATTGTTGTTTGATTACAATTGTCCCCATTTTCCCCCCATTACTCTCCCTTGCCCTGCCCACCCCCCTCTCCTACATTCAGTCTTCCCCCACATTGTCCTTGTCCATGGGTCCTTTCTACTTGTTACTTGACTTGACCCTTCCCCTAAAATTCTTTAATATTGTTTCCTTATGGTATGTTCCATGACTATTATATTGAAAGTGTCTGAGGCTATTTAATTTATAAATATAAATGAGTTCTATTTCTCTTAATATAAATATAAGAAAAATGTATATTCTACAACAAGATATAAATATATATTACATAATATATATATATATATATATCAACAAAGCCTAGAAAAACAAACTGGATCTGTTTTATAGATGCTACCTAATATTACTACAACACATGATTTCCCAGATTTATAAATAGCATCACTAGCCTATACCTATTTCTGTCTACCTACAAGCACTGTAAAATAAAATCATTTTATGGAATGTAACTTTTCAATTTTTACCTCAGTGTGTTTTTATTGAGATATACATGTCCTTATATAAATGAAATTTCCAATTATTTATTCTGTATAATTAAGCTCCATACTTACAAAATATAAAGCCATCTTTATATCTCAGCTTAGTACATTATAAAATTGTAAAGTCATCTTTTATAGTGATAAATATTTCATTACCAGGACCATGCATTCTTCTCTTTTCCCACATGTCTCCGGGGCTTTTGCCAGGCATATACCATCAAGAGATGACAATTCCCACTTTAACTTTCACCCCAGTGTGAAGTTGGAGTTATTAAAAGATAGAAATACAGGTAAATATTTCCAGTACATGTGAGTTTTTTCCTTTTTAAAACATACTTAAAACAAGAATAATTGTTAAGCACACTTAAGTCTATTTGATGTCCTATAATTTAAGGGATATGGGATTATAAGTGACATAGATGTCATGTTTTCATGAGGTCTTTATTATAAATACTTCCATACATATTAATATATTTGACCTTTAAAGCTGAAGTGGGAGGTCCTTTTCTTTACCCTGAGCCTGAGCTGCTGATGCCCTCCTCAGAACGTATCCACAACTCCTAAACTATACTTATGTTAGACACAAATCCTTGAGCAATAATGCAGTATCTTAAATAATGACAACTTACAGTATTAAACTTTCTGAGTTAAATGATTAGTGTTTTATTTTATTTATTTATTTTTTTAAAGTTTTATTTATTTATTTTTAGACAGAGGGGAAGGGAGAGAAAGAGGTAGAGAAACATCAATGTGTGGTTGCCTCTCATGCGCCCTCCCACTGGGGACCTGGCCAGCAACCCAAGCATGTGCCCTGACTGGGAATGGAACCAGCAACCCTTTGGTTCGCAGACTAGCACTCAATCCACTGAGTCACACCAGCCAGGGCTGATGAGTGTTTTAAAAACCTACTTGCTTAAAAATGGTTTGGGATTCAGGTAATAAATGGCAGGTAGCATTTTTTTAGAATCTTTAGGCAACTCTAAGTACTTTGCATATATTTATTGTTTTAATACTTATAGTAACTCTATGAAATAGAAACTTTTTATGCACATTTTATAGATGGAGAAATGAACACAGAGAGGTGAAGGACTTTCTCAGAGTCACAGAGCTTGTAGCTTGTGTTTGGACTGAGACACTTTGGCTTCTGGTATAGTCTTTACATTTTACAAAAAAAATTATATATATGAAGATAAAGGGAAAGAGAATATATGTGTATAGGCTCAAATTCAGTGTTTTCTTTTTTATCCATACCTGAGGACATTTTTTCATTGCTTTTTGGAGACAGGAAGCAGTGAGGAGAGAGAAACGTCAGTGAGTACGTGCCCTGACCAGGAGATTGAACCCGCAGCCTTTCAGTTTACAGACACTGCTCCAACCAGCCAAGCCACACAGGCCAGGGCAGTGTTTTCATTTCCTAAAAATAGAAAAAACACTGGGGACAATTTCACAACTTACTATTATAGTTAAATTTTTCACAGAGAAGGATGAATCACTTCCATTTTTTAAAACTAGGCAAAGCACTGTATTACAAACTTTTGTTTCAAATTTTATTCCCAAGCTGCTTCAGCCTAATTACCTGCAAAGAATGATTTGTGTATAAGCAAAAACTGAAAATAGCTGCAGCATCCAAGGGGATTTGGCTTAAAAATACTAGAGATCTAGATTTTATGAGATCTACGTACAAAATCTGAAAAAGTAGTCAATATAAATTAGCAGCAACCAGTAACTTTTCCAAGTTTATCTTCAGAAATTGACTCATTTCAGTTTGCTTCATTTTTGGAAGCCTCATCAAAATTCCCCACAAGATCTGGGACTTCATCATCATCATCCTCTTTGGTAGCAGGGGTGCTTTATCATTCACAGATAGTTTGGGCAGTTCTTCAGCCAGTCTCCTTAAACTAGGCAGACTGTCTGCACCAAGCTGGTTTAAGACACTGGGTAGCTTTTCTGTCAGCTGCTTTGTCTCAGGATGGCCTGTAATGGTTAAAGTGTTCGCTGCCAGAGATGTCTAATGTTTAGGGTTGTTAAAGTGGATCACTGTTCCTTGGTTTGTGGACATATTTACCTTTTCAATACCAGAGACATAGTTTACCCCTAACTCCTTTCAGGAGAATGAAGTTTTTTTTTGTTTTTTTTTAATCATCTGCTATAGTTGTTCTGTGAACCACCTTCTTTCTATGAGCAGTTCCTTCCCACTAATACACACCTGTGCCTGCAGTTTGGTGAGTTTTTCCTGGTTCATGATAGTTTCTTTTATCTTGTTGGGGTGAGGGAGTGGGCCACGTGTGGGACTAGGTTTGGTGTTCAGGGGGTGTTGGATGGACGAGCTAAGAATAAGCACATACACACAGGGATGCAAGATGGCACACTTACCTTACCCTCTTTTTCCTTTACCCTTTCTGAGGAAAGAAAACAGCAATATGGGTCATTTTCAACACTTTCTAGTATTTTATAATTTCTTGAAACATGGCCTACTGGCAACTATTTTTTCTTTTCTTTTTTTTTTAAAGATAATGGTGATGAGATACTAGAGACTTGGGGAATGGCTAAAAAGTTAAAAAATATTCGCATTTTCTGCATCCCCAGCTTTATCAATCACAGTTTGTGAAACACTTTCTTGTATTTGAAATAGAGTGAACTTTTATTTTATTTTTGTGAAAAAAGAAAAAGCTATGCTCAAATCCTTTCAGTGATAGAAGGGACTCCACATATGATCTATGATTCTAGGTCAACCTAAATTTTAGCTTCAACTGTCTGCAGACAAAAATTCATAGAGTTTTATAACCTGATGCTGCGCTGAGATTATCTACACCAGATTTGCTAAAGACACAGAATGAATGAGAATTAAATATCCTTCAAAATAGCAAATTGGAATCTTTAGACTCAAAAAGTAATTTCTTCAATGATTTTTCCTTAATTAGTATTTTTATGTACCTGTTCAAGAAATGATGAGCTATCTCTATCTTTGGAACATTTAATTTTAGGCTCTTTGCATACATAGAAGGTAAATAAGGAAAACAAAACAGAATCACAACCTGATCATATTGTCTTTACTACTTTTTTGATGCAAAATAGAAAAGTAACTTCACATAGTCATTTGAAATTTTCTGTATGGAGAAGCATTAAATGGAAAGTTCTGAGATACATACAGCAGTGTGCTGATAAACTGATAATATAAAGCCCTGATTTGCAGATTTTGAGTAGTTTATGTGATGTGATACTCTCATTATGGGCTGGTTTCAAGCTACGAATGGTTTAACAACTGGCTCCCAAAATTCCTGAAAGTTTAGTAATCACTTCTCACATACAACTAAATGCATAATTCTATGACTTGGTTACTGAACCCCAATGACAGTGACTACAGGAAATTGGTTGTATTATGGCCACAGTGCTTCACCCCTCATGTATCCACACCCTTCACCATGTAACCCTGTAGTGTCCTCTCACTGATATTGGGGACCTAGCCAAGTGACTTTCTTTGACCACTAGGCTGTTAGCAGAAATGACAAAAGTGAAAGCCTGAAAAAGACCTTAATATTTTCCCCTTTCTCTTGGATTTCTGCCATTGCCATTAGAAATAGTCAGGCTAGCAGAGCCTGATTGTTATTGTCATTGCAACATATACCATCCTAAATCATTTAACAGTCAACCAGTCCCACAACACATGAGTGAGCCCAGTCAAGATCAGAAGTGTGTTTACCTGACTTACTGCTGAGTACAGATACTTGTACAAGCTTAGCCTAAGTAAGTGGAACCACAGAGAAATGTGAAATAAATACATTTTTAAAAATGTGTTCATTGAGGTTTTGTGGTTATTTGTTATGTAGGATTATTTTGTCAATAGATGACTAATACAATGATACTATTATTTGTCAAGCTTAATTATGATGACAGGAATTTACACAAGAGGCAGTGTGCTTTGTGGAAAGAGATCAATGAAATTTAGGTTTGAATTTAAGATTTACCACTTATAGGTAGATTGCCCTAAGAAATTTATTTAACTTCTCTCTGCCTAAGTTTTCTCATTTCAAAATTGTGGATAACTAGCTTTGCTGGATTATTGTGAACATTAAATCTATAAATATTTATATGTATAACATTAATATATTTATATGCTATAATTCATACATGTATGTATATCTGTTTACATTTGCATCTATAAATACAGACAGGTTTACAAAGTGGAAGTTGTGACTTTGGTATATAAAAAGCAGAATGCAAAAGTTAAAACTACTTATGCTGATACCATTGGAAAATAGAGGTTTATTTTCTTTATGATGAATTGTTGTAAAATGATTAAGGATTAAGGAGACATCTAGAATCTGACTGCCTGGGGTTGATTCCCAGCTCCACCATTTTAATATTGGAAAGCACTTAGAATTATAAATTTTTTACTTACACCATACATTATAAGAATTATCTATACTAGAATTTAATAAATGTAATAAAGCACATGGTATACAGTAAGTATTCACAAATGGTAAGTATCATGTAGTATAGCTATTTGTTTACCAAGGAAAAATGAGGTTGATATTCTGATAAAATTAGTTATGATAATTTATTTTTTTTAATATTAGCACAGATTATTTGGGAGGGGAGCAGAGTGGCCAAGCCAGGTTAAGGCAATGTTTGTAGGAGTTCCTCTAATCTCCAGAAAACAGGCCTATCAAATCATTACACTAACAGTTTCTCTGAAGAAGATTTCAACTTGGGACCCATAACCATAAATTTAGGGGATGTTTTTAAATTGCTATCAGTCACATGATGTTCTTGGCGTCCTCTCTAGCATGTTCTTAGCTTTCCTGCTAAGGGAAAAACTGAGGTACTTGGGGAATGCCCTTGTCAACACTCTGACTTAATGAGTCAGGATAAAGCTTCTTAGATTAAGGTAAAAAAAAATCAGAAAGCAAGTCAAAAAGAAAAAAGATTTAAGGAGATAAAAGGCAATCAAAACCAGTGCCAAGAGGTTAACGTGGGGTAGAATCTGCCACAGAATAGAAAGAGTAGTAGAAATACTATAGTTAATTGTGAATTTGTACATTGTGAAGATGACTGCACATTCCTTGCTTCACAGACCATGGGCAGGCGGGGTGGGGGCATGGTCTATAACAGGTGTTTGGAATCTAGTTACCACTTCTTGGAGGAAGAGAAAAATAGGGTAGTATGTAGCTACTTAATGAGATTTGGAGTGTGGTAAGCATATATAGGCCTGAAATGGAATTGTCATTTGGAATGTGTTCTCCCATCCTGGAATGAGCACCTAGGATACATCAACAAGCTTGCCAAGATATGTAAAGCTTACCAACCGTCCTCCTCAGAGACATTTATATAGGAGGACTGAGGGAGCCAGAAGAAACCTGGAACAGTTTTAGTGACTTGGAGGTTTTAGGAGGAAAACCGGAAGACAAAGGGGAACACAGGTGGATTTAGATCTCAAGTACAAAGTTGTGACTTTGGCACAAAAAGGAGGTGCAAAGTTCAAAATTGCTTATGCTGATGCTATTAGAAAATACGTTTTTCTTTTTTTAAATTTTGTTTATTCATTTTTAGACAGAGGGGAAGAGAGGGAGAGAAATATCAGTGTGTAGTTGCCTCTTGAGTGTCCCATACTGGGGACCTGGTCTGCAGCCCAGGCATGTGCCCTGACTGGGAATTGAACTGGTGACCCTTTGGTTCACAGCCCGCACTCAATCCACTGAGCCACATCAGCCAGGCAGGTTTTATTTTCTGTATGATTACTCACAATGATAGATTCCTGAAAAGGCATGGGATAGTAGGCTGTGAAAGACCAGGAAGAGCATGTATGAAACTGATTTAATCTGACTAAGAAAGATCAAATTTGAGAAAGAAAATATGAAGAAAGTGCTACAAAATCAGATACTTTGGAAAATATTGAACAATACAATCATATTGCATGTCCAGTAATTCTTGAGAGAAAGCAGAAATAAGAATTAGAAACAAGGGTAGTCCATCATGTAGCAGATTTCCTGTCCTCATAGGTGCTCAATAAATGTATATAGATTGGATAAATGTATATACAGGTCTCCAGAAAACTTTTTAAAGAATGTCTATTTTTTAAAGGCCTATAAAAAAGTAAATAAAAAATTTTAACCAAGAAAAGAAAAACAGTCTCATAAATACCAAGATTTGGTGAGATTTACTCTATGACTAGAAAATGGAAATTATGAGAACAGTCTGCCGTGGGGCATGAGGGTTCCTGCACTTTCTGACTTGGTATGCTAAGAATGCAAGACACTGACTGCATTTTGCCCAGGCCATTGCTCAGTTTTGTGTTTTCAGTGAGCAACCCTGAGGAATGAGGTGATGCCTTTCCCCAAGACCAGGTTTACTTTTGCCTGTTATAAAAGTTGTAAATTCCTCAAGCTCAGTGTTCTTCTCCTTACTGTAGCCCACAGCTTATGAAGACATTCATTTAGGCCTATCTGCATTATTTCAGTGGGACTAGAAAGGGCATGGGAGCCAAAGCAAACCAACAGGAAGTTCTGGCTACTGCTTTGTCATGAGTAATAAAGTTCTCTTTTTTTCCAATTCAGGAATCTTCCCTTTTCTGCCAGCATCTATGAACAGTAACAAATTGGCTTATTAGCTTATTAACAGGGTAAAATCTAATACCTTTTGTATACTTTTTGACAGTAATAGAGGGATATATCTTGTTTATAAGAAACATCTCTGATAGTAGAATGGAAAGTGCATGTTAAAAAGAAGCTACTGAACTGATATACGCAAGTAATTTGTTCAATCCATGTTCTGAAAGCTATCAATGAATTGAATGGAATTGGGGTCTTGCAGATATTATTTGTGCTCCTTTTCTTTATGAATTGTACTAAAACTGTCTTTAGTGATTTATATTTTTCAGTGGAGTCTTGCTCTAAAGCTCTGCCTATTCAGTTTGGGTAAAAGTGAATTTTAACGTCTAGGTCTTGATTCTGTAGCTTTTAGTCAAACTCTTAAAAATTACAATGATATTATAATAAAATTTAAATCACATGACTTAACTTAAGGTATTAACAAAAATGTTCACAATTCAATAAATGAAAAAGCTTACAAAATTATGTATACCAAATTACAAATCTCTCTATTTATTGGTATAGTTATAATATAGTTTGGGGTTATACATACCAAAATGTTCATAGTGGTAGGATTAAGCATGGGTTTAACCTTGTTTGTATTTTTCATATTTCTACAATCCACATGTGTTACTTTTATAATCATGAAAGTTCTTTAAAATAATAATCCATACTTACAGCTCACTTGCAATTACTGTGCAGGATATAAGATATGTAAAATAAAAGGAATCTTCTTCTAGATTTATATTTTTATACTTATTTTATCTTATATTTATTATTTATATATCTAGATTTTTAGTGTACATATTTTATAAATAACTGCAAATGTCCTTTAAGAGATAGAACAATTGAAAATTTTATTTTATTTTATTTTATTTTGGCAAATCTAAATATTTAAAAATGAAAGCCCAGGGGGAAAGAAAGCATGGATAGACAATAAAAGATCAAACAGAAATTTCTCATTGTGAGAAAATGAGTATAGGGGTAAGCACTGTTAATGGATCAAATTCTGTCCCCCCAACCCCATTTATGTCATGAAGTCCTAACCCCCACTACCTCACAATGTGACCTTATTTTAAAAAGGGTCTTCGTAGATGTAGTCAGGTTAAGATTGGGTCATTAGAATGAGCCCTAATTCACTGTGACTGGTGTTCTTATAAAAAGTGACAAGTTTGGACCCAGAAATAGGCATGCGTGCAGAGCGAATACCATGTGAACATGGTTTATAATGTGTAGTTAGTACTCACTGAGATAAGGGTGGTTAGGTAGAAATAGAATCAGGCAGGCAAAAATTAAGTTTACTTAATTTTTAGCAGTCATGGAAAGAGTGTTTCAAGCAATAGGTTGTGATAAAAAGCCTCAAATGATGGGGGATCATAGAGAGGCAGTGTTAGGGAAAAGATATAGTCAGTTTCTTCCAAGGCAGAATTTAAATGTTACCTCCACCACTTACTAGCTGTATCAACTGTGAAAGTCATGTCACCTCAATAAATCTCATTTTCTCACCTATAATGAGTGGGAAATATGTGTCTTTCTTAAGTTCAGTTTTAAATGATGAGCAACCAAATGTAAATACCCTTGTGCACACATATACATATACATAGAAGACTTAGCAAGAATAGGTGTTCAATAAGTGAAAGCTGTTATTACTGCTATAACATAGTGAAGGAAGAGGATTAGACTATTAGGAGAAAAGAAATAGAAAAAATAAATGAACACTTACTATGTGCTAGGTACTGTTCTCAGAACTCACAGGTATTAAGTTACTTAATACTGACAACAATACTATCTAGCAGATACTATTTTGATTCCCATTTTACAAAGGAGAAAATAGGCACAAAGCAGTTATTTGTTCAAATCCACACAGATGATGACTGCAAGAGCAGGATTCAAAGCTTTTCAATACTATGCTACACTTCATCTTTTTTTTCTTTTTGAATTTTTAAGAATTTTATTGTTATTTAAGTACAGTTGTCTGCATTTACCCCCTACAAGTCCACCCCCACCCCACCCATCCTCACCTCCCTCCCCTGGTTCCACCACCCCTAGGTTTTGTTCAAGTGTCCTTTGTAGTTGTTCCTGAAGACCCTTCCCACCTTCCTCCCCAATTATCTCCCCGCACCTCCCCAATGGTTACTGTCAGATTGTTCTTAATTTCAAGGTCTCTGGTTATACTTTGCTTGCTTGTTTGTTTTGTTGATTAGGTTCCACTTATAGGTGAGATAATATGGTATTTGTCTTTCACCGCCTGGCTTATTTCACTTAGCATAATGCTCTCCAGTTCCAACCATGCTGCCACAAAGGGTAGGAGTTCCTTCTTTCTTTCTGCTGCATAGTATTTCATTGTGTAAATGTACCATAGTTTTTTCATCCATTCATTTACTTATGGGCACTTAGGTTGCTTCCACCACCTGGCTATTGTGAATTGTGCTGCTATGAACATTGGGGTGCATAAGTTCTAATGGATTGGTGTTTCAAAATTCTTAGGGCATAATCCCAGCAGTGGAATTGCCAGGTAAAAAGGCAGTTTCATTTTTAGTTTTCTGAGGAAATTCCATAATGTTTTCCATAGTGGCTTCACCAGTCTGCATTCCCACCAACAGTGCACTAGGGTTCCCTTTTCTCTACATCCTCTCCAATACTTATTTTTATTGCTTTGTTTATGATGGCCATTCTCACCAGTGTGAAGTGGTATCTCATCGTGGTTTTAATTTGCATCTACCTGATGGCTAGTGATGCTGATCATCTTTTCATATGTCTCTGGGCCCTCTGTATGACCTCCTCAGAGAAGTATCTGTTCATGTCTTTTGCCCATTTTTAACTGGGTAGTTTTTCTCCTGCAGTGGAGTCGTGTGTATTCTTTATATATTTTAAAGATGAAACCCTTGTCCAAGGTATCATTAGCGAGTATGTTTTCCCATTCGGTTAATTTACTTTTCATTTTAATGCTGTTTTCTTTAGCTGTGCAGAAGTTTTTTATTTTGATGAGGTCCCACTTGTTTATTGTTTCCTTTATGTCCCTTGCTCTAGGGGACATATCGGTGAAAATACTGCTGCATGGGATGTCTCAGATTTTCCTGCCTATGTTTTTCTCTAGGAATTTTATGGTGTCATGACTTATATTTAAGTCTTTTATCTACCTTGAATTTATTTTTGTCTACGGTGTAAGTTGATGATCAAGTTTCATTTTTTTGCATGTAGCTGTCCAACTCTCCCAACACCATTTGTTGAAGAGGCTATTTTTCCTCCATTTTATGCTTCTGCCCCCTTTGTTGAATATTAATTGACCATAGAGACTTGGGTTTATTTCTGGGCTCTCTAATCTGTTCCATTGGCCTATGTGTCTGTTCTTATGCCAGAACCAGGCTGTTATGATTACAGTGGACTTGTAATAAGTGTGATATCAGATATTGTGATCTCTCCTACTTTGTTCTTCTTTCTCAAAATTGCTGCAGCTATTTGGGGTCATTTATGGTTCCATATAAATTTTTGAAATGTTTGTTCTATATCCATGAATATGTCATTGGTACTTTAATAGGGATTGTGTTAAATCTATAATTGCTTTGGGTAGTATGGACATTTTGACGATGTTAATTCTTCTAATCCATGAACACTGTATGTGCATCCATTTCTGTCTTCCTTAACTACTTCCTTCAGTGTTGTATAATTTTCTGAGTACAGGTCTTTTACCTTCTTGGTTAGGTTTATTCCTAGGTCCTTTATTTTTGTTTTTGCTATATCAAATGGGATTTCTTTCCTGATTTCTATTTCTGATATTTCATTGTTGGTGTACAAAAATGCCTTTAATTTCTGAATATTTACTTTGTATGCTGCTGTTTTGCCAAATTCACTTATTAGGTCAAGTAGTTTTTTGGTGGAATCTATAGGATTTTCTCTACACACTATCATGTCATCTGCAAACAATGACAGTTTTCCTTCCTCCTCTGGTGTCCACCCTGCCTGGTTTCAGGAGCCATAACCCCCCGTGGCTAAGGCTGAATGAGAAACCTCTGAGAACCAGGAGGCCTAAGGAGACAAA
>CM052542.1:120513129-120561071 GCA_028533065.1 Trachops cirrhosus
TCCCAACACCATTTGTTGAAGAGGCTATTCTTCCTTCATTTTATGCTTCTGCCCCCTTTGTTGAATATTAATTGACCATAGAGACTTGGGTTTATTTCTGGGCTCCCTAATCTGTTCCATTGGTCTATGTGTCTGTTCTTATGCCAGAACCAGGCTGTTATGATTACAGTGGACTTGTAATAAGTGTGACATCAGATATTGTGATCTCTCCTACTTTGTTCTTCTTTCTCAAAATTGCTGCAGCTATTTGGGGTCATTTATGGTTCCATATAAATTTTTGAAATGTTTGTTCTATATCCATGAATATGTCATTGGTACTTTAATAGGGATTGTGTTAAATCTATAATTGCTTTGGGTAGTATGGACATTTGATGATGGTAATTCTTCTAATCCATGAACATGGTACATGCTTTCATTCATTTGTGTCTTCCTTAATTCCTTCAGTGTTGTATAATTTTCTGAGTACAGGTCTTTTACCTTCTTGGTTAGGTTTATTCCTAGGTCCTTTATTTTTGTTTTTGCTATATCAAATGGGATTTCTTTCCTGATTTATGTTTCTGATGTTTCATTGTTGTTGTATAAAAATGCCTTCAATTTTTGAATATTGACTTTGCACCCCACTGTTTTGCCAAATTCACTTATTAGGTCGAGTAGTTTTTTGGTGGGCTCTACAGGATTTTCTATGTATATTATCATGTCATCTGCAAACAAAGACAGTTTTGCTTCCTCCTCTCCAGTTTGGATGTCTTTTATTTCTTTTTCTTGTCTGATTGCTAGGACAAGAAGTCCTTGTCCAAGTCTAGGAAGTCCTATGGCTAGGGCTTCCAATACTATGTTGAATAGGAGTGGTGAAAGCAGATATCCTTGTCTTGTTTCTGATCTTAGTGGGAAAGCTTTTAGTTTTTGCCCATTGAGTATGATGTTGTCTGTAGGTCTCTTGTATATGGCCTTTATTATGTTGAGGAATGCTCCCTCTATTCCCACTTTGCTAAGTGTTTTTTATCATAAACAGGTACTGTGCCTTATCAAGTGCTTTTTCTGCATCTGTTGATATGATCATGTGATTTTTGTCTTTCCTTTTTGTTTATGGAATGTATTATGTTTATTGATTTGCAAATGTTGTACCATCCTTGCATCCCTGGAATGAATCCCACTGATCATGGTGTATGATCTTTTCAATGTTTGCTGGATACACATTGCCAATATTTTGCTGAGGATTTTAGCATCTATGTTCATCAGCAATATTGGCCTGTAATTTTCTTTCTTTGTTGTGTCTTTATCTGTTTTTGGAATTAGGATGATGTTGGCTTCATAAAGAGAGTTTGGGAATCTTCCATCTTCTCAGATTTTTTGGAATAGTCTGTGAAGGATGGGGTTAGCTCTTCCTTAAAAGCTTTGTAAAATTCTCCTGTGAAACCATTCAGTCCAGGGCTTTTGTGTGCTGGGAGTTTTTTGATTTCTGCTTTGATTTTGTCAGCTGTTATTGGTCTGTTCAGGCTTTCTGCTTCTTCTTCATTGAGTTTTAGAAGATTATATTTTTGTAGAAATGTGTTCATTTCACTTAGGTTCTCAAATTTCTTTGCATATAGTTCTTTCTAGCAATTTCTTACAATCCTTTGTATTTCTGTGGTATCAGTTGTAATGTTACCTCTTTCATTTCTGATTGTATTTATTTGGGTCCTCTCTCTTTTTTTTCTTGATAAGTCTGCTTAAAGGCTCATTGATTTTGTTTATCTTTTCAAAGAACCAGCTCCTGGATTTATTGATCCTTAGAATTGTTCTTTTATTCTCTATATTTTTTAATTCTGCTCTGATCTTGGTTATTTCCTTCCTTCTACTTGCTCTGGGCTGTCTTTGTTGTTGTTCCTCCTGTTCTTGTAGATGTAGTGTTAGGTTGCTTATTTGAAATGTTTATATCTTTTTTAAGTAGGCCTGTATCACTATGGACTTCCCTCTCAGGACTGCCTTTGCTGTGTCCCATAAATTTTGGACTATTGTGAGTTCATTTTCATTTGTTTCCAGAAACTCTTTGATTTCTTCCTTGATCTCTTTCTTGACCCTTTAATTGTTTAATAGCATGCTCTTCAATCTCCATGAATTTGTGTGTTTTTAAGTTTTTTCTTTGAGGTTGGTTTCTAGTTTCAGTCCCTTATGGTCAGATAAAATTCCTGATATGATTTCAATTTTCTTGAATTTGTTGAGGCTTGTTTTGTGTCCCATCATGTGGTTTATCTTTAAAAGTATTCCATGTATATTAGAAAAGAATATGTATTTTGGGTTCTCTATATATATCAGTTAAGTCCATTTGATCTAGGACATTGTTCAATGCTTAAATATCTTTTTTGATATTTTTTGGAAGATATCCATTTTTGACAGTGGAGTGTTAAAATCCCCTACTGTAATTGTGTTCCTATCAATATCTTTCTTGAAGTCCTCCAAGATTTTCTTTATATATTGGGCTCTCGTATGTTGGGTACATACATGTTTATAATGTTCATGTCTTCTTGATGGATTCTTCCCTGGAGTATTATGAAGTGACATTCTGGGTCTCTTTTTATGTCCCTTGTTTTGAAGTCTATTTTGTGTGATATGAGTGTTGCTACCCCCGCCTTTTTTTCCTGTCCATTTGCTTAGACTATTTTTTCCAGCCCTTCACTTTCAGTCTGGGTAGGTCTTTTGTTCTGAGGTGGGTCTCCTGTAGGCAGCATATGATTTCTTATCCATTCAACTACTCTGTGTCTTTTGATTGGAGCATTTAATCCACTTACATTTAAGGTTATTATTGATAGGTACTTATTCATTGCCATTTTACTTCCTTTGTATCGGTGTTCCTTCCTCTCTCTCTCACTCTTTTTCTTCCTTTTCTTAATGCGGTCCCTTTAGCACCTTTTGCAGAGCTGATTTGGAGGAGGCATATTCTTTGAGGCCTCTTTTGTCTGGGAAACTCCTTAATTGGCCTTCCATTTTAATTGAGAGCTTTGCTGGGTAGAGTCGTCTCAGTTGTAGGCCTCTGGTTCTCATTAATTGGAATATTTCTTGCCATTCCTCTCTGGCTTGGAATGTTTTCACTGAGAAGTCAGCTGCTAGTCTTATTGAGGCTCCCATGTATGTTACTTCCCGTTTCTCCCTTGTTGCCTATAAGATTCTCTCTTTGTCTTGGAATTTTGCCATTTTAATTATGATGTGTCTTGGAGTGGGCCTCTTTGGTTCCTCTTGACTGGGACCCTCTGTGCTTCCTGGATTTGTGTGGCTTTTTCTGTCATCAAATTAAGGAAGTTTTCTACCATTACTTTTTCAAACAGGTATTCTATCCCTTACTCTTCTTCTTCTCCTTCTGGTATCCCTATTATATGGATATTATTCTGTTTCATGTTGTCCTGCATTTCCCTTAACCCCTCTTCATTCTTTCTGAGTCTCTTTTCCTTTTTTTGCTCTTTCTGGGTGTTTTTTTCTACCTTGCCCTCCATCTCACTGATTTGATCCTCTGCTTCATCTAGCCTGCTTTTGATTCCTTCTACTATCTTCTTCAATTCAGAAATTGTATTCTTCATTTCCTCTTGGCCCTTGTTGATAGTTTCTGTTTCCTTTTTCATGTTGATAGTTTGCAGTGAGTTCATTGTAGTTTCCCTGTAGTTTTTGCTAATTCTCTGTGAGTTCACTGAGCTTCCTTATAACCTTTGCTTTGAATTCAGTATCTGATAGTTGACTTGCCTCTATTTCATTTAGCATTCTTTTGTGGCTTCCTCCTTTCCTTTCATTTGGGGTTTGTTTTTTTGTCTTCCTATTATTTGTGAGACTCTTCTTGTTATCCTCTGCTTCTTAAATTGATCTGTTCTGACTCCCTGAGTTTGTGGTGTAAACTTCTATGGTAGGAGACCTGTGAGATTCAGAGGTGCACTCTCCTTGATCTCCTGAACTTGCTGCTCTTGGGATGCCCTTTATGTTGGCTCTCTGGATGTATTTGGGTTTTGATTGTTGTTGGGTCATTCTTTGTTGGGTCCTTCCCTCCAGCTGGTTGACTGAGGGTCACTCCACCACATCTTGTATGCTGTTGTGCAGGTGCAGTCAATTAGTGCTGAAGCTCATTCTTTTGTCTGTCCATTGTTATGAGGCTTCTCTCTTACTATTGTTCAGTTGTTCTGGGTAATTTCTCCACAATTTAGTTGTAATTTCAGATTGCTCCTGGGAGGAGGTTAGTGTGGCTTCCACTCACTCCTCCACCATCTTGCCACCCTTAGTTCTAACTTTTGCCTTTACAATTTTACTCATTTTTTTCTATTTTAACATGAATGACACTTCCTCATCAACAAGAGTTTGAGGTTCAGGATCTGAAGCAGTGTTAAGAAGTTTTGATCCTTGAATTGTACATTACAATGCAGATAGTTTACACTAAAGAGTTGGAAGAGTTATTAAAACTTATCATGAAAATGAAAGGGATGATGGCTGGCAGTGGGAAAAACACCACTTGCTACAGGCATTTAAGGAAGGTGTGAGTGTTCTGTAAATCAGTACACAACATCATGGGATACTTCTTTGATATGGGATTTTCATTGCAGATTACCACTGAAGAGGTTATTCCCCGAGCTGCCAAATTAGTGACTACCATAGCAATGAAATTAAAATATGCGTAGTTCTGATCCTGGGGCTTAGTGATCAACCTCCAGTGGAGCCTCAGCTATGTCCAGAGGGAGCTGAGCAGCTACTTTGTAGTCCCAGGGGCACAAAACTCTGGAGGTTGGCAGAGACTGTTGTTATTATACATGCTCAAGTACACATCAGAAAACTTAGGTGCTTCCACAGACAGGACTGAATAGAAAGGCCAAGTTGATAGAAATAGGTATGTTTCACTGATGATTAAATTCTGTGGACCTAACCCAGTTTAGACCTCCAATCTAATTTGCCCATGTAAATACAGCCTTTCATTTTTAGGGGCCTCAGGTCCAGAATTTGTAGTCCACTGAATAAATTCCTCTTAGAAGATTTAAACACCAAAACAAAACACCAAAAATTAGATTAACCTCATCTAAAAATCTGTGTCTACCTGCACACACCAAATGGAAGTTGCCTGAAAGAATCATCTCATTTGTGATTTTGATATTTTTTTCCTAGGTTCCACTCATGAGTTCTATTGCCTAAAAGAACTGACTCACCTATGAGGGGGGAATATGTGATGATATCCAGGGAGCCATTTCCCCACTGTTTGGCTCTCAGGTCCCTAACATTATGTATTAGGAAAGTCATTTAGCAATGTATTCCTCATCTGAAACCTGTGAGGTGGTTTATCCTCACTTAACAGACAAGCATACTTCCAAATGGCTTTTTCAAGGTCCTATTATGAGTCATCAGCAGAATAAGGGCTAGAATCTATCTTGTGCTTGAAGTGCCAAGCTCTTACCATAAATTCTCTCAGGCCATACTTCCTCTCAAAGAATATTATCTCCTATTTCCAGAATGAACAGATCAGAATAATTGACTCCAAAATACCTTCCTGATGCAATGTACCAGAGAAATGGCCCTATAATGAAGCCCATGAAAAATATAACCATTCTTAATGTGCTAATCAATCATTGGACAGTGGGGCCCTCAATTTAGGAGTGGACTTAAATGACTTTAAATAAATAACCGACAGTATATCTGGACATAGTGGTGGTCAAAGAAAGCTAATGAGAAGGTATGGAACAGGTTAGGAAGAAACTAGTTGAAAACTTTCCATAATCTGAAGGAAAAAAAAGTAACTCAGGACTCAAATGTGAGTTGTAGAGTTTAAGTAACAGTGCTGCCAAAGCTCAATGTAGAGAAACATGTCCTTTGGGCTGACAAAAAAAAATGGAGAAGAAAATATCAGTGTAGGAAGGCAAAACTGCAAGAACTCTATGGGAGCCTTCAGGGGCACCACAGAGAAAAAAGCCCCTGTAACCCTGGGAAGCCTCGCCTAGCTGTAAGAGTGAGAAGTGTCCTCAGCTAGAAGTCTGGGGCTGAGGTTTGGGGTGAGTTGGAGGCAGGATGAGACACAAAAGAAGACCAACAGGCTTAGACTTGGGAGTTCTTCAAGTCTCAGGAACAAATAAGTAGGAGAGAAAGGTTCAGAATTCCAAAGTGCTAAGGGGAAACTGGAGAAGGCCAAGGGAACAGAGGCTCTTGGAACTTGTTAAGAGAGATTGTAGAGGGCAAGGTCTTCTGGCAAGAGTTTAAGTCTGTGGCTATAGTTTTGCCTCAAGTTTCTGGCACTGTGTGAAAGTACAAATCACAGAAGGACCTCAGTTTTATGCAACCCATTGGTGGGACTGATGCCCAATCATACTTCCCCTCTATCTGTATGTAACACATTGTTTCTGTAGTGAAGGGACCATTGAGTTTTCAGACAGCACAGAAAAACTGCACTTTTCAACTGCAAATGTAATACCTTTTTTTAAAACAACTGTCAAAAATCCATTATTTGAGAATCAATTCTACAACCAATTTCCAACAGATTAGAGATACCCAGCAAGTGAATTTCAGGACACTGAGGAGTGTGTGTGTGTGTGTGTGTGTGTGTGTGTGTGTGTAGACCAGGCATTCTTCCAGAATCTTTATTGAAAGTCTCTTTTTTCTTCTTCCATCCACAAGCTCTGTATAAGTGAGAGTCATACTTCTGACATTGCTGCAATACACCTCCCCAAAAGAAATATTTTTATCTCTTCAGTATAAAGCCTAATATCCTTTTCACAGAGTTTTTAAAGAGTTTGGTTTGCATTTTTCCTAATGATTAACTATATTTGGCATCTTTTTATATGCTTATTTGCTATCCATACTATTACACACCTATTATAAAATGTCTAAGTTTAAAAAACAATAACAAAAAAAATACACAAAAAGTACTTCTGCCCTGGCGGGGGGACTCAGGTGGATCATCATCCCATACACCGAAAGCTTGTGGGTTCGATCCTCTGTCAGGGCACTACCTAGGTTGCAGGTTTGCTCCCCGAGCAGGGCACTTACAGACGGCAACTGATTGATGTTTCTCTCTCACATCAATGTTTTTTCTCTATCTCCCTTTCTGTCTCTCTAAGAGCAATAAAAATATCCTCAGGTAAGGATTAAAAAAAATTAGCACTTCTGGCAAAAATGTGAAACCACAAAAACTTTCAGACAGTGTGGCACAGCCACTCTAGAATGTGGTTGGCAGTGTCTTTTAGAGTTAAACATACACTTACTACATGACCCAGAAATCCTACTCCTCGGTATTTACCCTAGAAAAATGAACACTTACATTCACACACACATAGAGAAACCAAACTTCCTTCAACAGGTGAATGACTAAACAAACTATAGTAAATCCATACAATGAAATATTGCTCAGCATTAAACAGGAATAAACTATTGATGCATGGATAAATTTCAGATGTGTTGCTTCTAAGTGAAACAAGCTAGTCTCAAAAAATTACATACCACATGATTGTTTTATACAACATTCTGGAAAAAGCAAAATGATAGAAAACAAATCAGTGGTTACTGAGGATTGTAGGTCAGGGAAGATGACTGCAAGAGGCAGCACAAGGGAAATTTGGGAGTGGTGGAACAGCCCTGATTGCGATCACAGTTATATGGTCTAGGCATGTGTTAAAACTCAGAGCTGTATACTCCTCAAAAATAGGTGATTTTTAAGGAATGCAAATTATAAATAAATAAATAAATAAATAAATAAATAAATATTGAAGAAATTTGTCTTTACCAAATCAGTAGAACTGGTCCCCACCCGAATAAGCTCCTTAATTGTGGATATTCACACCTTATCTAGGCTTAACATTCTGTCTTAAAATGCTAATTTAAAGCTTCATAAAAATGAGATTTAGAGTCAGGATTTCTGTAACTACTCTACTTCTCTTTTAGGAATGAAAAACCGATGAACTATCTCATCACTACAAAGCAAACAGCTCCATTTGAAACAAGTTTTAATTTTTTCTCTTAAAACAAAATTCATACCATGTTTGATTGTTTTGTTTTTAGTACATAGCAGTGTATCATGGTAGGCTGGAGGTGAGCTTGGGCAAGTCCACAATGCAAAGTGATGTGACACCCTCTCTATCCCACCCTTGTCCCTGCACAAGTATCTATTTGCATCTACTGAGGCTTCTGGGTGTGGAGGGTTTGAGTGTCAGCAGAACCATCATCTAATGAGAGGACAGTGCCACTGAAGTCCAATTCATCATTATATAAGGAAAATCTGCCAGGAGACGAATGGTGGGCTGAACCTACTCCAGTGGGAGCACACTGAAAGAGCCATCTGTAGGCCTAGGTGCTTGCCTTGTCCCTTGTCCCCCTACCAGAACCTAAGTGTCACATAGAGGAAAGAATCTTCTCTCTGGCTTCTCAAGAAACTGCAAAGCTGAGCATCATTAAGTAAATTTGGAGTGACTGAGCCAGGTTAACACAGTGACTGGAGGCAGAGCCCAGGGAAATGCTAAGAAGAGCTTAGAAGGGACAAAACAAGCAGTGGGAATTCCAGCAACATTGGGACGTAGATGACTCCAAACATAGAAATGGTGGGTAAAAACACAGCAAAACATTATAATGAAATGTGATGAAAAAGAAAAATGTTACATGTTGAAAAATGTTACATGTTAAAAAATGAAAAAAAAAAGCCATGAAAACAGAATAGTAAACATGAGCTAATGCCATGACCACTGACCAATGGGGTATTGTTCCCAAATATAATCCTAATGTCTGGGAAGTTGGGTTTTAGTGCTCTGACAAGGGCCATAAATGTTGCCTTGCCCCTGTCAAAAGCTGAGAGCAGGAACTGAGATTCTTGCACAAATCTCAAAGACAGGATGCCAAAAGTGTTGCCTCTTCTGTCAAATTAAGTCTGGAAGTGGCAAGGAATCTTATCAATAGTCTAGAAGTCTGAATAAAAATGAAAGTTGGGGAAGAAAATTAAAATAAGGTAGAAATAAAGTACAATGAAATAACGTCAAGAAAGTTGGCTGAGCTTGCTAGAGAGCTTGAGAGAGAGGCAATGAGTGTCCCAGTTGAGAACATGTACTCTGAAGACAGATGTCTGTGTTCAAATCCCAGCTCTATCATTTACCAGCTGTGTGATCTTGGAAAAGTCATTTACCTCAATTTTCTCATTAGTAAAATTAGATAATAATAGTGCCTACATCATCAGAATTAACTTATTAATATCTCTAAATTGTTTTGTACATTGATTTAGAAATCATTTTAAGGGAAAAATTAGGATTTGAAGGGAACTTAACCTCATTCAGATTATTTAGCATTCTCTTTCAAGTCAAGAACAGAATAAGAACACCAACATTACTGCATCTATTTAGTGTTGCACTTTATTGTCATAGCTAGCTATGTTACTTTTTTCTACATAAAATTCTAAGGGCATTTACAGACAATAGAAATAATAAAGCTTCAATAAGATTGCCATGTATGAGATCAAGATAGAGGAATCAGTTGAATTCCTATGTACCACTTCAAACAATTTTAAAAATGTAATAATAATAAAAATAATCACAATTGAAATAGCAACAAAAACTCTGATATACCTAAAAATAAATTTAACAAATCATACACAAGACCATTATAAAATGTTATAAAATATTATTATAGTACATAAAAGAAGACCAATAAATAGAAAGACTATGGTCAATGAATGAGGAAATTCAATATCATAAATGTCATCTCACAAAATTTATTCTGAATTCCAAACATACCCCAGCAGGTGTTGTTTTATTTTTATGGAATTTTATGAGAAGATTGTAATATTTATATTGACAGTGAAGAGCCATGGGTAGCTGAAGTGATTGTGAATAAGAAAAAAAATGGAAGGATGTGATGTGCCATGCATTCCTCTCTAGGAATGAAGGAATTAATGCCCCCAAATGCTGAGAGTGCTGCTGATAGACACTTAGTTGTCGACTGCCTTTCGATATTGCTTCAGTTGAAAGAGCCATCCAGCCCAAGGCTATGCCCCTTGTCCAAGGTAGTTTACTGATCAAGTCTTATGTATCAAGGCCCGCCCAGTCCTTTGTCCCCTTTTGGGACAACTCTGAAAGGCTCTCTCAGCCAGAGCTCCCAGTGCATTGGCTGAGACCTCCATTGGTACTACATCACAGTTCAACTTCTCCTTCTGCTCAATTCAGCTTCCTTCTTTTCTCTTCCACATATTTTAATCCCAAGAAGAATCCCTAATAAAACTGTACACATGCTAATATCCATCTTAGGGTTTTCTTCCCCTGGGAATCCAGCTCATACTAGGACTTTCCTTTCAGATATCAAAACTTGTTTATAATACAGCTGTAGTACTTAAGATAACATGGTGCAACTTCAGGATAAATGAATAGATGCTTGAAACAGAAAAAAAGTGTAGAAAAAGAACTTGGAGTATGAGAGAAAAAACATGTTAAATAGAAAAAAATGCACTCTTTTGTAACAGTTGCACTGACAATTGTCTATATACATGGGGAAAAACATTTGGTCTGTTTCCAGAAAAATTACCATGAGGAACAAATACCTAAATGTTAAAAGCAAAAGTGTGAAGTTATCAATAAAATATAGAATAGTGTCTTTGTGACAAGACAGGAAAGAATCTCAAACCAGATGTAAACACTGAAACCATGAAGAAGAGATTGGTAAACTTGATTATATATACATTTAATTTTTTTATCATACATCTTAAATTTGAAGATATATAAGTAAAAGAGAAGTAGAACTTAGGCTCTATAAATTAGTAAGAGAGACAAACAGCACACAGAAAACTGGCAAAAGTTATGAACTACAAATTTTCAGAGTAAGGAAGACAAATGGCAAAAAACCTTAAGAAAGAAAGATCAAACTCCATAATAATTAATGAAATGTGAAGAAGAAGATGCTATTTCTCATCCATGAATAAAACAAAAATGACTGCAAACATACCAAATGTTTGGGGGTATGTGAGAAAATAGTAACAACCTCTTTGGAGAGGAATTTGGAAATATTGCATACATTTTATTTCATATGTATATACCTTTGAGAAACTCATAGAAATATTAAACTCATAGAAATGTGTACATGGTGACATGAACAATGATGATGAGTGCCATTTGAAACAGCAAATATCTAGAAACAATGTACATGTGCATCAAAATTGCAATATACACTTATGATGGAATAGTATACAGCAGTTAAAGTGAATTAAGCACATTTACATGTTTCCACAAAAACCTTGAAAATGTAGTATGGAATATAAATTTGTGTGCCATAAGATACCATTTATAAAATGTAAACTTAGGAAATAATATTGTGTACAACATATTAAAAATATGAGTGCTAAATATTTTAAAATGTGTTACAGAAAGGAAGCAAAACAGCTTCAGAAAAGTCACTGTCTTTGGAGAGAAAGGCAAATAATATAAAAAAAGTCTTCAACTGTATGTTACATTTCATTTTTAATCATGCTGCAAAATGTTAATATTTGTTGATGGTGGGTGATATGATTTTAGACTGGATATTCTGTTCATTTTTCTGCATGTTATGTATTTATATTTAATTTAAAAAGCAGTGGGATGTAATAGAAACCAGAAGTGAGTAGGAGTCTTGGACTGGTTTTGTAAGCATTTGTGAGACATAGTTTTAGGAGTTCCAAAAATATTCTGAGGGAATCTTTTTTTTTTTTCAAGATAAAACTCACATATGTAAAATTCCCCATTTTAATAATTTTAAAGTGTATACTGGTGGCTTTTAGTATATTCATTATCACTAATATCTAATTCCACATATTTTCCATCCCTGTTTAATAATCCCTGAATAATATTGCAAGGAACCAGAAGTCCTACATTAGCAGTAACAGCTTGGGCAAATGATCAAGATATTAATATTAAGTGACTTTATACTAATTCACAGAGAGAGACTGGGGTATTCAGCTTACACATTTATATTCCTGTGTAAGGAAAGACTTGGGGTTTCAATATTTTTCCCATAGACAAGACTAGCCCTTACCAGCTTCCAGAGTTCCTCAACAATGTCATTCCTGAGTGATAACTTCACTCTCTACCACATGTGATTTCATCCTCCTCAGAACACTGCCCAGAACAGAGAAACAGGCATGCCCTCTCCTAAACCTTCTATGGATATTCTGTCTATTCTCCCCAGACAATGCTAGAACACTTAGGGACTGCTATAGACTGAATGTTGTATCCCCCTAAAGCTCATATTTTGAAATTCTGATCCCCAATGTGATGGTATTTGGAGCTGGAGCCTTTGGGAAGTGATTAAGTCATGAGGGCAGAAAAATGGGCACATTCTCAAAGGCTTTCCTTTATTGATACTTACTGTGGTTAAGAAGTTGATCTTTCCTTCAGACAAGTGGAAATAACACTAATTCTTTTAATAGATCCTCAGGTTCCAGCTCTTCATTTCTACACACTGCTTTTCATTGTATCTAGATTCCTCCAGATTCCTCTGGGTTCTAACTGACCTATTGAGAAATTTCCACTTAGAAAACATCACCACTGGTATCCCAAAGACTTCAGCCTCGATGAAACATAGGTGCATATGTTTGCATATTTCTGGAATCATATTTGTATGTGTAATTAGATATGTGTGTAAACAGATATAAGTATGAGGTTTGTAACAAGTATGTTTAATGTTAAACTTTTATCATTGAGCAGACATTTTTAAGTATAGAATATCATTATTTTAATCAAGGGCATTGGTTTAGTGGTAGATTTCTGCAGTTAGATGTCTCTCACAATCTTATATCAGATGTCCTTTTACATTTTTTGTTGGTTTTTTGCAAAAGTGGAAAAAATATAAATTCATTAGAATTATAATATATTGTCCCATAATTACATCCTTAAGTCTGAGGAACATATAAAACAAGGCTAAGATTTTCCTATTAGGCTCTGATAAGACTAGAAGCACATTAGTGTAGCATTTAGATATTTGGCTTGCAATCAGATAGATTGTGTTTCAAATCTCTTCTCTGTCATTTTCTAGCCAGAAGTTCCTAGGCAAATTACTTATTTTATGTAAGACTAATTTTTCTTATGTGTAAAGTGAAGATAATAAAAGAATTTACTTTGCTAGTTTTCTATGAGTACTAAGTGAGGTTAATATATATGAGAAGCAATATGTATACAGGCATACCTCAGAGATATTGTGAGATTGGTTGCAGACCACTGCAATAAAGGCACACACTTTTTTTTTATTTCCCAGTGCATGTAAAAATTATGTTTATCCACCATTATGCCTAAAAAATGATGTACATACTTTAATTAAAAATACTTTATTGCTAAAACATGCTAATCATCATCTGAGCCTTCAGTGAGTCATCATTTTTTTGCTAATGAGGAGGGTCTTGCTTCAATGTTCGTAACTCATGGTGACTGATCAGGGTGGTGGTTGCTAAGGACTGGAATGGCTGTGGCAATTTTTTAAAATATGACAGCATTGAAGTTTGTCACAGTAATTGACTCTTGCCTAAATGAACAATTTTTCTGTATCATACAATGCTATTTGATAGCATTTTACCCACAGTAGAACTTGTTTCAAAATTGGAGTCAATCCTCTCAAACCCTGCAGCTGCTTTATCAACTAGTTCATTTAATATTCTAAATCCTTTGTTGTCATATCAACAGTCTTCACAGCAACTTCACCAGGAACATATTCCATCTCAGGAAACCACTTTCTTTGCTCATCTATAAAAAAACAACTCTTCATGCATGACAATGTTATCATGAGATTGCAGTAATTCAATCACATATTCAGGCTCCACTTCTAATTATAGTTCTCTTACTATTTCTACCAAATGTGCAGTTCCTTCTTTTGCTGAAGTCTTGAACCCCTCAAGATCATCTATGTAGATTGGAATCAACTTTATCCAAACTCCTGTTAATATCGATATTTTGACATCCTCCCATGACTCATGAATGTTCTTAATGGCATCTAGGATAGTGAGTTCTTTCCAGAAGGTTTTCAATTTACTTTGCCCATATACATTAGAGAAATTACTCTCAATGGCACCTATTGCCTTACAAAATGTACTTCTTAAATAAGAATACTTTAAAGTTAAAATTACTACTTGATCCAGGGGCTGAAGAATGGATGTTCTATTATTAGCAGGCCTGAAAACAACATTAATCACCTGATAGGTCTTCATCAGAACTCTTGAGTTACCAGGTGCATTGTCAATGAGCAGTGATATTTTTAAAAGAATCCTTTTTTTCTGAGTAGTAGGTCTCAAGAGTGGGCTTAAAATATTTAGTAAACCATGTTTTAAACAGATGTGCTATCACACAGGCTTTGTTGTTCCATTTATAGAGCACAGGCAGAGTAGATTTAGCATAATTCCTAAGGTCCTTAGGATTTTCAGAATGGTAAGTGAGGATTGGCTTCAATTTAAAGTCACCAATGGCATTAGCCCCTAAGAAGAGAGTCAGCCTGTCCTTTGAAGCCTTGAAGCCAGTAGTCAACTTCTCTCTAGCTATGAAAGTCCTAGATGGCTTTTTCCTCCAGTATAAGGCTATTTCATCTGCATTGAAAATCTGTTTTTAATTTAGCCATCTTCATTAATTTTTTAGCCAGAGCTTCTGGATAACTTGCTGCAGCTTCTATATCAGCACTTGCTGCTTTACCCTTGTACTCTTATGTTATGGAGATGGTTTCTTTACTTAATCTCATGAACCAACTTCTACTAGCTTCAAATGTTTATTCTGAAACTTCCTCACTTTTCTCAACCTTCATAAAATTAAAGAGAGTCAGGGCCTTGCTCTGAATTAGACTTTAACTGAAAGGAATGTTGCAGTTGGTTTGATCTTCTATGCCAATCACTAAAACTTTCTCCATATCATCAATAAGGCTGTTTTGCTTTCTTGTCATTTATGTGTTCACTGGAGTAGCACTTTTAATTTCCTTCAAGAACGTTTCCTTTGCCTTTTCAGCATGGCTAACTGTTTGGTACAAGAGACCTAGCATTCAACCTGTCTCAGTTTCTGACATGCCTTCCTCACTAAGCTCAATCATTGTGAGTTTTTGATTTAAAGTAAGAGATGTGCGACTCTTCCTTTCACTTGAACACTTAGAGATTATTGAAGGGTTATGAATTGGCCTAATTTTAATATTCTAATTTCTCAGGGAATAGGGAGGCCTGAGGAGAGGGAGACAGATGGTGGAACAACCAGCCAATGGAGCAGTCTCGGAACACACACATTTATTGATCAAGTTTGATGCCACATGGGTGTGGTTCATGGCACTCTAAAACAATTATAATAGTAATATCAAAGATCATGAATCATAGGTCTCCATAACAAATATAATAATGAAAATTTTAAAGTATTGTGAGAATTATGAAAATGTGACAAAGAGACATGAAGTGAGAAAATGTTATTGGCAAAATGGCACTGATAGGCATACTCGATGAAGGGTTGTCACAAACGTTCAATTTGTAGATAATGCAGTATATGCAAAGCACAACAAAGAAAAGGGCAAAAAAACAGGTTGTGCCTGTATGGCCTAGCACCTAGTGAGTGTTTACTTAATTGGAGATTATCTAGTATTTATTAGGTAATTTTTAGTCATGGGCAAGGTGTCTGAGGAATGATCAGAGATGGGTGCAATACAATAGAGTGTATAATGTGAATTAGGTCAGGAGATTTAGGGTCAAAATTTGGTTGTACCTGAAAGAACTTGGGCAAATCAATTAATTCTCACTTATCCTCAATATTGTTAAAAGTAAAATACTCTGTGTTGTCCCAGACTCCATCTACATCCTTTCTCTTGCAATGTGCTTTCTCTTTTCCATCTCTTTATCACAAGCTGCCCTTAAAAATAATCTGTTGATGATTATTGACACCCTAATTAAAAATTCTTTCACTCTACAGGAATTTATTTTTCAGTATAATCATTCCATGTGTACTGATAGGCTATATATTTACTAGAGGAACTTTATATTATCAGAAACGGACATAAGAGAAGGGTTTTGAAGTGGGTGGAGATTTCTAATAACTCTGAAATTTATATGGATATTCTTTTCTGGCTCAATATAAAGTTGGATAAGCAAAAACAAAAACAAACAAAAATCTCATGCTAGTCTTTTCTTTGGGGTTGCTTGACAAACAGGATTAGTTTCTACATCAGTGGAAAATTTTTTTGTTCTATTGGTAAAAGTTTCCATTTCTTACCCGGGCTCAGTCTGTCAATAAGCAATGCAGATTGAAAGTCTCGATCTTTACTACCAGGTCAGCTCTGTCATATTGTGTCTACACACCTACTTTGCTATCATGTATTCACACAAAAATGTTTCACCATTTAGGACTATGGAAACATTCAGCAATGATTATGCTCAGTTGGGGATCTGGTCCCATTTTGAGCCCTGCCACTGATTGGAAGCCTCAGTTCTTATATCTGTAAAATTAAGAGAATGGACTAGATGGTGAATTGCAAATAGTTTTTATCTTACACTCCTACTTTGACTGATTGGTAGTGGCTGCCTGGGGTACTGAGTTGAGGTAGCTGAGATGAATCTTGGTATAATGGGAGAGTGTTTTATGATAAATTAGCCATAAGCTCGGGATGGAGGACTGAGGTCCCACATGCCAGCTGTTTGCCATCCCTGGACCAGGCAATTGCTAAGGTCTTTCCAGTTCTAGCATCACATCAGTCTATGATTGATTTTCTTCTCTTCTAAAAATAAATAAATTTTTAAAAATAACTTGGCTTGAAAGACAGCAGATAAAAGAAGAATATATACTATATAATTCTATTTATTAAAAAACTTAGGAACAGTAAAATAATATATAGTGATAGAAAGCAGATCATTGGTTGCCAGAAGGGTGAGCAGGAAGGGGTGTTATGGGCAGGAGTGGAAGGGAAAGATGACAAAAGAGCATAAGTCTTTTGAGAGTGCTGTCCATATTCAATATCTTTATTGTGATGATGGATTCATAAGTCATATTGAACATGAGGGCATTTGTCACATGTCAAAACTTATAAGATAGTACAATTTAAATATGTGCAATTTATTGTACATCAATTAATTATACCTCAGTAGAGCTGTTCAAAAATAAATGGAATGCAGTAGCTCACAGGGTAATCAGGATGCAAATGTTTTATGACTTGCTCCTCTCCATTTTACACCTTAAACATTAGCATTTTATTGTATTAGCAGAAGAACTAACTTTATAGCTATCTCAGAAACATGCAGACACTGACTAGGTACCTTGATTGGACTCATATTATCTGAATATATTATCCCAAAATAATGACCATTATGTTGGTGTTAAGTGTTTTGCTGTACAATTGTAATTTTTCATTAATGTAAACTTATGATAACCTCACTCAAAATCTCCTAATCCACCAAAAAAATCAGACTCACCTTGTGACATAATTGTAAAAACAGATACAGACTGGAAGGCCGTCAAAAATATTTGGCATGTTTTTACAGAAAAAGAAACTGAGTGTCAGAGGAAATGAGTGACCAGCTTGAAGTCACACAAGTAATTGAGTCTTGAACTAGTGTCTCCTTTCTCCCTGACTAGGAGTTCAGTATTTTAAACCTCAGAGGTTTTTAATATAAAGGGCATTCAATAAATATTTGTTAAGCTCATAACAAATATTGCAGATTGAACAGGTGACCTTATACACTCTTACTTTAAAATACACTGAGATATTGAGAAAGGAAAACACATGCTGGTGCCAAAATCCGTACCTCCTACATTTCTACATTAAGCAGTTTCCATTTTTGGAAAGGATCACAATAGGAGAAGCATAAACTGCCCTCATCTCTTTTCATTCTGTCATGTCTGCTTAAATATAAAGTATTTAGGACATGGCCCATTTATTTTGGGTTTATAAAAAAATGCTCTAGTACATACTCTTACATTCTTTTCTCCTCCTTTCCTATTTAAAAAAATTTACTGCACTTGATTTTTGTCTATCTCTAAATTTTTTTAAAGTTAAATTTCTGATAATAATCTTTCCAGGGATTCTAAGAACATTCATTGTCTTCTCAAAGTCTAAGCTACTCAAGGCATCAACTGTACTTAATCACTGCCAAAAAAAAAAGAAAAAGAAAAAGAAAAGAAAGAAAGAGAGGAGAAGACAGATTAGCACACAGTTATCAGTCTATCAGAACAAGTAGGGGAAAATCTATGCTTTTATCAGTTAAAACTTGCGTCAGTCATTAAGAAACCACAGTAAACAGATGTATCCCAGTTATGGTTCTTGTCATGAATCCACATACAGAAAATGTGTCAGCTCTTGTTCCTTCTACTCTTCCATTGTCTTGTATGACTACTTCATAACAGCTGTCTAAGGAGAAAATGCTAAGTCTTTGTAGCCCAGTTTGAGTCTAAAATTTAATCTTCTTATATTTTTATATGTAAGGTTTTCAGAAATTCTGACTGCATCCATAGGGATTGAGAAATAGCTGGTGATAAAACAAGGTTAAACTTCAAGGGAATTTAGTTGTAGGATGACACCATGTATTCTGCAAAATAGTGGGAACATAATTTATATATATGATATAGCAGTGGTTCTCAACCCTTGGGGTACACAGAAGTCACAGAGTATTCTCTGTCCAATCTCCCAGAAATTCTGATTTAATAGGTCGGGACTGGAGCCCCACAATTTTCATGTTTTAACCCTGTTTTACAAAAGATTTAGCTGCAATTTTGTTGACACAAAAAAAATTTGCTCAACCCCTCTTCTTTTTATTGCTAGCAAACCTTAATTAAAATTCCAATTTCAAAGGGCTTCTGGTCAAGATAGTGATGTAGGTACTCACATCCTCCTACAACATCAAAATTATAACTAAACTATAGAACAACCATCATTCAGAACTGTCTGAATTCTAGATGAACAGAGGTCCTACAACTAAGGGTATAAACAAGAAGCTGCATTGAGACTGGTAGGAGGAGCGGAGATGTGAGAAGGATATCTCAATTGCAGAGGTCCCACCTGAGGAGTGAGGAGTCCCAGTCCTACACCAAGCCTCCCAGGTTAGGGATCCAGTGCCAGGAAGAGAAGTCCTTATAACTTCTGGCTGTAAAAACCAGCAGGTATCGTGACTCATGAGACGGAGGTCTTCTGGAGTCCTAGGCAAGCCCCTTTTAAAGGGCTTGAGCACGGACTTACCCAGACTCATTCCCTCTGAGCTGGGCCAGTTGTACAAAAGGCACCAGGACATACAGGGAGGAACTGAATAGTCATCAGGATGAGAGCTGGAAGGCCAACTTTCTCCCAGACAGTAGTGCTGGCAAAGGCCATTATTTCTTTAGTAGGCCTTAATCCCAAAGAGCCAGCACCAGGGCACCATATCTGAGTCCCCATCAACTTGGCTAACACTGTTCACCCATCCTGGTGATTCCCCAAGGCCCTGCTCCACCCAACTGACTGGCCCACCCAAGCTGTTTCCAGTGACTTTTCCATACAAATGGCATAATTTATCTCATGCTTCAGACTTTCCTGAAATCTTTCAAATAAGCAGCATCTGGCCTCTGTGTACTTTGTACCTCTTGCAAATTGGCCCCAGGCTTGACACTAGGGGCAACCAGCTTTGGTTCACAGCTTGGCATCTCCAAGCCCAGCACATGTAACAGCCTTCTGCAGATTACTTTGTAGCTCATGCTAGGTGGCCCTGGCCAGAACACAGTATCAGCTGACCTTTGCTGTACCTCCCAGGAGGCCCCAGAGCCAGCACACACAGGGGATAGCTCCAGACCACATCAAAGCACAACCCACCCACCTCCACAAGCAACACACTCAAGGGTTGCACTCAGTGGGAACCGTAGCCCTGTTGAAGTAAATCCTGTTCTGTGAGGTAGGCCCCTGCACAGCTGATCCTCCATGGTGGTTGCAGCCAGTCCTTGTAGCTGATCTGACTGGGAGTAAATCTCTCTCACTGATGTGCCAGCCACAGTTAAGGCTCAACTACAACAGGTGGGTGTACACAGCCCACATGAGGGATTCAGGAAGGGGCATATTTAGAGTGCCTAGCTCAGATGAATGAGAAGGCTGTGCCACTGGACCTTACAGGATACTTTCTACATTAGGCCATTCTACCAAGCCTGGGAAATGTAGCAGCTCTACATAATACATAGAAACAAAGGGAGGCTGCCAAAATGAGGAGACAAAGAAACATGTCCCAAATGAAAGAACAGAACAAAATTCCAGAAAGAGAACTAAACAAAATAGAGACAAGCAATTTACTAGATGCAGAAATCAAAAAACTTGTTATAAGGATGCTCAGTGAACTCAGGGAGAGAGTAGATGAACTTAGCAAGAACTTCAACAGCATAAAAAAGGACATGGAAACCATAAAAAAAGAATCAGTCAGAAATGAAGGATACACTAACTTAAATAAAGAATATACTACAGGGAATCAAAAGTGGAGTAGAGGAAGCAGAGAATCAAAAGATTGGGAAGATAAGAAAGCAAAAAACATCCAATCATAACAGCAAAAAAAAAAAGAATAAAAAAATGAGGATACTATAGGAAGCCTCTGGTAAACTTCAGTTGACAAGTCCAGGAATCATGGAGAGTCTCAAATAAGATGAACCTAAAGAAGCCAACACCAAGACACATCATGACTAGAATGCCTAAAGTTAAAGACAAAGAGAGAATCTTAAAAGGAGCAAGAAAAATGCAGTTAGTTACCTACAAATGAACTCCCATAAGACTGTCAGCTTATTTCTCAACAGAAACTTTGCAGGCCAGAAGAGATTGGCAAGAAATATTCAAAGTGATGAAAAGCAAGAACTTACAAACATGATTATTCTACTCAGCAAAGCTATCCTTTAGAATTGAAGGGCATATAAAGAGCTTCTCAAACAAAAATAAAAAAAGCTGAAGAAGTTCATCACCACCAAACCAGTAAGGGGGAGAAAAAAATGATAAAAAATATGAACAATAAAATGGCAACAAATACATACCTATCAATGATCAAATCTAAAAAACAGAATTGATGAACAAGCAGAACAGAAACGGACTCATAGATAATACAGAGAACATTTTGACAGTTGCCAGAAAAGAGGGTGTTAGGAGATTGGGTGAAAAAGTGAAGGGATTAAAAAGTACAAATGAGTAGTTGCAGAAAAGTAATGGGGATGTAAAGTACAACACAGAGAACATAGTCAATAATATTCTAATAACTATGTATGGTGTCAGATAAGTATGATTTTTATTGGGTTGATAACTTAGTAAGTTATATAATGCCCAATCAGTTGAAACTAATATGTAAACTGTAATTGAAAAATAAAAAATTATTTTAAAAATTCTAGAGCCACAACTTACTAGCTAAAAGCCTTTAAAAAAGTCATATGACCTCTTTGTATCTCATCTTTAAAATAAGAATAATGCAGGGTTTCTGGTGAAGATTGATGAAATGAGGTATGTAAAGTGTCTGGTACATAGTAGATGCTTAAGAATGGTAGTTTTTCCCCCAAAACCTACCATGTTTCTTCTTGATTTGATCCTACACTGGAATACATTTCTCCCTCAATTCTTTTCTTTAAGTTTTTAAAAAATTTTTTCTAACTTCTTTTAATTGTTGTTCAAGTACAGTTGTCTCCATTTTCCCTTGCCACTCCCCCCCACCAAAATAAAAAGCTTCTGCACAACTAAAGAAAACAGCATTAAAATGAAAAGAGAACCGACAGTATGGATGGAAAAACATATTTGCCAATGATACCTAGGAAAAGGGTTTGATCTCCCTTAATTCTTAACCAGAGTGTAAACAACTCCACATATTTAAGACTGTAAAAAATCACATACCTCAATTCAAATGACTAGTTGCTGGTCTCAGAAACATTTTTGCTACAGTTGAATGAGTAAGGCATGACAGAACATTGATTCCTGCATATAATCAGCTATGTTAAAAGCCAGCTGATGTAAGATTTTGAAACTCATTTAAGTAAGAAAAAAATGTAATTACTAACCAAGACTTACCATCCTGTCTTGGGACCTATTTTGCAAATGAAGAAAAATTGCTTTGAAGATGAGTAAGAAGGTACAGAGCATTTCTGCTCATAGACAAAAGTTCAAGGTAAATCTTTTTCATTGATTCAGCATGTGTCCTGGTTCCTCAGCCTCTTGTTTTCATATTCATCTAAAGGCCTTACATCCAGTAAGATGCTCTGATACATCAAGGATTTAACACAAGCCCAAAGCATACCCAAGCAGCCCAGAGGAACATTTTTCAAAACTAAAAATATGTTTGGGCCAATAGCTAATAATGGTAAGGAGAAAGTCAGCAACCCAAATGAACACACAGAATTCAGCCTTCTGAGGTTCATGAAAGTCCCTCTCCTTATTCATCAGGGCTGGATCAATGCCCACAGAGGTTATTAACAAAATTGGATGGTCAGGGCCCTTACAGAGAGGACCCCAATCCTAAGGCTTTTCCTCCATTTCACAAAACCCAACAAAGCTTGATTTGTATGCTTAAAAAGCCATCTTCCCTTTAGCATTGCTCCAATGCTAAAGTTTGGGAAAGGCATGCCAAGCTTGTACTTTTCCTAAAATGCCTAGAAATACAAACTTATACTTTTAAATGCTTATAATTTAGTTTTATCAACAGTATATAGGTATAAAAGTTTAAATTTCAAATAGTGCTTAAATAGTTCATACTAAATCTAGGGATAATGGAATCAGTCAGGCTCCCTCACCCAGATGTCCGGGCAAACATAGCTCAGCAGTGTTCATATAACCTTGAATAGGGGCCCGCATGTGTAGAATGAAGCTCTGTTATATAACTAGAAGGTCAGTATTGGCACCTTGCCAGCTTTGTGCGCACTTAGTCTATAAAGGAGTTGGGACTTGTCATGGTGCAACATGCAGCTTGCAGCGCATGTGGGTTGCCCCACCCTGTAATAAATGTGTGCCTGACCTTGAATGGCTACATAACACTAAATAAGACAACTGTTTCCCCACCCCCAGCCATATTAATGCCACTCTCCAAAGGCAACTACTTTCAAATATCTGTTTCTTCTGGTATTTATCTTCATGTTTTCCAGACTTAACTTTTTTTAACCATGTAAATCTAATTCACTACTGAGTCAAGTAATGCACATAATTTAATTTCTGTCACTGAACATAATTTTTGTTTTTCCTAGAGTTATTCATTGCATTTCTTTAAAGAATTGACTTCATTTTTTCTGTATTTACACTTAAGTCTTTCTACGTCCTCTGGCAATCAGCATTTCAATAAAATTGCTGACAAATATAAACTGTCAGATAATTTCCTCACTTCAATTTTTTCTTTCTTTTTTAAGTATATTTTCTTGATTATGCTATCACAGTTGTTCTAATTTTTTTCTCCCCTTTGTCCCCCCTCCACCCTGCACCCCCTACCCTCCAGCATCCCCTTTCCTTAGTTCATGTCCATGGGTTGTACATATAAGTTCTTTGGCTTCTCTGTTTTCTATTCCATTCTTAAGCTCTCCCAATCTATTTAATGCCTACCAATTATGCTTCTTATTCCCTGTACCTTTCCCCCCATTCTCCCCCTCCCCCTCCCTACTGATAACCCTGTATGTGATCTCCATTTCTGTGATTCTGTTTCTGTTCTATTTGTTCACCTGATTTTTGTTTTTTAGACTCAGTTGTCGATAGTTTTGAGTCTCTTGTCATTTTACGGTTCATAGATTTTGATCTTCTATTTCTTAGGTAAGTCCCTTTAACATTTCATATAATAATGACCTGGTAAGGATGAACTCCCTTAATTTGACCTTATCTGGGAAGCACTTTATCTGCCCTTCCATTCTAAGTGATAGCTTTGCTGGATAGAGTAATCTTAGATGGAGGTCTTTGCCTTTCATGACTTCAAATAGTTCTTTCCAACCCCTTCTTGCCTGCAAGGTTTCTTTTGAGGAATCAGCTGATAGTCTTATGGGAACTCCTTTGTAGGTAACTGTCTCCTTTTCTCTTGCTGCTTTTAAGATTCTCTCCTTCTCTTTAATCTTGGCTAATGTAATTTTGATGTGCCTTGGTGTGTTCCTCCTTGGATCCAATTTCTTTGGGACTCGGGGCTTCCTGGACTTCCTGGAAGTCTATTTCCTTTGCCAGATTGGGGAACTTTTTCTTATTTGTTCAAATAAGTTTTCAATTTCTTCTCTTGCTTTTCTCCTTCTTACACCCCTATGATTTGGATGTTGGAGCAGTTAAAGTTGTCCTGGAGATTCCTAAGCCTCTCCTCATTTTTTTGAATTCTTATTTCTTTATTCTGTTCTGGTTGAATGTTTATTTCTTCCTTTTGTTCTAAATTGTTGATTTGAGTCCCAGTTTCCTTCCCTTCACTGTTGGTTCCCTGTATATTTTTGCTTTATTTCATTTTGTGTAGCTTTCATTTCTTCCTTCATTTTGTGACTGAGCTCAATCAGTTCTGTGAGCATCCTGAATACCAGTGTTTACAACTTTGCTTCAGGTAAGTTGTCTATTTCCTTGTTGCTTAGCTCTTTTTCTGGAGTTTTGATCTGTTCTTTCATTTGGGCCATATTTCTTTGTCTCAGAGGCACCTGTTGTATTGTGGTATTTACCATAGTGGGGCAACCCTCTTTGCTGCATTGTGGTCCTGTAGGGGAGGAGTCAGAAAGGGAGTAATGCCACTCTCTTGCACTGCTGCAGCCCCACTTTCCAAAGAGCTCTCCTATGAGACTGGGAACTTCTCCTGCCCTCTCAGCCTCCACAGTACTTTACAGGTAGAGGTTTCGAGTCTTTAGTTTCCCATTCAGCCAGCCCTGCCTCACCCTTGTGGTCCACCACCTTGCTGTGTGTCATGTCTGCTCAGCTGCCTGTCTCTGTCTCTCCTACCAGTCTGGATGAATGTTTCTTTAACTCCTTGGTTGTCAGAGTTCCATGCAGTTTGATTTTCCAGCACTTCTGCTTGTTTATTTTATTTAAATTGGTTGTTATCCTTCTTTTGGTTGTGTGAGGAACCTAGATGTTTCTGCCTATGCCTACATCTTGGCTGGAATTCTTCACTTCCATTTTTTTCTAGCTACTTACATTCTAGATTCAATATGGGCCTCTTCTTTCAATGTGACCTGATTTCCTGGATAGGAAACTCACAACTGTTACCCTTTGCCATTCTCCTGTATTGGATCCTGTACCCAGAGGCCCATGTCTTCTTTATGTATTACTTCTTTGTTTTGGTGAAGGCTAATTCATTTTTCAAGGGCATGATTTTAAGATCAAGTCCAAAGGACCCCTGAAAAAACTATTACTCCATGTATATTTTAGAGATGCCCCCAAATATAATAGAAAATTAAGCCAATTTATACATTACTCTTAATAGTGATAACAAATATGTTCTTAAGAAAGGCAAAATCAAAACTACTTGTTAGAGCAACCTAAAAATGTTGGCAAGTTCCCCTGATGAGAATGCCAAAGATTTGGATGTTATTAATGGAGAAGGCTTAAAAATGTGTATTTTTACCCTCAAGTTCTACAGTTTATCTGATAGCTGATTGTCATCTCATTCTGGCAATTTTCTACAAGTGAGAGCCACAAGGAAAAATCAATTCAGTGACCATGGAAATAAAGAGAAATGAGTCACAGACTCATTGGGGAAGTTCATAAAGCTTTTCTATAGGCTTGCATTATTGGTTTTATTCTGAAACACCAGCACTGAAGCATACACACAGAAAAACAGTAATTGGGGTCAGTGTTCAGTCAGATCCTCCCCAAAAAGGATCTCAAGCCAAACAGTATATGGTATACAGTGTCCCCTGTTAGAATAAAACTTGGGCTACAAATAAGCATGTCATGCCTCTGACTTTTCCACTAGGAAAGCTAATGAGTTTCCTTTGACTAAAGTGTTGCTAAGGTGTGATCATCAGGAATGAAAGTCCACGTATCTCAAACTCTATGTGTAAAAAAAGATACTCTTGAAAGGAGACAAAATGTACATTAATTTCAATTTTTTTTCTGTATAAAACTCTTAGGTCCAATAGCAAAGAAACTTTTGAAATGAGTAGAGATGACATTATACTGGTTCTTCTGAGATGAGCACAAGGTGACATTTCAATACCACCTGTAAAAAGGAAGCTGTAGGCTGCTAGACTGGGGATCTGGCCACTAGAGCTTTGCCAGCTACTTGTGGGGAAATTTGTCCTTCCTGAGTGACCTAGGAAGAGGCAAAAAGAAAAAGGAGCAAAAGGAACACAAACTTTTCTGCAAAATGTTGTGAGTGGCCTAAATATGAGTTCCTCAGATGCTACCTGCTGTTCCTTCAAGCCTAGTGTGCACCTGCAAATATACCACATTTCCTTAAAGTTGTCACTTACCTCTTCTAAGTGTCAGTTTCTTAAACTGAAAATAACAATAGACCTACCTTCAGTAGGTCTGAGGATTGAAACAACAAATTATATTTATAAAGGTTTTGCATTTATTCTATTTACAAAGATCAGTGTGAGATGTAATAAGCAAAGAAAACATTCATAGTGGTGGTGTGATTTCAGTGGGCCTTGGCAAGAATTTCAAATGTAAATAAGGAGTCTGAGTGTAGGGAGCTCATCACATGAATCTTCATGGTTCAGAAGTCCCTAAAGAAACTAGATCAACAGCGGCTGCAGAACCACCCAAAGTCTTCTCTGACAGCAACCCTCAAGCCCAGAGTTTAACTCCAGGGTCATGCTTTGCCCTGGACTTCCAGCTGAAATCTGAATGGTTCAATCTAGAACTGCTCATCAGGAAGAAGTTCAAAGGGGGTGAGTTCTTCATGAAATGCCAAAATTGGACTACCCTCCCCTACCTACAAAATAATGTGTACCAAGCAATATGGTTACTCAGTGAATGTTTTCCTAAGGCAGTGTTTCCTAAGGGGCAAAATTTTCCCCTTTCATTAATTTATCCCTTTATTTGACAAATTGGTGTATTTATTCATTCTTTATTTGACAAATGTTTTTATTCATTCATTCATTCACCCTTTATTGAAATTTTAAAAATTTACTACATGGTAACAAGGGTGAGCAAAATCAACTGCAGGCCCTATCTTCATGGAGCTTGGAGCTCAGGATAGTGTTTCTCACACTGGCTGAGCATGGATTACCTGGGACATTTTAACTAAATATTGGTACTTGATGCCCTTTAGACTGGGGATTGGGATTCTGTCATGCACCAGCATTGAGATCCAGTGTGAGTCTAGTCGGAAAAGAACATTACATAGGCTCTGTGGTGGCACATATAAGGGGAATAAAGGAGGGTGAATGTGGCTGGAGGAAGATGGCAGAGAGGAATGTTGTGTGCGGTGAGGCCTGGGACTTTGGAAACACTGGGTTTTAAAAAGTTAAACAATTGTAATTGAACATAAAAAATTTAAAAATAAATAAAAATAAAAAGTTAAACATGTTTATTTGTTCTAGGCCTTTCACAATCTTTACTAATCTAATGTTTCATGAATCTCTAAGAGGGAAGTTGTATACAGCATTCCAAAGTTACTTTTACCCAGAGCTTTTTGAGACTTTACCCAGAGCTTTTTGAGACTCTCATGTTTCTTATTTAGGAAACACCACTTGTATAAATGTAAGTGTAGAATTGACTAGGTCAGTGGGGAATGTTGAAATGGAGTAGGTGGAATAATTTTGTTCTAAAAATTAAGAAGATTCATAATAAAGCTTCTAAAATCCAGAGATCTTCTTAATCTCTAAAGGCTTTTTGAAAGTGGCCTCAAATTGGGATTAATGGCTGTTTACATAAATGGTATGTAGTGCCACACAAGAATATGTACCATTTTGTCAATTGGCTCTTCACCACTTAAAAAAGTATTTAATTATTCCAGTTTCAAAAGGGGGGGTCTTTTAAAATATTTTTAAATGTAAACGGCAAAATATAGTTGTAGGAGGAATTAATAATATTCATAAGTGAAGCTAGAATTAAGGCTAAAGATTACCAATCTTTTGAGGACACCCTGTATACTTAATCCACTAAAAAGGAACTCATAGTGAATGTGCACTAGATGAGGCTTGCAATTGAAAGGAACTTCAGGAAAACTGTATGAAATTGACTGTTATAGGAATCTTCCTGTACAGAAATGATTGCAAAGATTACTTACTGATTAACCTTTGCATATTAAATATGTCTATCTGGAATTTGAAAGTCATGAGCCTGTTTCATTTATATGGCTTTGAGAAAATATTTTGACCTATTATAGGCAGTTGAGTTGTAAGATTTAAACCAGGGACCTTAGAGGTGTAAAACAGTCATATTCATTGTACTTCCTGAATGTTGGTCGAATGGGTCCATTTTATTACTGTTACACATTAGCCATTTCATACATTGGCTATGATGATTCTTAAAAACAAAAAGTGTTAAGTGCTTCTAAATTTCAGAATAGAAGTATCATGTCACCTAATCCCACAAAAAATTCAATGAGGCAGTTATTATTTATAGAGATTAAGATTTTACCTAATATGACACAGCTGGGAAATAGCCAAGATAGGATTGGGATCTGTGCTTAGCAGACTCTAGAGCCTAAGCTGCTAAAGGATAATTTTTTTAACAAATATAAAATGAAGATATGTCAAAGATTTTATTTAACTCATTAAATAAATTAGAGATCTAGTAGATGTTATAACCAGTTCAAAAGAGTAACCAAAGAATAGGCATGATTATAATCAGGAATGTTGAAATGAATTTGCAAAGGGGACTCAAAACTAGCTGCTTCCACAATGGAGGAAGGAAGTCTTTGAACTTCTACTGGAGAGAATTTATTTGCATGTCTATAGACAAGAATTCTTGTGTACTGCTATCAGTTATCTACAACTTAAAGTGTTGTAAAATACTGCAAAGGCAATGAAAGACTCAGAGTCCCCATAAAGTGGAATAACCAGAAAGGTCTGATTTAAACATTACATTTTGTACTGTCTGGAAACCCTGTTGGTGAAGAGAATAACCTTTATCTTTAATACAACAAGGTTATATACTTCTTAAAAGTAGAAATGTTATCTTTCTCATATCTGTTTCATAGCTCTCAGAGCAGGGCTTAATAAACACATGTTGATGTTGATTTGATTAATCGATGGTTTTTAAGGTTTTGTTCTTGTTTTGTTTTCTTTTGTTACCACTCTAATGGGAATAAAGGTACCCACTTGGGATTGTGGGAAGGACACTGGCACAGGGATCAGAACTGTGTGCGGCACACAGTAAGCCCTCAGTGAGGGTTAGCTCTTACCATTCTGTATTCAACTGGACCCTTTTGAAGGGCTGTCACATCACTTACCTGACTGAATTTTTATTGATCTAGTGATGTAAGTTCAGCCAGGATGATGATTAACTCCATGAGTTGACCAAATTGATTTTTTTTCTTAATTTTATTTGTGTTTGTCAATAGATATAAAATTTTTCTACAAAGACCACAGTCATTTTTGTAGTAATATTTTAAAATATTTTATAAGAAATTTAAAAAATACATAATTAAAGTTTGATGCTGGGGAAGAAAACTAATGAAAATATGCTTCCCAGCTATTAAATCAAACTAAGTCTCTTAGAAGATTGTGCTTAAAATTTTTTTTATCCTTCTAGTTTTTCAGTGCTCACGTGTTGGTTTTTTGATGCTTGAATTTGTTTTTTTGTTGTTTTTATTGTTGTCATTTGTTGTTTGTCCATTAATTTGCCTCTGACTTCCCAAAGGAGCAAGACTGGTGCTGAGAATCTAATGTAAGTAGAGATACAGAATCTTTTTACCCCTCCTACTGTGAGCTGCTTAATGGACAATTGACATTTTTCTTTAAGTACACACTCCTAATCCAAAATTTCCAAATATTTTACTATGAAATAAGAATGACCACAAACATCTTTATTTAGAGTAAATTCTGTGCAGAGTTAACTACATTCCCAAACTGGGGCCAGACTCAGGGAATGGCACACTGCTGTCATTTAATCCAGATGAAGTTTCCTTAATAGAAAGTGGTTCCCCTCTGACACAGATGGCTAATTGCAAGCTGAATGTAGATTCTTTTCTCTCATTCAAACTGTTTTGGAATCCTCAGCCCCATACAGAATCAACAATAACTGAATTTCTGCAAACATGCATGAATATTTCAACTTAAGAAACCTGAGGGAAATCAGAAGGGTAGGGGAAGTTTGCAAATACAGGCAAACTCCAGTCGCCTATTAGAGGGTTTCTATGGCTGAGAACCTGAGATGATTCAGGGATACTGGACTTCAAAAGTAGAGCTGTGCAATGCTGTGCTCCCCATCATTGGTCCACTCAAAGAGTCACAAATGAGAAAGAGTATTAGTTATTGTAAAATCTTAAAAGTTGTAAACACATACACACACACAACACACACACACCAAAAATACCAACCATGTTTTAAGTTCTGCATTACTATAGTAAAACAAAAGAATCTTTTGCATTCTTCAGTGAGTTGTGCTCTTTGAAACATTTCCAAATAACTCAATATCAAGCAAAAAGTAAACCCAATAAAGCAGCAGAAAGAATATTGCTTTTTTTTGTATAAAAGAAAAACCAGTGAGAAGCTAGTGAGGGTAGCCAGACAAAAAACAGAATTCCTGACTCCAGATCTATGGTTCTGTCCATTAAAGCTATTTCCTCTCAGCAATGCAACCACCAGCATATTCACACAGTACAATATCTAACTATATCTATATGGGTTAATGTAGAAAAGAGAGGAGAAGCAATTCCTTTCCTTGGGTAGTTTAAAGGGGGAGTGATAAGTTTTGATTATTAAAAAAATTAGAATCATCTTTTTCTTTACTGAAAAAGTCATGTTCCTCCACCTAAGTATGTTAGTGCTCCTAGCACATTAGTAGCATGCCACAGCTGCCCATATCAAATCATTGAAAAATAGACTCACAAAACTCCAGAGTACAAATAAATCTACTAAACCCCCATTAAGAAATAAGATCTTTTCCTTATGGATCTTCATGAACGAAGAATGAAGTCTCCTCACTTGTGCTTATGTAACAGGCATTGTAAGCAGCTTAGTCAGATGGAGGGTGAACTGTTGAAATCAGGAGGCAAATGTGATCAAATATATCCAAGAAGTTTTCAGGAACTGAACTTTAGATCATCGGAGTCTAATGCTCCAGTTAAAAATCCAATCTGGGTGAGTTCAAACCCTAGGTTAGATGCTTAGTAGCCAGGGAATGTTAGGCAAATTGTCTACTCTCTTTACACCCCAGGGTTTTGTGCTTTTCTGAGCATTGTAAGTGGGAATAACAACATAACCTTCTGTAAAGGGCTGTGGTAGGATCAAGTGAGACAAAACTTATATTCTGATGAGATAAATGAAAGCATTCAGTGCCTAGTATTCAGGGAATATTAATTCAAGCACCTCCTTAAACTAGATGACACAAATGAAAGGTCCTCATTTCTATAACTAGAGAAAATTTGAAACTCAGAATTTTATATATACCCAACTGAAAGGCATTCTGTTCACTAAAGTGGAGTTTGGGTACCCATTATGTGTTAGGAAGTAAAATACAGACCTTCCCTCAGCTTACCCTCTGTACCAGAAAATCTGGAAAAGTTATTAGATTTAATACATAGGACACAATACAAGATATATCAGATTTTTATAAGGCTTACCAACAAATGAATGGTGTTCACCAGTGTCATACACAGATGTATTATTATGGAAGTTTCCTATATAATTTTTGGTCCATTTTTATGAAAATACTTAAAAGATAATTTACTGGATGATTTTAGTGATTAACATACAACTGAGTATTGTCACAATATTTCAGCATTAAAGTTTACATTGGTAGTACTGGTTATGATTTCTAGTGAAGATTATATCACTTTTATTGGTGCTTACTCACCAAGAATTAACAAATAAATAAGGCATTCAAGCCAATCAAAATGCAAATTGGTTTCAGAAAGTTGTATAAATTGTTGTAATAGAAAGAGTGGAAGAAATTGAGTTATCTTATGGAATAAGATCATATTAGGCATGCTCATCCAACACAACATAAAATGTTATAGTGGGTCTCATAGTTATGTTAATACAAAGAGACAAGAACTTGTGACATTAAAATGGTGATGTTAACTTTATTTTGTTTTTATTTAATTTGTAAATGTGTTTTGATCCCATTGTTATATAAGTGTCATAAACTAAGAGTCTATATGTACATTCTATGGCCCTTTAAAATTAATTTCTTGATTCTCACAGGGATTTTTGTAGATTCTTTAGCATTTTTACACAGACAAGAATGTCTTCTACAAGTAGTTTTATTTCTTCCATTTTAATCTGAATGCTGTTATTTTTATTTCTTGTCATATTACATTGGCTGGAACCTACAGCCAATGTAGAGTATGAGTGATGAATTTCATTTTGATGAGAATTGACTATTATTATGGTGTAAGTCTGTCTTGTCTTCATGTCCTAATTGAGCACCACTGTCTGCAGGCTTATAGGCTATTTGATATATTGATCACATAACATTGAACAGACCAAAGGACCTATTTTATTTTCTACCTACCATCTATGCTACTTATTCTTCATACCTTTCCACCCTCTCTCCTCCTCCCACTCCCCTGTTGCTAACCCTCCATGTGATCTCCATTTCTGTGGTTCTGTTCCTGTTCTAGTTGTCTGCTTAGTTTCTTCTTGTTTTTCTTTCAGGTGTGGTTGTTAATAATTGTGAGTTTGCTGTCATTTTACTACACATGTTTTTTATCTTTTCTTAGGCGGGGAGGGCAATAATAGTAGGGGAAATGTAGAAGCTAAAGAACTTATGACACATGGACATGAACTAAAGGGGGGGAATATGGGTGGGAGAGGGTGTTCAGGGTGGAGGGGAATGAAGGGGGGATAATAGGACAACTGTAATAGCATAATCAATAATATATATTAAAAAAATTGAGGAAAAAAATAGATGAAATAAAAAAATAAAATATAGGAAAAAGAAAAGGACCTATTTTAAAGCAAAGGAAGTGCAGCAATAGGCACATGACAATGAGATTTACTAGTTCTGTCTCATACTGTGACACCCTAAATCTGCTGGCCTGAAAAAGTGATGAACTACTTGTTACAGTGCCAAATAGGAAATGATACTGAACAAGGATAGGATGCTATCTCCAAGAATTCAGTACACACTCTAAATCAATGACTATTATACAACATTATGTCTTCAGTTGGTGAAATACATGGGTTCAGGAACCAAGAAATAGAAATAGGAATGGTCCAGATTACCTGTTTCCCATCGTTCCTAGTGACTTACTCAGGGAAGTTTTGCTTACCATTCCCAAAACTCTGGGTTCTGCAGGTTTACAAGAGGAATAGCAAAAGTCTCATTAAACTCTTTCTTCTAAGGCTCCTTCTGTCAAGGAACCAGCTGGTAAAGAGAGAAATTACTATCCTGGTAAGGATTTTGATACAAATCAGGAGGGATAGGGCTGTTCTTACATTTAGAAGAAACACTATAAAACAAAAAGACTTTTAGTCTAGAATATTACATCTATTTGAATTCAAATATTTTTTAAAAAATCATCATTTAAACATAATGGGTGTTTCTACTGGTGTCAGAGCGTACTGTTAAAGGACACAGCCACAAGATGTCAAACATTGGCCTCACATCCTGGGGAACTGGAGAGAGAATAAGAATAACAGGAAGATTTCCCAACCAGGAGGAGAAATGATTGAGAATGTTCAAATGTATGTAAAAACTTAAATTCTTCAACCATTTACTAAGCAGTATAATGATAAATGCATGGAGGGAAACATAGATCAATAGGATAACAGCTTGTCTTCAGCACTAGCCACTCTTCACTTTTCTATCCTCATCTGTTTTGATCAACCTCCCCTGGCTGCCAAAGGCCTGTCTTTCTAGAGGATGTTAGGCCATTCCCTGTTCTTTCTTGCTTTATGTACTTTCTTTGTTGGTCTTTCCAACTTCATGAGGGCAGTTTCTTGCCCATCTATCTTCTTTGTTATTTTATCCCTAGCACTTAGCACAGTGCCTGACCCATAGAGAATTATATGTTTGTTAAATGAATGAGTGACTCACAGTTTTGTAAAGCCATATGGTGAAATGCTATGCCGTTTAACATTATTCTGTAAATAGATAATTATTTTATATATTAACTTAAAAATAATGAATTTACTAAGCAGTATGTATGGTATAATCTCACTTTGAAGAGTTTGTGCAAGACTAATACATAAATAATATTGTACTGTCCCTGGAACATGGAATGAGTGATTAAATATTATTTTCTGATATTTTCTTCTATATTTTCTGCTTTTATCTATAATGAGCATACCTTGTTTTTTAAAGGATAAATTTACTTTTAATAATAATGATGATGAGAAAATATCTGTTGTGGCTTAATCTTACAGATTCTTGTCCATGTAGAAAAACAAACAAAATCATTTTGTTTATGACTGGAAGTAGAGTAACATAATCTTGCTGTGGAGCTGTGATTCTCAATTGGAGATAATTATGCCTCCTCAGGGGTCATTGACAGTGTCTGGAAACATTTTTGATTATCATAATTTAGGAAAAAGGGGGAGGGCAGTTACCACTGGCATTTAGTAGGGGAAAGCCAGAGATGCTGCTAGGATTACAATGCTTGGACCACTACCCACAGCAAAGAATTATCTATTTCAAAATGTCAATTTGAGTGTCAAGTTTGAGAAACCCTGATCTAAAGTAATTAGCATGTTGATGCTAGAAGTCTCTCTGATAATAAAATACAAGACTTTAGCATCAGGTTAGTTTTTAGTCACCAAACATCCAACTTATCTGGTCCCAGATAAGTCATGTATTTAGTCAAAGTTCAGATCATAGAAATATTTTGAAAGATATTTCTTTATTTTATAACTTTGTGTATGCATACGGTTCATTATTTGAGAAGGAAGAGGCAGTATAAAGTAAACAGCTAAATAAAATAAGATTATATTGGCTATTTTTATTTGGTAGGTTCATGGTAAAGGGTAAATTGTTGAGATGATAGGGGTTCTTTCAGGGCAAAATAATGCCTACCAACCAAAGTCTCGGTTTTACTGGTCAGATTTCCAAAAGTAGGTCCTGGCCATCAGGACTGTAAACACCTCACATGGGAGATTTCTCAATTTCACTACCTAAAGGTCTTTAAAATAGAGACTAGATGGGGATTTGGACATTATTTCTAAATTCACGTGCATTTAATTTATTTATAAATCACGGTTATTAAAGGGAAAGCATAAGATATGATACAGAAGATTCATAAGAACATGTTTGAACCACCTAATTGCTATAACTGAATTACAGCTGACACTTGAACAACATGGGTTTGAATTACACAAGTCCACTTACATATGGATTATTTGCAGTAAATACTGTAAATGTATTTTATTTTCCATATGATTTTCTCAATAACATTTTCTCTAGCTTATTTTATTGTAAGAATATAGTATATAATACATATAACATACAAAATATGCGTTAATAGACTCTTGTCAGTAAGGCTTCCAGTCAACAGTTCACTATTAGCAGTTACATTTGGGGGGAATCGAAAGTTATATATGGATTTTCCATTACTCAGGGGTCAGTACTCCTAGCTTGTGTTGTTCAAGGGTCAACTGTAATTGATTTCTGTAATATGCCACTGGGGCAAAAACAACATCTTAGTATCTTTCCAAAAGAATTATGTCTCTTTATTCTCACAGACCAATAATTCCTCTCAACTAGATTACTGCAGAAGAGTCCTAACTGTCCTTCCTACCTCTGCTTTTTAATGTACACATTGCTTATGAATCCAGGCTAATATCACTGTTAGTGCCCTCAAGTGAAAAATGAGGATAATATGTTTGCCGTTGGATAATGGTGACAATTAAATGAAATGGCATATATAAAGCACCTAGACACTATGTGTGTGTTGAACACATAGTGGATGCTCAATAATAAGAATTTAAAACAGAATTATAATGTCCATGCTCTTGGAGTGTTGCCTTTAACTCCCCATATGCTGGCACTTATGTTCACATAACAATATATTTATGTATGCCTGTGTCAGAAATCCTGGGAATTTGCCAGACTGCAAGCACAATACATTTTTAGTTCATGAGAGCCTGAAAATGACTCGCTCCACCTCTTTCCAACCTCTTTCATCTGCTGGGAAGTAATATATATTGAACTAATGCCAACCCTTATCTTGAGTAGGAGTATCTTTTTTCTAAATTGTTTGGTTTCTGGGCATCCACAGTGACTAAATAAATAGGAAAATAACTTCCCTTCCAGTCACTTCCAGAGACAATGGAAATATACTGATAGTGCTGAGTCTTAGATAACAATCTGTTCATCAGAAGTTAAAAACTACTGTTTATTGAGGTTTATCTTTTTGCACCTACCTAAAGTCAACCCTAAAAAGAGCCATTATTCACACATTTAACAGATGAGGAAGTTGAGATTGAGAGGTATTTAACAGATGAGGAGGTCGAGGTAGGGATTTGGTTCTGTAAACTGCACACATGTTTTGGGATTCATTTCAGGTTGCTTGGACTTGTCCTCAGACTGTTCCTCAGCAGCAATGCATTAGAAAAGGTAATTAAAAGTTGGAAAGAAGTTAAAGTTTTTTTTCTGGGCAAAATAGATTTCTTTGCTTTTTTTAAGAATTCAAAATAGTTGGCTGACCTAAGAGCTCTTCCACGTCATGCTAAATTTTCTTCTGTTTCACTTTTAAGCACAAGGTATTGTTTTTGCCTAAATTTTCTCTCCTTGAGGTTGATGTAGTTTTGTGTAGTTTTGTGTTATCCCAAATCTAGGCTCTGTCTGTTTACTCAAATTCACATTCTGGCCTGCCATAAGTCTATCTCTTTTCCTCATTGGGAGACCATAGTCCTTGAAATCAGTTGCAATAAAAACGCTTTATTGCTAAGGTAAGCTACATGCTACTAAGGAATAATTGATATTGTAGTTGGCATGAACTCAAAATACCTAAATAAGCAAAGTGTGTAAACATTCTGAAAAGAAATTGCTGCTTCCTTACTTGCTCCTCCAATCATGAGAGTCATTTCTCCCACCTTTACTTACCTTGGTAGCTCGTCGAAATCATCGATGGTTGCTATTTCACTCTCTTTGTTATATTGTGATATGTTTGAATAATCATAGTCCTGTGCTCAACTTTCTAATTAGATGAAGTAATGAAAATAACTTTTACTATAGTCCAATTTTTTTTTCTGCATAAAAATAACTCTTTGAATCTTTTGATGTAATAAATTATAGAAAATGTAAGGTAGGACTAGGTCTAAAATTGGAGTCTGACTAGGGCCAGATTCTACCTATCTACCACAGTAAGAAAAGGTGGGAGAAATTATTCTCATGATTGGAGGGGAAGTTAAGGAAGCAGAAATTTGTTCAGAGTGTTTACACACTCTGCTCAGTTATGAATTTTAAGCGTTCATGTTAACTATGCCTTTGATTATTCCTTTGTAGCATGTGCTTTACCCCAGCATGTTTCTATATCATATCAGAACAATCTTTTACATTGTATTCTTCGATTGTAAGGTCAGATATTATATCTTAATTAATCTAATGGGTTCTGCACATTTAAAGATTTCTAATTGATGACCAGTAGGACACTATTATCATCTTACACACTAATGCACTTCCAAGAATCTCTCTGGGTCTCAAACAGCATATTTATAGTCAAGGATTGGGGATCAAATTCTAAAGCTCCTCGCAGGCCTGCTGTTTACAATTCTACTTCCTGAATTTCCATATCCAGGTATATAACACAAAAGTTCACACTGGAATTTGGAATTTGGGTCCTGAGCTTTCTAAAATCTCACATTTTCTAAAATTATGTCAAGAGGGAAGACTCTCTTCACTAAGCTTACTGAAAGTGTTACATGGTACTGTAGTTAAGATCTGAATCCATGCTGTGAAGCACTTTAAATCCAACAGTAACAATAGTGGTAAATCATTGGCCTGTAATTTACGAATTAAATTTAGGGTGGCAAACTGAAATTCCTACAAGCTGGTCAGGTGACCCAAATGAAGCTAGGTGGGGCTCATGAAAAGAGTACAAGTCATGTGTGAGTTCATGCACTGCAATGTTTGATGAAACTCAGCATACAAAAGATAGCTCTTTTTTTTTCATCCATATCCAAAGTTGTGAAATCTGAAGGAATAGCAAACCTCTCAGTTGGAAGGTAGTTGGAAGGCCTACTATAAAAGCCCCTAGGAAGAGAGGAGCAACCCCAAAGAGTCAAGTTTTCTTTATTTCTTACAACCCCTCTCCATGTGCCTGGGACACTAGGGCTGTGCAGCCAGGCTTCATTAGGAAAGTGCAAAAGAACTGGAACATTTCCTTGCTGAAGTACAAAGGCCCTTTGCCTCTTTTGTTGGCTCAGAAGCTTCAATCAGCCTCAGAGTTTCAAAGGTCCAACCCACAGAGTTCCAACTGGGCTGGGATTGAGTAGTGCTCTGGGTACCGAGTAGAGAAGCAAGTGTCTCTGCCCACTCAGTAACCCCAGACTGATGACATCTGCCTGTGAAGGTGGAAACACAATGTTTTATAATTTGAGCCATCAGAACAACCACAGAGAACGGGATGATGAAATACCACTTTATTCTTCACTTTCAAACAACTATTTATTACCTGGCAGCCTTTGAAAAAACATTAACAACTGTTCTTAAGGACTTACCAAAATCCACTCTCTAACATCACACATTCAGAGCAGGCAGCTTCCTGTGAAAGTTAAAAAAAAAATGCCCTGCCATCCTAGCTGGTAGTTAGAGAGTCAGTGACAGACAGAAATATAAAAGCTGAGTTAAGTGAAAGGAAAAAAAGAAATGAACCATGAGAGAGGTGCATGGCTGTTCAAAAGAAAAGTCATAGAAGAAGGACTGGGGTAGCAAAATCCATTGTTACCCCCAGCTCTTAGCCAAGTCAGGGGGAAGGTGGAAGATGATCAGCATACAGATAACCCTTTTATTGTCATGTTCATTACACACCATTATGGTTAAGAAACCAGATAAACTTTATTTCTCTCTATGAGGCTACAAGGAGAGCAATTATTTATAAAGGACAATTACAAAGAGGTGCCTAGTGCCAAATATAATTCACTAATGTCCCCTGGCATGTTCCCATTCCCCATCGCCCCCCCACATAAATTAAACTATGAAATCATTTTGTGAATTTTGTTAATTCCACAAATACCTATGATCTCCTGTGGGCAAGTCACTATGCAAGGCACTGGTGATATAAAGATAAATGAAATGTTAACCTTGTACTCAGATAGAACGCAGTCTAGTGGATGCGACAGAATATTGCAAAAATGGCAGTATTCAAAAGTGGGAAAACCTCAGTCTTCAGACCCAGAAGGACTGGATTTGAATCTTCACCCTGCTACCTCCTTGCTAGCCTAGCCACCTGAGCCAGTTTTATTGCTTGTAAAATGGAGATAACTCTCTGTATAATGAAGGGCACTTTTATGAACTAGAAATACCATTTCTCAAGTAAATTGTGTTCAATAAGTGGGCATTGGCTGTGCTAGATAACTTGTGTTTGTATCTCTGGATCCACACTCTACTTTCAACCCTATTCTATGAACTAGGAAAATGATCTTTATAAATTACATATACAAATTACATGTTCCTCTACATGTTCTTTGACTTCTGGCTGGATTTAGCCAGTTGACGTCATTGGCAGTAAATTGGAGAGCATGAGGGGTTTGAGGTTGGGCTATGTATTTCCAGGGCTACCTTCACGTAGAGTTGCTGTGACAATTTCTACCAAAGGCTACTGTCTTCACAAAGTGAAGTACCTTCATTAGGTACTCTCCCTCTGAATTGTTATCTCCCCCTTCCCTATCCTTTATCAGGCTTAAGGTGGTAACACTTTCTGATGCTGCTAGCATCCTTGTTGCTTCCTCCAAACTCTGTCTATACCTTTGTCTTATTAAACTCTGCTCCAACTGCCCCCCGAAGTATGGCATCTGTTTCCTATGAGAAATTGATACATATGTATGATTATTAGTGTGGATAGCAAGATGCTATGAGATCAGAGGAAGAATAAAATATAAAACTATACTGGAGGATGTTAGGGAGCCTTCTTGGATAATGCAATATCTGAAAGACTACCTGAAATTGATGAGAGTTAGCAATGTGGGAAGAAAAAGCAAGAAGAGAAGATTTCAGGCAGAGGAGTACCATATGTAAAGGCTCACAAGCAAGAAGGTAAATACTTTGTGGGGGATCTTCACACCTCTCAGCTTAGCTGGAGCATGGGATGAGAGATGGAGAATGGCAGATGAAGCTATGAAGTTGTGAATGTGGACCAGTTCACAAAAGACCATGGATGATTATTTCTATAGGCAATGAAATACTATTAAAGGATTTTAACTCGGGTTATAGTATGATCACATTGCATTTTAGAAAGTAATATAAAGAATGGATCAGAAGGGATACAAGACTAGAGACAGAGGTGCCAAGTAAGCAATCCAGGTAGCCAAAAAATGGCAGTCAGAAGAAGTGGAGAACATGGCATGAATTTATCAGATAATAAGATAAGCTATATGTGATTTAGTGAGCAATTAAGGTAAGGATGAAAGAGAAAAAGAAGTCAAATGGAAACCCCACCATCAAATTTAATATCTTAGTATAATCCTGAATTTCCTTTGTATAAAATGACTTGTTTACCCTCAAGGGAACTTTGGAAAACAGGAGGGTTTTGACTTTGGCAACTGGGTGATTTTTGGTACAACTATCCTTCAGAAAAAGGCAAATTAAACGTCAAGCCAGTGGTGTGCTGGAGGTGCTTCAGACAAGCTTATGAATCAAGTCAAATGCACACATCTCTTCCTAACTCTGAGTTCAGTGACATCACATTGGTAGCTTGAAATTCATCATGGTAGGAGTATTTACACCATAGAAATCACCAAATACTACTAATAAGCTTTTATCACCCATACCCTCAAAGAGCTGGCTGTTAAACATTTAACAGCTACCACCAGTTAAGGCCTTTTTAAAAAAGGGATGGATACCTCTGGCAGTAATGGCAGGTGACTTGAGTCAAAAAATACCTGTACTAAAAGCTGATAGTCAAAACAGACCTGGAGGGCAAATTTTAGGACTTGAATGAAAAGCAGGTTAGAAGGTTTAGTGGGACATCTATAAAGAGCCAGCTGAAGAACTGAGAGGAAAGAACCTGAGCTATGTGAGGAAGCAAGTAATTGAGGTTGCTAACTGGTCATGAGAAATCAGGATAGTCTGTAGCCCAGGAATCAGAAAGCATCACAAGAATAAGAGATAATTCAAACATTAAAGATGACAACAAAGTTATATCAAGGCAATGCAAGAAAGAGAGCCCTTAAATTGGTGATGTACCTTATTGCCAGTTTTTATAAAGGAGGGCTTCCATTTTCTTGCTGGGGAATTGCATTGGAATATGTCATCACCTCCACCATTCATGCACAAGGCAGGTCAGAGTTTAGAGAGTTGTCCAGGGTTGCAGAGCAGATATGAGATGAGGTTGTATACATAGACAACTGCTGGCCAGGTCTTGTCATTGAGCCTATATGCTGTAGTTTAGAAAGTCTCTAAAGTTTAGAAACTTTAGAAAGGCCATTCACCCAGGAGGTGGACATCTAAGATGGGCCAAAGGGCAACTCCTCCTTGCCCTATAGTATGATGAGCAGGGCTGGCTGAATGATTTGTGGGTCCAGTGCAAAATGAAACGGTAAGGTTTCTTGTTCAAAAAGTTCTAAGAATTTCAAGGTGGCAACAGATAAAGATTTAACTAAGCACATGATTGTGAAGTTGGCTCTGATGATGGGCCACTTTAGTAATGGTGAAACTTGGCCTAAGTATTACCTTCCTCTATTTAGTCCAAAATCTTCCTTGTATTATTCACCCATAAATGAACTTTGAAAGGCAGGAAGATACTGGCTTTTTGGCTGATGACAGTAGACCTGTTAAATACAGACTCCGTGGAACCAGGAAACTTAAGACTCAGAGAAACATGATTTCAATGACACCTTACCAGTGAAATATCATAGCAAGTGGCAAACACTGTGAAAATAAGCATCATTGTTGCCAAGCATGATTAGTTGAATGGGCTCACTGATGTAACAAACAATGCAAAATTTCAGTGGGTGCAGAAACAATAGAAGTTTCTTGCTCATATCATAGTCCAATGAAGACCAGTGAAGCTTTTGTTTGAAGACTGAAGTCCTTTCAGTCTTGTTGATCCACCTTCCTTTAGAGCAGTGATTCTCAGCCTTTTCATCTCACGGCACAGGTAATCTAATTACTAAAGTTCTGCCACACACCAGGAAATATGTTTTTGCCAATCTGACAAAAAAATAGGTATAATTTTGATTCACTCACAACAGATAGCTATTATTGTGTTAGCTATTGTCATTTTTTAAATGACAACCTAAGAGAAAAGAGGGCAGTGCCCATGACTAAATAGTCAGGTATTATAAGTTTTAAAAATTCTTATGGCCCACTGGTTGAAAATCTCTTGTTTGGATCCTTATAGTTGACTCCATTTAGTTGGTAAACAGAGAAAGAGACTAAGAATTCTCTGTGGGAGGTCTTCATGGGCCAAGACTGAAAGCCGTCACAATCACTTCTACTCACATTCCTTTGGCCATAACTCACCTATGTGACCATGTCTGTCCATGAAGGAGACTGGAAGGTATGGCTTTGTGCCCATGAGAAAAGATCATGAACATTGATGAACACCAGCAGTCTTAACCACATGGAGACTGTTGGTGGTAGCTCATGATCAAGAGCAGCTCCAAATCCCTCCTCCCCTTCTTCCTCCCTTCTTCTCTCTCTTCTTTCAATCATTACATAGATATTTGCCAGGAGCCTATACTATGCTGGCCTATGCTAAGTACACAGGAGTATAATGTTGATAATACATAAAACCTGCACTCAGAAAGAACTATTCACAAACAGAAGTGCAATAAAAAGAGGACAATATATGCCTTTTAAAACAATGCTGGACCCACAGTACCCATATCAAATTAGAGAAATGTGGGTTTTATTAAAGATATACTGAGTTTTCCCTAAAGAGAATTTTTCTCTCAAGAGGAGGTTCAGTGGGATCCCACCAAAGCCAAACCTCCATGGAATATGGGTGTCAGAAGTGATCTGTGAAGTCCCTTCTGGCTCTGACATTCTGAGATTTTATGTTCATGAAAAGAAGAGCCAGGAAACCAGCTAAGTAGCCTGGGCAAGAACCAAGAAATAGCATGTGAATGAGAATTAGCAATAGCAGATTGGAATTCAGGGGTAAGAACTGGGAGAATGGAGAGCCTACTGAGTGATTTGGGAGCTATTTTCTGACTTAAAAATATTGTTTATGATGGTCAAGCAGTTGAGTGGAACAGTGCTGGGAACATAGAGCTGGGACTCTTGAATATTCAGAAGTCATCAAATTTTAGAGTGCATAAGAATCATACCAGGAACTTGTTTAAAGTGCAGATTCCCTGCCCAGAATTTCTGACACCATATATTAAGGACAGAAACCAGGAATATGTGTTTTTAACAAGAATTTCTAGGTGACTGTCTCAGAAATCTTGTGGTTGAGATTACATGTCTCAAACAGCTACTGACTACAGTAAGGAAGCTCAGTGGAGTCAGGCATCTCAGGCCTTTTCTCTCCTGTAAGGTGTCATGTGGCAGACCAGAGGTGATCAGTGTCCTGTTCCAAGTTTTCAAAGCATATTAGTGCTATGGTTTTCCATTCCTACAGCTTTCCTTTGCTGCCATCATTTGCAGAGTGGTCATGAGAAGAAGAGAACTGCAGTAAGAGGGAATTGCAATGAGACTTTCCAGCTGGGTCTTGGTGTTGGTGCACATGTGGATTAAAAATTAGAGGAGACAAATCGATCCAAGAGGCAGTTGTTTCCAGACATCTCACTGTTTAGTGCTGGGGACAACACGTCTGGATTTAGGGCTCTTTATTTTCCATTTGAGCTGGAAAGTTTAGCTTTACAAAGGCACTGTTTTCTCACTTTAGACAGTTTGTCAAAGCACTTTCCCAGTCAGGTTGACTGGTACTCAGAGCTGCCCCTGGGGTTAGAATATTAGATCGATTTCCACAGACCATAAACTTGGGCTGCCTGGAGCTTCGGATAATGATAAGGAGGCTCTGGTTGTGACAACCAAAACATGGGATATGACTGCTTTTCCTCCTTCTACACTTCTCAGATGACACTGGGAAAATGTTTTTGGCCTTTCAAGATTTGCCTTAGACCCTTATTGAAGCCCAATTTCATCTGGAAACAGATGCTAATGGTGGGATTCAGGACATCCTAAGGAACCATCAGATCCACAACATACTCAAGAACAACATCTAGGACCTCAGATCCCACCCAGCAGTTCCCATTACACTGCACCTTCTTATTTCTGAAATTCTTTTTTGACTTCATAACATGAACCAGCTGCTAAGGTAGAGCTCTAAGTGAATTATTCTGTATACACAAGGAAATGATACCTTATAAACTATGGATTCTGAAAAAATAACTGAAATGCCATTTTGTGCTGCACCTGTATCTCTGAAAGAATGCTAAGTGAAGGTTTAGCTTTCGTCAGAGGTTGCCAACTTTCCTTTTGACTGTGGCAGACTCCACACGTGAGGCCTCTGATGACTAACAGGGAAGGATCATCCCATTAAGTTGTGAGATCTATGGGTTTTGAAAAAACATCCAGCTACAGTCCATTTGCAAGAAAAAGGAAAATAGCTAAATAGAGTACCTCAAATGAGGACAAACTTTGGCTTGTTATTTTATTCCTTTACTGAGAAAATCATTGCATCCAGCTTACAACTCACATTGATTTATGAGCTTTTTCTGCCAAGTGGGATAGTCATTTCTGCCCACATCTAGGACCACTCCTGAGGCAAAGCAAGCAGAGTCCTCAAGTTTTTATATTGCCCTGTTCATTGTGGGGTAGACAAGGGGATAATGGGGTATATGTGGGGAGCTGCTACATATAAGTCTCTCTCACCCTCATCCACATCTCAGGAAGTAATATTACATGCATTATTATTATTATTCAGAAAGCAGCAGAGCCAGGAGCAGCTCCATGTCCGGTACCTACAATGGCATCCAGTGTTCAACGGTGGTTGAAGTAACATTTTTGCAAGTGTTTTGGTTTCTGTAATGATAGAGCCCTACCTTCCACTGAACAGCTGTGCAGCAAAAACTGACAAGTAGCACAGGCATACCTCATTTTATTATGCCTTGCTTTATTTCCTTTCACAGACACTGCATTGTTTACAAATTGAAGGCAAGATCCTCCACCAGCAAAATGACTCATTTTATTGTGGTGGTCTGAAACCTGCAATACCTCCAAAGTATGCCTGTATCCACTAAGTAACTAGGATTAAAGAGCAAAGGGAGAATAGGCAAAGAATGGGGAATGAAACACATTAATGCATACTTAGGCCTAATTCACAATTTTGTGTAAGTAGAGCTGTGAGTTTATTAGTTCATTCATCCATTCATTCAATAGGTATTTATTAAGTGTGTACTATAGACCAAGTATTATACTTTGGAAATGTAATGCCAGACGTTGAAAATGTAATACTAAGCAGAAGTCCTTTGTGGAGCAGTGTGAGTGTCAATCCAGTGTGTTAGTTGCTACTATTGATGCTAAGGGAGTCCATAGCATAGGCAGCTAATGGAGATTCAAGAGATCAGATCAGGAAGGCATTTCAGGAGGAAATAATTGGCCAAATCACTTTTTTGGGCCTCTGTCTTCATTTTTAAATTGGGAATAACAATCCTGTTTCATAAATTTGAAGTAGAGGTTAAGTGAGATGATATATACAAAGTTCTTGGCATAATTGCCAGACATAGTAAACTATGCAAAGATATAATTGATATTATTGTTTGTTGTTATTACTCAAACTATTATTACTAGTATACAATTACTACTCTATTATTGTTTTATAATTATTTGGGACTTAAAGGATGGGTAAGTGAGAGCCAAGGGAAGGATGGAGATCGTGTTGGATAAAGAAACAGCATGTATGAGGGGCTACAAGCAAGAGACATCATTGCTTGGGGTAACTGGACATTTACTATGTACATAAAATATACATTGTATATATTATATATAGTATTCATATACATATATAGTATACAATTATATGTACAGGTGTATGTATATGTCTATATATGGTATACATAGATACATATATGGTATACATATAGTATTTATATGAAAGGTAAGTGACAAGAGATGAGAGGGAGACATAAACCACATTCTGATCATGAAGAGTTTTATAAGCCAAGTGTAAAGAGCTTGGATTTTTACCCAAGAAACACTGAAGGATGTGAAATTGCGTGGTCATGTGATCACATACAAACTTACATCCATCAACTACCACCTGAAGCACGCACCATGCTCATATCCATAATTTACAGATAATCATGTCATAATACAGCCAGGGCTCACATATGATATAATTCAAGCCTTTTATTTTAATGTTGAGGAAATTGAGTCCAATTTCTACATATCTTTTGACCAACCAAATACTTTTTCCCGTCACACAACAAGGCTTCCTTAATACTTTTTTCCACTGTAAGTATTCTGCACCTGGCTGAGTGAGAAAACTCTCATGCTGAGAGTACCCCGACTATGATATTTTCCCTCTAAAAGTCTGTAGGAACCTATAGAAAATTCTGGCACTAATAAATTCCCTTTAAAAGCCAGACTCAAATTTCACAAAATGTATTACAGTGAATCCCAAGGAATCCAATGGCTTAAGCTTTAAAGGGCTTCAAACCATTTCCATGAGGGTGTGAATCTGGGGCAGAGTGTCACTGCATCACCACCCACCCTCCAACCCCCACCAACATTATTACATAGATAAAATTAAGTACAAAATGAATATAAAGGCCAGAGGGAAAATCATCCCAAAGGGGGACCCTGCACATTTCAAAGGAAAAATCCTGTTTGGGGGATAGATTTGCCTTTGTGTCAATCTTGGGTGGTTTTAGAGCTTTGTTTTAATTGTTTTCACTCGCCTATGAAGACAAATTCCTTGCTACCCTTAGATGCCTTCCTTAATTACTGACTGTCAGACTGTAAATTTGATGTATCTTATTCCTACCAACTGGCCAACTGGCCCTCCCCACCTCACTCCCAAACACACAACTATTCAAGGGCTATCATCCTGATTTTCCATATGCTAAGCACAACTTTGAACATTTAGATACTCCTTGACTTACAATGGGGTTACATCCTTATAAACCTATCATAAATTGAAAATATCATAAGTTGAAAATGCATTTAATATACCCAATGAACATCATAGCATAGCATAGCCTGCCTTAACTATGCTCAGAATACTTATATTAGCCTATAGTTGAGCAAAATTATCTAGAGCTATGTAGAGTATCAGCTGTTTATTCTCATATCTGGTGGCTGGGAGCTGAGGCTCACTGCAGCTGCCCAGCATCATGACAGGGTATCTTAACGCATACTGCTAGATCCAAATCCAAAGTCTGAAGTATGTTTTCTAATGAATGCATATCGCTTTCACACCATTGTGAAGCTGGAAAATTGTTAAATGGAACCGTTGTGAGGCAGACTGTCTGTAGCATCAAAACATACTGTACTAGACGTCTCCCTAGAGAAATACTTCCGTAGAACTCCAATTTAATGTTACATATATTTTTATTTCTGGAATTTTACATTTCTACTATTTTTAAAAATTGTGAGCTCTTGTGAGAAAAGGCCATCAAAGATCATCCTCTGAAGAATTGCTATTGAAGATATTTCCCATAATTTGGTTTCATGACATTTATTCTTATAATTAATTTCTCCCAAAATTGATGTCAGAAAGAAAACTCATCTCTTCTGAAGATCAGGTAGTTTTGCTTTTATTAAAACAAGAGGTAACCATAAACGACCCCGAATGCTGCTGCAATTTTGAGAAAGAAGAGTAAAGTAGGAGGGATCACAATACCTGATATTAAACTATATTACAAGGCCACTGTAATCAAAACAGCTTGGTACTGGCATAAAAACAGGAACATCGACCAATGGAACAGAACAGAAAGCCCAGA